>CM060830.1:36075000-36412500 GCA_030762175.1 Metallyticus violacea | reverse complement strand
CCACAGCCTTCTATAACAAATAGTTTCAGAGATATTTTCATTTTTAAGCAATAGTGCGAGGTACTAAAAAAAATAATTTGACACATAAAACACATTACTTAATTAAAATACTTACAATTTGAATTTTTCAATAAATGATATACCAAATTATGCAGGAAAAATTCAAATACCTGCTAAAAAATTAAAATTGTATTTTTTATTTATTTTTAATTTCACCTCTGAGCTTACCTTAAGATGTTTGCTTGTCAGGGTTTAAACAAATCAATTTTATAACAAGTGTAATAAGGTACTGTAAATTAGCACGGAAAACAAAGTGATAATTAATTCACAAAACTGAAGGTACGAGTAAATAAGTTTAAATTTGGACGATACTTTGTCAAACTCTTTTTGTGTCGAGATATATTATAAAGCTTGTGTAGGGTTGATCTACTTCACCATCAGTCGAAGCCTTTCTTCGTGTGGGACGTAAAACTAAAGCCACGCTCTCCCCTGTCCAGTTTTAGTGCTGACCTGGAACATTCTCATCTCAGTATGAGAAACGTGAGGAAGGCGACGATGTGCCTTACGCGAGGTTGTAATGGACGATCCTCCATTTATTCCTATTACCTTTGTTCTTATTTCCGTAGCCGTGATGACGTCGTGCAGCTTTCTAGGAAACTGCTCTGCAGAGATTTCGAGTGGTGCGCAACAATATTCGTCTCCAGCCAATGCTGCGTACATCGTTATGCAGTTGTTCAAACTGTCATTTGTTGTTGTATTCCAACATTTTGAGGTTCCATTATGAAACTTTTTCATGCCGCTACGGGTGGCCAAGGTCGTTAAGGCGCGCACTCGTGAGCGGGGGGTCTGGGGTTCGAATCCCGCCAGGACCGCCCTCCCTTACTGAGGTTGTTTTGCAGGTTTTCCTCATTCCTCAGAAATGGTAAATGCCGGGGAGGTACACTAAACTTTGGCCTGGAACGTTTCCTTTCTTAAAAAAACATCCTTTCCCAATATATCATTTCATCTCATGTATCATCAGTTTCCACCGCCATGGTGCCTCAGTAGTAAAAACGGGCGTTAAACACTATTAAAAAAAGTACTAACACTATGCGCAGCAAAATACGCAAAGTGTCGGAATCGGTGCAGCTAAAACCAGATAAGTGCAGTAAAATCTGAAAGTGTTGTAAATTTCGGTCTTTAAACGGCAACATTTTGTAGAACGCGTCAACAATAAAATATTTCAAGAAATGCAAAGGAATGGTAGTAAAAGTGACTTCACAAAAGAAGGAAATTAAAAATTGCGGCGTTTTTTTTTCCGTCTCTCCTGAAAATTTTTGTTAAGATGCACATAGTGGATTTTGGAGGCACATGGATAATATATATATAAGAAAAAGAAAAATAAAGTAACACTCTATTAACAATGTAACAAATTAACAGTAATAATAAAAATAGAAAAGGATAAAACACTTAGATAACTTCAAGTGTGACTTTATGTAAGTCACACTTGAAATTCTTATATTTCTACATAGAAGAACTCAACATTTGGAAAGATTATTCAAAACGAATTCCATTTGTACACTCGCAACAGCCTACATTACTTCGGAATTCGCTAAAAATTATAAATTAAGTTGCTAGTTGGCGCCACTGCTATCTACACTGTTATTATATGTAAGGGACTTGGTTTGTGACCTAAATTTTCCTGATGGCATCTGCCTACTGTCATCGGTCTTCGAATCGGTCCCGCATGACGCATTCGATTCCTCTCTTCGGCCCTTTCATAACTCTGTATTAATTTAACGGTGTAAATAATTATTATTAACTATATATTGACTATCCTCCATAAAACCGCCTCGTAAAACCTAACGAAACCTCGTAAAACCAAAGGGCTGGAATATTTTTTTAACGAAAGGATAACAACGATGGTCTAATACACACATATTAACATTCCACAATTTGGCAAGCATAAATACACACGCCTGATGATAGGGGAAAAAAAACCCCTCACTGCTTCTCATAGTTTATTAAAAACACGTACGCTTCCAATGTTTTACGGACATTTTCTGGCTAATGTAACAAGTGCAATTAGCAAATATGGCCAGTGGCAAGCGTTGTGCCGCATTTTCTACGAGAACCATTGTTCATAACTCACTGATCAGATAAAGGCAATTGCACAATAATTGTTGTACTGGAAACGAGACACTTCCTATTAGAGGAAGAAGCAAAGTGGCATTTGTTTCGTCGAGTACAAGCAGATTGCAATATTCACGAATGAAAAACATAATTATGGAGCTTGCGTGCAGAACTAGACAAGTCAATAATTTGAAGAAAAATGGGTCAATGATGCTTTCTGTATAATTTTACTGGCTGCTGTTGGTACTTGAATTAATTTTTAGTTAAACTAAAACAAATTCCATACAAAATTATATTTCAATTTGAAAATTTTGGGGAAAAACCGAATACGACCAGAATTAATTAAAAAGAAAGTTACCACAATTTAAACACACAACAAACAAATCCTCTGTGGATACATTCCAATATATTCTTTCTTAATTTTAAACAAAATTAAACAGGCCCCTTTAGCATATTGTGGAATTCGAACTTGCCATGGCGGTAAGGCTTAGAATTCCCGGACTCAAATACCTTTGAACAGTCCACCCTGATTGTTTTCGTGGTTTTCCCTGGTCGCTTAGGCGAATGCTAGGTTATACTTCCATTCCACGAATTTTCACTTCTCCCATTTCATATCCTTTCGTTCCGTTGGTTCTGTTACAGGGTCGAAAGTGCTAGGGCAAGGTGGGGTTGTGCGGCGTGACGGTGGCTTTTGTTTTGAAAGGTTTCTAATCCCTACATCTAGTATGAAAGTGACCTTTCTGAGCTAGGGCTCGAAAACGTTAGAGGGAAGCTTCCCCCGGCATCGGGATGTCTTGAGGGGAGTATGAAAGGCCTATCCTTGAAATGTTAAATTTGCCAACTTCAGTTCCATTTTCTCAATGACTATTAAAGCTAATGAAATGAAACTTTTACAGCATGCAGGTGAACATAATTTAAATTTTCTGATCTGTTTTCACTACTATACCATTACTCTGAAACAAATTATTAATTACTTTTAATTGCTTACTTTTTTATTTTTTCCCACAATATTTATTATTTTTGAACGTTGTCACTTTTTGTCATAGCTCCACCATAATAGATACACATTATCACAATAATATCACGATTAAGAGATAAACGTTTCAAAGTAATGGTTTATATAAAATGTAAAAAATATGAGAAACTTACGCAAAAAAAAATTAAATAATTTTCATAGAAAACCTAACTCTTTGAGGGAAACACCAGCTAAATTTCTACAAAATTTTAAATCAACATGAAAACAAACGCTGCCAATTTATAAAATAGAAGTTTTTCTATCATTCAAGACAATCGACAGTCTTCTAGAGAAAATGGTTCCTGAGATATAGAATTAAAATTTTATCAAAAGTATTTATAACCAAGAAAAATTTAAATAAAATCATAATTAAAATGAACAGAAAATTCCAAGTATTAAACTAATGCAAAAAAATTTCATTTTGAGCCCCCCTTTCCTTCAATACTTCCCTTAAAACTGGAATGCGTGGTCGCTTCTGCTGGGAAAGCTATCATCATGTCACTTTTTGAAATTCAAGGTATGGTTTCCAGCATGTCGTTGAAGACAGGCAGAAACGCTAGGACAGGTGCATTGCGTCCAACGAGGACTGCTTTGAGAATTATCGTCAAAATTATGGGGTTGAACATAAATATATGTAGAAAAAGAAAATATGAAACAGCCCATATCACATGCTAATCGGATATTTAGTGCAAAATTTTCTAGAGTTATTGAATCGTGTAATGATATAATCGATATGTGACAAAAGGTAGATCTTCACCATATTCAAAACAACTGATGGTGATTCCCCGATAGAAAAAATAGCAAAAGTATTTTGTCAATAAGCAACCTCCATGACTGCTATTTTCTGGGAAGCCAAGGGAATGTTACTGGTTGGTGCTTTCAATTTTGTTTCCTTGGCGAGAAAGTATATAAGTAAAGATTCTGCCTCAAACGTCGTGTTCACGATATAGAATAAGATGAAAATAGCTACCCCAACATTTCGTTTGCAAGTTTCATACCTATTCAAGCATAAAATGATTTTTTTACTTGAACAAACGAGCTCCCTTTCATCAAATAACCGTATAGACACTGTGTGTAAATGTCCAGATCCCTTCAGATGCAGTGGTACAAACTCTGCGGACCTCAGCACCCGACACTACTAGAAGTATGGAGTGTTTCCGAACTCCGGGGTAATTAAGGCATAGTGGTGCCCCTGCGACGTATCAGGATGATAAGCCACTTTAAGAGCTTGGGTTTCCCACCTACAGAGCTCAGGAGACAAACATTAGGCCGCCCTACCAGTGTAGTAGTAGTCACGCCGAAGGGCGAAGACAAGTATAAGCAGGTGCTTCCATCCCTAAGGTCTATAGGTGCTTGCCTAATAGAAACAAAACCCACCAGAGGAATGTCTGGCGTGTACGATGCTGAGACGGGAATGGTCTCCATTGAAACTTGAAAGCATGTGTAAGCGAGGGCTTGGCAACCATGGCGTACCTCGTTGCTTGTGTCTTATTTGTATTGGGGTGTTACATTGACATTTGCACGCATTCCTTGCAATTACTCCCCAAATTAACTAGACTTATTTTTGTATTAAAACGTTAGTAAAAACACATGAACATATAATTGGGATACCAGACTTTTAGCAGACATTTATTGGTGTTCTATCACCAACACATGAAGCAATGCGAAATTTGAGCAAGAAGAATCTGCTATGGTCTTACCACTAACTTGTAGAGCGCATGAAAATGAGCAACTCTTTGCTCAAATTTGTGTCATTTGGATTGGTAGAGGAGGAAGGTGTCAGATACGAACGTGCAACCAGGGCCTTTGTATTCTTTTGAGGCTCCGGCAGGAAGGAGTTAAGTGGCAGTTACGAAGCATAGGGCGAGAGGTACAGGACATATGGGGTGTTTAACGTTCTTAGATTCCTTTTATTTTGTTGCTATGTTACTCGCCAAGGAGTTTCCATTATCTAGGGAAGCTTTTCTAATGAGAAAATTGAATCACTGCACGCCGCTCATCTCCAACCCACGTCGTCTGGCCTTGAAAAAAAAAAATGAACAACGAAATTAAATGGGAGGGAATGAGGGACAAGAAAATTCCTGGAAAGTAAATAAATACCCCTTCCTTATGTGACATGGAGAAACCACGAAATAACCCAAGGTCAGAATGGCCAGTTCCAAGAGATTTGAACCCGGGACATTCCGAATGCGAGTTGCAGGCGTTACCACTTGAGCCAAGAGATTGATCATTGCACTTTAAGAAATATGCCACACGAACCAAAACTGTCAGAACTTTTGGTATCGCTACATTAAAAGTCAAGCTTTTGTAAATAAATTTCACAAGTGTAGTTTAAGCTGAACTTCGGAATAAATCACTCAGATGTGCTTATTGCGTTAGTGAAAACGTACAGGAAATTATTACGGAAGATTGACCCATTGTTTTTGTGATTGTTTTGTGAGTCATGTGACAGTTCGTTTTCAATGGAACAGCAACCAGTGAACGATATCTCGACTTGTTACAAAAGCTGATATTCCCGAAATTAAAGATAGCCCTCTTTTTGCCGAGACGCAGTTGACATGACAACAGGATGGAGAACCTCCTCATTATGGTTTGGAGGTAAGGAGTTTTTTATACATCACGTGATGTGAAGTGCTTACAACAATCGTTCCAGAACTTGATTTTTTTAATAGTGTTTAACGCCCGTTTTTACTACAGAGGCACCACAGGTGGTGACACTGATGATACATAAGATGAAATGATTGGAAAGTATATATATTTTTTTTTTAAAGAAGGAAACGTTCCAGGCCTAAGGGTACCTTCCCAGCATTTGCTATTTAGGAGGAAAACCTGGAGAAAACCTCAGTCAGGGAGGACAGTCCTGATATTAATTGATTCCCAGACTCCCGCTCACGCCATTCATAACGTTAGAATTTGAATATGAACCTGTCATTTGTAAACCAGTGCCTAGCGATGTGAATTCTGTGCTTCATTTCTTAACAACGGGCATTTTTCTGAAGTAGTTGGTCCTGGTGGTTTGGTGATAACTATATTTGCCTCCTAAACCCAAGATCGCCAGGGTTGATGAATATTTTCGGGCATAAAACTTCTAAGTATGGCTTCCTTCGGAAGGGAAGTAAAACCTTGGGTCCCGTGTCGTACATTTACGGCAGGTAAAATAACCTCAAGTCTGAAAGAAGAGGCCTCTGAGCAAAATTTGTTGGCCGTTTCACGCCCTGAATTGAATGGGACGCTGACGACCTGTGATGTTAAAGAGCGTCCGTAAATAAAACAGCAAACGCTCCATTGTAAAGTTGAAACATGGTTTAGGACATGGAACCTGATTAATAATCCTAAGTATATTACGTTCAAAATTCGGGCACATTAATATTCGTTGTTGCCTGGTTTCCAGTGCCGCTGTATCATACTGTAGCGTTGCTGTGACACGTTCCGCAACTCCTGCATGGCAGTTACTTAGCCTGTGCGGTGGAAATATCATTACTGTGGCAAGGCAGTAAAGGGTCATGCGGTAGCAAGATGGTCTCTACTCGCCTCTCTAACTAACTTCACAGACTAGAATCACGGCTTATTACTGGAATATATAGGATGACCACAAATTAGCTAACGATTTTGGGAGTTTGCGGTTGCTTAACGAGAAAGCTCATCGAAACAATGTCCCAGAAACGCTAGGGGCATTTGCAGCGTATGTGCATACACAGGGTATACGAGGTTGGTATTATTTTGTTACACAATTTCTTTCAATAGAAATGCAGTTTCTCCACAGGATTTATAGTTTCTTTATTCCCTCATCAAACAAAAAATAATGACGCCTCAATAGCCAATGCGCATAACATCCTCAACTCTACATCGTCGCCGAATTGTTTCTCTGACAGTTGCTTCATAGTGCCATGCAGAAGCAGGACATTGTCCAGCAGTTTTCAGAAACAGCAGCATTCCATACATTCGTTTGTGAGGAAAATCGGTGAGCAACACGCCTTTGGAGTTCCAAAACACGGCTGTAAAAACTTTTCCGGCTGACAGGCGAGTTGGCCTTTACCGGAGCAACCCCCTCCCCATGTTCCTGCACTCCATCTCGTTCTCTTATTTTTGGAGGTGTAGGGGTGTACCCATGTCTCATCGCAGGTCACAACTCGGGTCAAAAACTGCTCACCTCCTTCCTCGACCTTGAAGTTTCTGACTGACGCCATAATTCTAGTTCTTCAGAAAGATTGTTGTATGCACTTACGTCCAACTCTGAAGCGGTTTCTAGCACACATAGTCGTCGATCACCTTCCACAAGGTCACAAACGGCCTGAACGTTGTCTTGAGTGACGCTCGTTCGTGTACGACGGGCGTGTCTTTTATTTTCCATTGCATCACGACCGCCGAGGAACTTCTTGTGCCAGTCAAACACTTCCATTCATGAAAGCATAGCTTCTCCAAACTGTACCCGAAGTCTGGACAAAATCTGGATCAGTTTGATGCCTTCTTTGGTTAGCAAACAGATGATGAACCGCTGCGCAACGAAAGGTGCAACCTCTTGCTCGGGCTCTTGTTAATATACTAAGTTTCTCGGGGGGGGGGCACTACAGTGTTAAGGATACATGCATATTTAGATACATATTTTCCATCGTCATTTTTGGTTCCTGGTAAGTAATACAATGGAAATTTGAAGAAATGATTAAAAAATCTTACCATACATACAAACACAATAGCTACCTTCCTGCTGAATTCACTAAAGGAGCAGTAATAGACAGTAAAGTATAAAAAGTTCGTCATGCAGGAACTGCGAAAACTAAGCGAATCCCGCACCAACTTTATAAAAAAATATAACACCAAAATTATTGCCTTAGTAATTAATGAAATAAGTTATTTCATTGCTCTATGGAATTAGCATGACAAAAATCTAAGGCTGACTAACAAAACCTCATAAAAACTAATCTATGATACGTTACTTAACTAGATTGGTTGTTTTTTCAGTCCAAAATCACATGAAATTACTCTAATTTTCATATGTAATCGGAACAATATTATTGTTCTTCGAATCTATAAATATTATAAAAGAGAAGCTACAATTTTAGAATTATCACTATTGAGATTAAAACCACAAAATTAATGTATACTATTAATTAAATTAAATACATGACCATTTACAGATAAAGCTATAGCTTGTAGTTATTATTAAACATTTTGAAATGTAACCATGTTTATGAACTGAACCGTTGATATCATCTTTGCATTTACTAAAATGGAGAGAAATAACAGAAAGTTACATTGTGAATTTAAGTAGTTTATACGTGCGAATAAAACGAAAATATGTCACCAATTTAAAAGAATTACAATCTGCTAAACAAATATAAACAATCAACAATAATAATCGAAAGTTACATCCATTTTCAGTGGGTTTGGAGTTTAATTTTTATTGTAGTGAAAGCAAGTAATGCAAACATTTTCCGATGGTTATTACAGAGCGCTCTTACATACAAGTACAATTCTCCCCCCTCCCCTGATTGTCGGTCCTGGTGGTGAAGTGTTAACAATACTTGCCTCCTAAACCCAAGATCGTGGGTTCAATTCCGGCCAGGAACGATGGATTTTTTTCGGGCGTAAAAATCCTAAGTATAGCTTCCTTCGGAAGGAAAGTAAAGCTGTGGGTCCCGTGTCGTACATTTACGGCACGATAAAGAACCTCAAGTCTGAAAAAAGAACTCTGAGCAAAATTTGTCGGCGTTTCACGCACTGAATTGAATGGGACGCTGATGACCTGAGATGTTAAAGAGCCTCCGTAAATAAACCAAATCAACAACCCCCCCTCTCTTTGTCTCTCTCTCGCTCTCTTTCACACACACACACACACACACACACACACACACACACACACACACACATTAGATTAGTATTTCACAGTTGCTATCTTCACGACAATGCGTTTGTTAAATATAAAACACATGCATCGTTACAACACAATTTACAATTTAAATGTTGAGTGAATTTGCCTTTAATTTTGAAATAATCGAGAGAAAATAAAAGCAGCAGCGCTTTTTAATTTTCGGTTTTCAGATATACCCCAAGGTCCAATTTTACTAATTTTAAGAAACTATTTTTCTTATTTTATTTAAATGATGCATACCGAACATGTGAAATTAAAAGAAAAATTGGTGCCGCTAGAGCGGTTTTTAAATTTTGGGTTACAGGTTCCTTACTCTTAATTGCTTGATTTCCTTGATTTTTAGAAACTATTTTTTATTTTATTTAACTGATACATACGGTGTTTCGTTGAAAAAAAAATATTTGTGCCGCCAAAGCGATTTTAAAGTGTTGGGCTTTAGGTAAACCCCGACTCCTAATAATCCGATTTCACTGTTTTTCTTATTTTATTTCAATGGCCTATATAGAGTTTTGTTTAAAAAAAATTAAATTCTGACTGCTAAAGTGATTTTGAAATTTCGCTTTAATCCCCACTAGGTTTTTATGTACATCCCCACTCCTAAAGGCCCGAATTCCCTAATTTTTAGAAACTATCTTTATTAATTTATTTTAATAAAATATATCAAGTTTAGTTGAGAAAATGCATACCTTACGGCCGCTAGCGTTTTTATGTATGAGGTGTTATCTAGAATATTCATGACTGGTGCTGCCAACTGGTAAAAAACTTACTTTGAGACTAATGACCGTCGTCACCCTCGAAGTAGTTCCCTTCCACACGTATACACCGGTCCCAGCGATTCTGCTATTTTCAAAGTGCATCTTGGAAGTCTTGTTCTTTGAGGGTGTTTAGCACAGACAACGTTTCTTCTTAAATCCTCTCAATTGTGTCAAACCGACGTCCTTTCAACTTGATTTTCTGTTTGGGGAATAGAGCGAAGTCGCAGGGTGCCAAACCAGGCGAGTACAGTGGGTGGGGGGACAACCGCCGTGCTGTTTTTCGTTAAAAAGCTCCTGGTGAACAAGGAATTGTGACAGGGCGCATTATCGTGATGCAACAGCCAGTTCCCTTGTTGCCAAAGTTCGGGCCGTCGTCTCCGCACATTTTCACGGAGCCGTCGCAAAACATCACAGTAGTAGGTACGTGGAATTCATTGTTTGATTTGGTGGGACGAATTATTTGTGCACAATCCCCTTGGTATCAAAGAAAAGAAGGAGCATGCTTTTGACTTTGCTCTTCACTTGTCTCGCTTTTTTTGGTCTTGGTGAGTTCGGGCTCTTCCACTGCGAGGATTGTTGTTTTGTCTCAGGACCATCCAGCTCTCGTCGCCGGTGATGATTCTGGACAAGAAGGTTGGATCATCGGATACGGCCTGACCAAACTCCGTGCTGCGCCTTCTGACCAGCAGTCAGGATCCTTGGCACAAATTTTGCGGCGACACGATGCATGTCCAATTCATCAGTTAAAATTCGTTGACATGTCCCATAACCAATTCCCACTTCAACAAGGTCTTCATTGGTTGGACGTCGATCCTCACAAACGAGGTGTTGAACTTTGGCAACAATGTCAGGCATTGTGCAGGTGACGGGCCTACCGGTGTGAGCATCGACTTCAATAGCTATACGGCCGGTCCTAAACCGAGCATGACACTCAAACACACGTGTACGGCTCATGCTTTGTTCCCCAAATACTTGTTGAATCATTGCGAGGGTCTCCGTAGCATTTCCCAAGATTTTCACAGAATTTGATGCACACTCTCTGTTCTAATCTTGGATCCATCGAAAAATTGCCACACACTACACACACAGTATCATGAAAAGTACTACAGAATCTCAACACATCTACCCAGCTGCATGAAACTTTAAACACTCACTCATCAGTTGTGTGCTAGTGCTGCCATCTAACGGTACAAAACTCTACTGCACCTACTGTCGAGATGGTAGCATCAGTCCCGAATATTGTGGATACCACCTCGTATATTAACTTTAGGTTAGTTCCCGCCCCCAATGGTCAAATTTTGCTGGTTAACAAATCGTTTAACGAGAAATCGTTTATTAATTTACGGTTATGTGTCGAGTTTCGTTGAGGGAAAAAAAAAAAAAAAACAAAATACAAAAATTGCCAGAGCTTTAACATACACACGCATTAAATATATTTATATTTAATTTTTTCCATTGTCATTTTAGGTGCCTAGTGGATAGAATCGACGGAGGTTCCAAGAAACTTTTCAAAACTCTTCCCTGGGTACATTCCTTCGCAATTCGCCAAAGGGAAAGAAAAAAAAGTGTGTTCTAGAGTATGTAGGCTAGATTTTTTCTATTCAGGTGAAAAATAGAATCTTCTCTGACCATTTCTTTCAAATTAAATGTTAATTATTTATATTTTAGCAGAAAGCATTAGTGTCACCTTTTGCATATTTACACTAACTTCTCTTAGCAACTTTCTCAGACATTGGGGCTGTTTATAAGGCAGTCGAGTTTCAACACCTGGCATATCCTCTACCCATTATCGTTAACTTCTCTTTTGGCTTGGAGGACATTTCTTTTACGTCTTCCACATCTCAGAGTATCCCATTGCCGCCAAGTCTCCCGTTCCTCTTTTTCGCCGTGTTTCAAAAACTCGTGAGTTTTGTGATGTTCTTTAAGCTGCAACCTATGATGTTGTCTGCAGTGTTTGTCATAACACGAAGAAGTACTTTTTGATATATTAACATTTATTTTTCAAATAGTTTTATAACGTTGCACAAAAATAACACAGTAAATATCAAAGTAAATATTTTGTAAACCATAACCTTGAAATGTGTTATTAAGACCAAGATTTATCTGAAACTGCTTACAGACTGTGATATTTATTAATGTTTAGAGTATTTTTACTCTGGTCTGGCAAAACCATTGCAAAATTAATGAAACATTCTGATTTCCATGTAACACTCCGTTGATTGTAAGAACAGCAACATCTCTCACAGTGAGATATAACAGTTGGAAAATGGAAACCTTAATTTTTTATACGAAGACAGCTATCAGCATTTTTGAGCAATATTGCCAACTATTTATTAACACAAATAATAGTATAATACATTCTGAAATGCGAGTGTAACAAAAAGTTACACAGATTTTAGAACCTTCTAGTGAATTCTGAAGGAATGAAGCTATTGCAGCCATACCCGTAAAACACATATACATGTTAGGTTCATAAATTTCCGGACTAAACATTTTCTAGGTATGATAAAGATAAAATCTATATTTCACTTTTCAATATTGCAATACCTTTCTCACATCTTTGAATTAACATTTCAACCCCCCCCCCCCAAATAATCAGAAGTCTGGTTTGCAAAATGGGCATAAACAGCATCCATCGCTTCTTCGTCACACTTAAAAATTCTTCCTCGAAGGTTCTTTTTAAATTTAGAATAGGAAATAGTCATTGGGAGCTAGATCTGAGCTGTAGGGTGTCGATCCCCTCGAAGCCACATTTCTCCACAGTTTCCTTTGCAACAAGAGCTGTGTACATAGGTGCGTTGTCATGAAGAAGGCGCACATCACCACTCAGCTTTCCTCCCCTTTTCCCTTTGATGGAAGCACGTAGTCTGTGCAGTAGGCCAGTATAGGGTCCCCATTTACTATGGTATACCTCTCCTTGAAGTCCACGAAGAGTATTCCTTCACAGTGTCAAAAGATTGTGGCCATAATCTTCTTGGTTGACCGAGTGACCTTGGTCTTTAGAGGCGGTGCTTCGCCATGTTTACGTCACTCCATTGATTCTCTTTTGGACAAGGAATCATAGTAGAGGACCATAGCTTTATTTTCTGTAACAATGGTTTGCAGAACTTCTCTCTAGTTGCCACGACAGAGCTCCAAAAATGCCTGTCTACTGATGACTCGTTGCTGCTTTTGGAATGAGGAAAGAAGTCTAGGCACCCATCTTGCGCTAACCTTATTCATGTTTAAATGTTCACGAATAATTCGAAGGACTGTTATTTTAGAAAGACCCAACCTTGCTGCTATTTCTGCAGCTATGAGCCGTCGGTCTTCCATAATTTCTCTTTCCACAAGAGCGATGTTTTCAGCATTGAGCACCTCCAAGGACCAACCTGCACGCTCTTCGTCTTCAATGCTTTCTCGACCCATTCGAAAAAGTTTGGCCCATTCTTTTACGGTAGAATATGAGGGGAATGCTTCCCCATATACACCGTCCAAATGTTGTTTAATTTCATTTGAAGTAAGTTCTTTTTGTGAAGAACTTAATAACAGCTTGATACTCCATTTTGAACATGACCCAATCTTCTACACATAGCCTTCTTTATGTAGCTATATCTGAACACAGCGGAGCGGAAGCTACAGCTGCACTTATTTACTTAACAGATAAGGTATGACATCAGATAAGGGTTTTGATAAGGCGATAATCCTTATCGGCGAGGCCGGAAACTTATGGACCTACCCTCGTGTCTGTGTGTCTATGTTTTTAACGCTCTAGCTGTCGCAATTTTTGGCTTTTCTCACTCGTCACCCAACTATCAATTAACAAATGATTCGTCGAGTTCCTTAACCAGCAAAATTGGACCATTGAGTTAACCTAAAGTGGAAATTTGACTATATGGAGTAAAGGTATATTTGAAAATGGAAATTTAAAAATGCTCTTGCGTTTAATTTTCTCTATATTTTTTTAAATTGTAAGGAGAAAATAGTTCAGCTTATAAATTGTATTTATAACGTTGCATATGTTTTATATTTAACAAAAGTATCGTCGTGCAGATATCAAATGTGAAATATTAATCTAATGTATGTTTCAGAATTATATTTGTATGTAAGAGCGTTCACTAATAACCTTCAGAAAACTTTTTACTACAATAACATTTAAATTTAATTTCAAGACGACCGGTCCAACAGCGGCCTTATTCCTCATTGGTCAACAAATGAATCATTCCGACTAAATCCCACCTAGTCAAAACCTACTGGATATATCATTAATGCAATAATCAAACTAAAATTCCCCGCTCCCTAATCCGCATTCCAAGATACCCTCCATCTCTCCCCACTTGATGCCAACCCAACTCGGGTTGATGACATAACGCGGTTCTAAGCTACGATATTTCCTTCCTTAGCAAACGAAAAAAAAAAAAAAAAAAAAATGCTGTGTTGATAGTTCTTTAACCACCCACTAGGTTGCATAATATCGTTCTCTCGAAGCCGGTACGCTTTCACCACCCTTTCAAAGTAAGCTGCATCGACTAGGAAGCATGTCATCTATTCAAACTGTGTCGTGGTGAAGCCGGAATAAAGTTATCACTCAATATCTGATGTTAACATTTTTAATGTTATCCAAAAATAATGATAATATTATTTTTCCTTACTATTTTATAAAACAGTACATTACTAAACGTTATTTTCTAAGCTAATTATATTTTTTTAATATAAATACACAGGAATTTAATCATAAAACTAAAAATTTATTAATGTTAATCTATTGAATAGTTGATAAACCAATCTAACTTGTGACATTTATTAAATAAAAAAAATATTATTTTCATTACAGAAACTGAATGGCAGCCGTTCAACGAAACTACCGTGCGCAGGATTAACTTTATGTGAATCATCGTGTATTTCAAGTCCAAAATCTATAGATGTTTCACCTGCAGGACAAAGGCTCATAGGATGTAAGATTGAATGGAATCAATTTGTAAACAAAGCAACAGATAACTCAAACTTGTTATAAAATCAGCTGGAAAAGCAGAAATGCTCTCTGTTCGTTCGTGCTGAGTTATAAACGCTGCATAAAATGCAATTGCCCGCGAAACAATCAGCTAGCAAGGCACTTGTGTGAAGCAAATACGTTTTACTGTGCCCCCTCTTTTTGGGACAGATGCCAGCTGCAGGAGATTGTTGTATAATTAAAGGCTGTGCAAATGTATGTATGGCGGTAGCACCACAGTGTTTGTGGTTAGCAGACAGGTGCTAATGTGCCATTAGTGGGCAGCTAATGCTTACAGTGTGGTCGTTACCATGGTAGCGAGGACCAAAGCATTACTTCTTGCCTCCAATCAAGCTTCATTATTCATGGTTACTTGTTGAGGCAACCAATTGCTGAGAGTGCTGTAGTCAGAAAATCTCTTGTGGAGAAGTTGACAGTTTCTCGTAGTTCATCCAGTAGCTTGCTGTCAGTTGAACATAATGCTGAGTGTCGTTTGATGATTTGTGAAGAATGCATACACCAGAACGACGTTTCTGTTCATCATTTCTCTATGGAGACATACAGTATGGTCGCAGGCTATACCTACCAAAACTTGGCCACTTGCAGACTTAATGTAATTCATTTTTATACGGGGATTTCCTTTCAAAACTTCCGATTTTGAACATCTACATATTTAGCATACATCTAAATTATACAAAAATATGTCAATTTAGACATTATAGGGGAATTATGTTCATAAATAAAATTATTTATTCCAAAAGTGTTTTTTTTTGCAAGAATCTTCGTACTCTTATTTAACAACAAATAAAACTAAAAGTAAATTTAATGCAAACAAAAGACATTAAAAAGGAGAAAAAGTAACATAGGAACGTAATACACCACAGCTGAATTCACATGTTCAGACTGGAACTGTCTCATTTCATGAGAAAGATATCTGTTCTCTCTTTTTCTTTCCTGCCTGTTTGATACGGAAATATTCATCGTAGATACCCATTCGCTTCGATTTTCATTTGGTTAGTAAATGTATCAACGCTTGCCCCTTTTCAAAGATGGGGTAATTTCCAACCCATTTCGTCGGCGACCTTAATAATACAACATGCCCCTAGTCTGGGCCATGTAAGCCCAAATTTAGATGTATTGCTTCATTTCAGATTTTAGCCATCTGTGCTTCCAGCAAAACAATCTCCCTGCATTACGCAGTTGTTTGCTGCCTATCCATATCCCTCAAGCGGTTCTTAACCTTCCTCCATAACATCTTGCATGTAAAAGAGCCGGAGAGCCAATGATGAGTGAGAGCTCCGTTTACCCGCTGAGGTGAGCCCCATTTGGGAGTTCTTAAGGCGTGTACCTTGTTGGCACAAGTTAAGCTCTCAAGCCCAGTTTGTCGCAGGGTGGGTGTGAACTCCCTAAATGCTCTGGTCACTAGCCGGTTAATTTCGGTTAACTAATGAGTAGGTCAGGTCGGCTGCCCAGTGAGCTGGTAGCTGTTCCCTGGTCAACCCAATTGCCTCCAGTTTTTTGGAGGGGGGAGAGCAAGGAAGGAAGATAACAGGGAGAGGATCTGTGGCGGAAGATGGAAAGGAATAAAGGTAAAAGGCGATGGGGTCCTGGTTGAGCAACCTCGTTACTAAGCGAGGCTTTGACTGATGCGGGTTCAGAGGAGTGTTCCCGTGGACAGAAATAGCTGAAGCCCTGAATGCCACCGGAGGATGAAAAGGAATGGAAGGAGATTAGGAGTTGACATTGCTTTAATCATCGGGGTTTTAATGCTTTGAGTTCTTGGGGAGATTGCCACCCAGGAGTGAACTGGGTAGGTCATTGGGTTGGGGAGGGCATGTGACTTTATGTGCTTGGTGTTGAAGTTGCTGGAGTGTACGATTGCTGAGTTTTGAAGATCCTGGAGGAAGTTGTTGATACGTCTCTTTATGCTGTCTTCGTGACTGATGGTGTTCGGTGTGGGTCTCTTCTAACGCACTAAGAGGTGGGAGGAGCGGTCTTGTAAAAATGTGGAACGCTTCACGATTTTGCGTGTCATCCTTGCGCATGGTCAATGCTAATGTTTTCTGTATCGTTCCAATTTTAGTATATGTACCGCTGCAGCGAGTACCTAACGGCGGTTCGGGTTAGCTTCAAGGTACTGTTCTAATAGAAAACCCCATCTACGTCTGAAGGGGTCCCGGGGGCAAGTTCAATGGGCAATGGGCTGTAATCTACCTCATATCCCCCTGACCAAATAAAACATACAAATCAAAGCAAAAATACGCATCACCTTTAGTTCAATGGGGTACCTTCTGGGCTTTAAAATGCTGAATGTAAATCTGAAGCAAAAAATAAATAAATATTGCTTTCGTAGTCACTAGTGGGTCACTTATCGATGCTCATCCTTCGAAAGGTAAGAGAGTATCAAATGTGCTATAAGCAAACTAACAATTAAAACAATCTTTGCCCGGGCAAAATACCTGGGTCACGGGTAGACATAGTGAAGAAGTTATAGTTATACGGAATAAACCGGAAGGTATCCAATTCCTGCAGCTTCTTCGTTGCGTCTTAAACGAAGAGAACAAAAGCATTTGGTGAACTATTTATGTTGCATAGCCGTTTCCCCTTAATTCTATTAGTATACGATACGTTACACCCAAGAGGCAAACACACAAAAAAATCAAGCTCAGGGAAGGAAGAGGGAGAGGTAAGAAGGAAAAATATAAGGGAAGGAAGAGGGAAGTAGGAAAAGCATAACTTCTTATATCAATCGCGGACAACAGGATATGCGCAAGAAAGGCACACCACTGAAAGGAATATATATATATATAGGAAGATTTGCGTATAACGCGCATAACGTCACTTGTCTGCCACACTCTGTAGTCTTTTATTACAATATCATGTTTTATTTTTATTTCGTTTTTCAATGATTTCTAATGTTGAACCTTACTTGGGATTTTGGAGAGCGCTTTATCTTTGGTGCAATTATAGTCAACTTTTAAAAATAAACATTCTTCACACTAGTGTACAGTTACCACGAGGTTAACACAACTCGGTTTTGGTCTGCCATCTACTTCTTTAAATAAACTTTTAAAACACAAATATTTTTAAAAAAAATCGACAGAAGCGATTCATATGTATGTCAATCATTAACTACACTTAGTTTCTGCCTGAAACTTTATCGTAGACCGTTATAGTAAAGTTGCTTAACGAAGTTTTGCGCTGTTTTATAGATCCAGAGCTTTAGCGAGTTCTGCATCTTCCCAACAAACTTTGGAAATGCATTTCCTTAAGCACTATATCCTAATAGTGATGCTCTTTTGTCTTTCCAGAGTTCGGCACTCCAGTAAGATATGTTTTGCACTTGTTTCCGGGATGTCCATTCCAATAACTTTCTTGGTTTGCTTTCTATTTCCACTCAGTAGGTTCTTAACCCGAGTGCTATCCGATATTTTAATAAGAATCTTACCCTTTTCTTGACCGGGAAAGATTTTACATCTTAACTGCAGTTCTAACAGTTTTCTTGCTAATGGTTCTGGTCTTATGAAGTCAATCTTATTCCCTTCTGTCGCCAGTTTATCTGCCGCTTCATTATGTTCTAAACCCTGATGTCCAGGCAACCAACAAAGTTCAAAATTAAATCTTTATGGAAACATTAATGAGAGCTTGGAGAAATTCCCAAACAAGTCTAGAGTTGCCTTGATGAGATTTTCTACTTTGTGATAGGTACTTTGCGTTAATAGAACATTTTCTACCATGGACGTAAAGTTGCCTTAGCATCAACCATACGGTGTAGCTGACTTCAAACAACTGCAGGTTTCTGCATTGCGGCCACAAACTCTAAACCTCTCTCTATGACGTCATATACTCTAACTTGCGTCAGGTATACGCTTGATATCTTTTTCAGAAGTAATTGTTCCATCACTAATTATAACATTACTTGTGTACTGCGTATAAACAGGTTGCAATAACCACAGAAGCATGTAGATAAAAACTACTCGAAAACTACAATAAATTAATAACAATCTTTAATTTCGCCGCTCCATAAACAGAAGCATTTCGGTTACCGCAAAGCATTAAACGGAAAACGCTCTGCTTCAAGCGTTTGCAACTACAAATGAGTTTGTAATAGTAAACATTACAAGGAAAGAAGTGTCCCTTAAAGCTGTAAAATTAGTCTTTTGGCTTGTATGTGTTGAGTTTATTGACAAATTGAAATATTCCCTTGTTGCGCTAGTGCGCTATTGAAGGCTCAATCTGTGTGATTTCCCAAGAAAGGAGAAGTGGGTCTTTCATGAGTTTTTCGTTGCCCTGTAGATTAGTCTTGGTCCCAGCTTATTTGATTATGTCTGTCTTCTATGATTCTTAGAAATCTGAATACCAACAGAAAGACGGGAATGCAAATGACACCAATTTAAAATATTGTATTCCGCTATTTTTAGTTGTGTTGTGGTAATATTGAATCATCTAGTTGTTTTATTTTAACAGTAAACACACTGCTAACCATTGAAAAGCTGTACATTGTGCGCATCCAGAACAGCCATGCGGAAATGATGTTTTGTTTTCTCTTTGGGTTGTTTTGACGAGCCGCTGGGATCTTTCACGTTTATGTGTTCGTCCTACCTCGATCCACTGATCTCATATTCCTTTCTCTGCGGATGCATTTCGTCAAACAAGAGTACCAATTCTTCATAATGACATCCCCCAACTCACGGTATGTCACAAATGCCCTTGATCAAATCCAGACATCTGCTGGTTGGTATTGCTGTCTTGTTTTCGATGATTCATACTCGTTTCCTCTGAGAAAATGTGGGGTTGATTTAATGCGTCTTCTTTTAGGACGTTGCAATTTTAGTGGCCAGCTGTGTACCATTCACGTTGACTTATTTTTAAAATTAATTTTTAAACTCTCTCAGTTATATTTTAGTTTACGATAGGTTGCTAGTTCTTAACAGTTATTTTCCTTCTATTTCTATGCAGCTGTCAGTTACAGCGGAGCTCCACGGCATCCTCCCAGTGGTTTATGTTTAGTTGGAGTTAAAAAGAAAGAAAGAAAGAAAGAAAGAAAGAAGAAAATCTGTTGGTGAGTACTGTAATATTTAATATCTAAAGTGATAGTTGTCATAAAAATCCAATTTTCTTTTCTCAGTTGTCCCTTGATGAAAAATAATTTCCACGTCCAATGCTTCAGCCTACTTTAAATAAAGAACCACGCACGCTTTACCACTGCAAGTGTTGGTCCTGGTGGTGTAGTGATAACCATACTTGCCTCGTACACCCAAGACAGCAGCTTCAATCCCGGCCAGGATCGATGGATTTTTTTCGGATGTAAAAATCCTAAGTATGGCTTCCTTCGGAAGAGAAGTAAAGCCGTAGGTCCCGTGTCGTACATTTACAGCACGATAAAGAACCTCAAGCCTGAAAGATGAGACCTCTGAGCAAAATTTGTCGGCCGTTTCACGCCCTGAATTGAATGGGACGCTGATGACTGAGATGTTAAAGAGCGTCCGTAAATAAAAACAAATCAATCAAATCACTGCCAATGATACAGTAAATGTGTTTTAAACATTAACATTTTGCTGCTTTTGTGGCATTAACTATTTCTGCTATTGAGCATTGCAATGACATTGAACTAGTAGCAAGCAGAGACAATTGACATACCATCGTGAGGCAAACGTCAGCAGTCCAGACGAGAGTGCTGAATCCGTGTAGTTGTGAGGAAAGGGGACATTAAACTAAGTCGGTCAGCAGTATCGGTTCTATAACGGGTTCAATCTCGTCAATGCCCCGTGAAGGAAAAGTCATCAAACAAAGTTATGAAATAAAAGTATAAAAAGTGGAATATTTTTAAAATGTATTCAGAAAAACGTGGTTAGACATATTGTAACAGCATACGCCAAGTATTTCAAGAGTTTTTTCATAATCCTAAATGTACGGACTGAGGTAATAAATAGATAAGAAGAAAACATTTTAATTCGGTTAGGAAGGAGCGAGGTGTTTATACAGCGATCTGTTTGAGTTAGGACCGCCTAAGCACGGCTCTTTACTGGGGAAGTGCAACGGCCGCAACCAAAAAGAAAAAAGGAACAGAATCGCAGCGCTTAAATTTAGTATTTATACTTTTATCGAAAATAATACTGCAATTAAAATTGATAGCATACTTTATAAGAGATCTTGAAAATATATCCCCGCAGGGACAATACATTCTGACATTGCTACAAAGGCAAAGTAAAGCTGCATATTGCTCCGTTTAATGTAACGTGTTTTTCAGTAACTCTGAAGAATGAGGCAATGGTTACTCTATGTGTGCAGCATGTAGAATGGGATTTTCATTTGTGATAGGTCCTATACCAGACTTCGAGCTGGCAGACAGACGTGCTTAGGAATGAAAAACAAAAATATATGTAATTGCTTTTCAGGAAATAATGAATTCATTATCTGCTCATAATAACTGTTTTGTTTGTATTGCAAAAATAATTATTACTGAGATTCGTTTGATAAAATTGCTAAAATTATTGTAGAAAATGCAAAGTTAATTGTCCAACATTGTCTCCATCGAGGTCTATACATTTGGTTCATAGATTGCAGTTTAGTTGGGTCTAATGTCTCAGGCAGTAACACTTATAGTTGTCCGTTATCTAAAGACTTTTTCAACTAGATAAATTTAGAAAACATTTGGAATACTTTTCTGCCTGTGGACACTTATTTTTACCACATGACAGGGGTCTGGAGGAAAGAAAGGACAACCTAAGACAGAATATACACGTTAAAGGAATAAATGGAATTAATCTTCGCTCGACCTAGAAAAACAATGGTTTCACTATCAATAACAACGTTAAAAACTTCAAGGACTGGTGACCTTAGACGATATGCCCTATCAATAGCGAGCGCAGTGGCCCTGGCGGTAACACTTTGAACTCGCTTTCGGAAGCTTCTTGGTTCAAATACTTTGGGGCCGGCCATTCTGACCTGGGATATTTCGTGGTTTCCCCTGGCCGCTTAGCCTTAGGCGATGCTTTCCATAATTTTCCGCTCTCTCAATTCATTTATTAGTTCTGCCACAATGCCTAAAACTACAGGTGAGTTGGGTTGGTGCTGTAGGCGGCGTGACGGTTGTTTGCGCTAGGGAAAATTTTCCGCCTCGGCATCTGGTATGGAAGCGGCCTTTATGAGGGCTACGGGGCGTTCTACCTGGAAACAGTGTTAGTGCCTGATCGCCCTTAGATCCTGGCCGACCGATTTTTTACCCTCACCTCATCCCTTCCTCCTGGAGTTGCTCAATTGATAGGCACAAAAGACGAGCACTTGAGGAAGGCTTAAGTACCGAAACATCCTTCTTAGTTCCTACTAATTTAATCCAACCATTGACATCAGCAATTATGTTATTAATTAGAACGGTTACTCAGTCATAAACAGGCTAGTTTTCATGCAGAAAATGTTACCTTTTTAATATTATAATCACCTTACTTTCAGATCATTTATAAGCATCTTCACTAAAAGGCTGTGTCCATTTACTCCTGATTATAAAACTTTAATGTTTCTATTGCTACGGCACTTTGACATTTGCACCCACATTTTCCATGTTTTCTGTATTTCAAACGTTGCAAGCAACTGGGTGGACAGGCGGCGCAAAAAAAAAAAAAAAAAAAAAAAAAAAAAAAAAAAAAAATACGCACACCGCTTCCTTTATCTGTCACAATAATGGCTTGCAACGGCACTCTCATGACGCCCGTTTTAAAGCTTTTGAAGAACATTTTCCATCCCTTCTGTTACGGAAACATTGTTATTTTTGCGAGAGCGCTGATGTAGTATATGTCAGAGGCTTTGGGGAGTTGCATGCTTTACTGTCCATCTCTGAGCTCTGCGATTGTATATCTAGTTGTGATAATAAAAAAATAGCTGAGGTCTTTTGGGTACCGATCCGAAGCAAATTATATTTGACGAGAATGGCCGTTCTATTCCAGAGACTACGGCCGCACGAAACACAAGCTGGATATTAAAAACAACTGCCTGCACATAGTAAATATGTACCAGAAAAAACTGTGCGCTTTGCTTTATCGTTGCTATGATACTCTCATAGCACTATAAAAGTAGGCAGTGTTGGGAGCTGGAGAGATGGCTAGTCAGGGGAATGTGCTGAACCCACAATGTGTCAGAGGAGTGCATTGTTTACGAGTAGAGCACATATCGTAAACAGAGCCTGTGTCCCTGCTATAATGTGTTTAGAAAACATTCCGCACTTACAGACTGTAGTTAATATACTTAATAACGAATTAATAAAATATAATTAAACAAAGACTTCACGCCATAAACTTGTTATTTAATATTAATTTCTGCTTATTAATGCATACTATTATTAGAGATTTAATTTTTAATTACAGTGGGGTGAACATTTACATACTTTAGTGTTGTGGTTAATATCTCTAACGTGTATATTTACAAATATGACAAAGAGAAGTTGCCCTCTCCCCCAGTGTATAACAAAAGTTGGCGCCTGTGTTCAGGAGTGAAGAAAGAAAAAGCCACAATTACAGTAACGCTTGCATATTCATTTCTTCACTAACATTTTTCTCTCTCTCTCTTAGCAACAGTTTTACTTTGGACCACGCAAGCTCAATAGGGTTCAGTTCACCCATGTATGTGGGCAAAGTTATGGTCATTAATTTTAACATTTCGTCAATGCAGAACACCTTTTCTTGCCATTTATGGATCTCTATCAACATATAGAGTTTAGATTTTCTCATGTCAATTGACGAACGAGGAATGCTATTTTGCAGCCATAATTTCACCTCTTCTTTTACTGCGAATTTCGAAAAGGATCTGTTTTTTCCCGAATATTGCGGAGTATTTTCCATAATCACAACACTCTCCTCTGGGAGGTTTGAAAGAAGCTGATTGTCAGTCCAAAGTTCAAAGTTTCTGAAATTCATTTGACCATAGTAATCTCCAAGTGTTTACCTGCTTGAAAAATTATTACTGGATTCATTTATATATTAAAATGAAAAATAAAATTTTGAAATACATAAAATAGTACGATTCTGTTTCCTAAAGCGGCTTATTGCTTTCAGATACTTACAGCCCCATTCCATTTTTGTTTGGCTTTTCAATTAATATTTTCCTTTACTTTTGGAACTTTTCCCATGTGTAGCTCATTTCATTAAGAACTCGTCTCTTAGAGAGAACCCTTAAAGAAATGCAATTATTGCTTTTTCGAATATTATATACAAATTATGAACATGTAAGGACTTCCTTTCTCATTAAATGGCCTTCATTTATGCAGCAGCGTATCTCATTCTTGTCAAAAACATTCGATTTCTCTTTGATACGCTCCGGTCTATTTCCTGGAGTAGACTCGCCGGCTTCAACCCTTCTCTTCTTACCTCGGCACTTGTTCTCACTGGAGCACCGACCGGTATAGCAAGATACACCTGAGTTTTAAATTAAACTTTATTGCCTCGACCCAGAACGTGCAGCTATCAATATTCTTAATTCCTCGAGCTTTACTATGTATTTTTTTCCTTTCATTCTTATTGTGGTTCACTATTAAGACTTTCGTTAATGCAAAGAGAAGGGGACCGCCGTAAGTATTTGAATAGATAGTACACATACAGTGCATAATGTTTTACTTGTCTGATAAAGCTCGCCTCTCCCCGCTCATGACGCTAGCAACTGTCCAGCTCCCAAGAGCACTTTACTTCAGCGTCAGTCGGTATCTTTTGAAATGGTTAGAATTGTCATTGCATTCGATTGTATATAAGCCTTTTAGATATTCGCATTATCAAACATATTGATCTTTAGAAAAACTTAATATTATTCACACAACTGAAAATATACGAAAACACGTTAACTGGTCCCTGATTTTAATAGTTTTTTCTTGAAGTTCATTTTTTTCTAAAACGTTCAACTAATGCACGTTTTAACTTAATTAAAATTAAAATAATTAAAACTTTTCAGAAGGTTCAAATGAAAGCACTATGTAAATTATAGTCAAATTTTTAACGTTAAAATTTGACAACATTGGTTTTTTCCGGACGTCTGAAGATTATGGACTGAATATTATAGTTGTAAGTCTGTAGGGATGAATGAAATTAAATGAATTAATGATGATGCAAATGGAGTCCTTGCGCCTTAAAGCTATATGGCATTTACTTTCTCACGGCAGCAAAAACTCGGGAAAAAAATCCTCCTCAGAAAGTTTGACCGAGAATCGAACCTAGGACTACCGGATCAATAGTTACACGCTGCTACTAGACCCCCACAATTATTACAATTTAAATGGGTTTTACTTATAAATTATGCTGTTCTTGCACGTATTTCTGTTTAAGCCTTACCTAATACCAGTCCATTCCCATTCTCATCTCCCAGTTCATGGTTCAGGCTGGAAGGTTTTGTTACCTGGGTGTTGATTGGGAGAGAAATAGTGTGACGTAGTTGCTTCTCCGCTGGCAGAGAGTGCTTAGACGTCAATGGGATAACACAGGTTTTGGCCTTTTTCTAAATTGGTAGGATTGGAGCTCCCTCCGTTAGCCCGACCCAGTGACCATGGTATTGTGAAGGTTTTTAAGGTTTTATATAGGATATTGTGAAAGTTTACTGCTGTTTAAAGTTCCTGATTTATTTAACTGTAATGGGAACTTGTGAGCTTATAATATTTTAAAAGTTGCTATCAAATATCAAAAGTTGCTAACACTAAAGTTTTTTTAAAAATTTATTTGAATGAATATTTTGTAAAGTGTTTACTCAGGTAATTAACTTGATGTTTTACCTTTTAAAAGGTAACATTGACCTAATTTTTCAAGGCCAAATTATGTTGCTCAGTGATTTATTGTGAGTGAGCCGATTTTAATCTTTTTTGTAGGTAAACTAAGTACATATTTTTTATTTTTTTAATAAATCACAATATTTGTGAATTGCCTTCTCCCGTATTTTATATTTATCATTCTCCAGCCACACACTTTGGGTTTTTCCTTCTAACTTCCCTAATTCAATTCTTGTCCGGGCATCAGCAGGGGGATGTCGAATTGAATATTATAAATAATTGATAGAAATGGAACACATATTACAAAAGGTTTGTTCATTCATGCGGTATTTTGTATCTGGGCTACTTAACGTGCCTCATCCGGAACAAATTTGTTACTAATTTGCTTTAGTTTTTCCTGGTTTGGAATGTACAATCTCCTCACCTGAGTCTATATAACCTAGGAAATTTCTCACGTTATCTCGTTACAGAGATATCCTTAAGAGGCGACTCGAAACCTTTGAGTAAAAGGTTTATTTTCCCCATTATTCACTTTTATTGTTTTTTATTTCATACAAATTTCAGTCATGTAGAAGAGGAATTTCTACAAAGAGAGACTCACTTTGCAGTAAATATCACTTGAAGTCATAATTTCAATAAAAACACTCATCTCTACTATCACAGAAAAATATTCCTGAAGTTCACACATTTACAGGTCGTGTCACCGAGTTTAATTTTGCACTTCGTTAGCGCATTCAGGCACTCAACACAAACTGTCAACTGCGGGGCAAATGTTTATACCAGTTAATTGTATGCCCTCATCGCCTTTAACTGACATTTACTGTAAATGTAGGGGCCTGCAACTGACATTAGCCTTTTTGAACCAACATTTTCTCTCCGGCTGTTGTTGACAAACTTCCTGAGGGCATTTGTTCTCAGGGGCAAGTATTGCTTACTGGGAGTTGTAGAGCGTTCTGGATACGACATTCTAAATGGGCACAAAACATGTGTAGTGCATGTTGCAAAACATGATGTATAAATGCAAAGTATTCTAAATCGTGTTATAGAAACACTTAACAAAATGATTTTCATATAAGGCCGCACTAAAATTAAACGTTACAATATTTTGTTACCTTAATGAGTAATGTAAACATGGTACTAGTTTTATTGTTTTCACTTCCGGCTCTCGCCTGTGAGAGATGTGCAGGTTGAGACATATTCAGTTCCGCTTATGGCATGAACAATATGCTGCTCTGAAATTCTGCTTTCGTCTCAACATATCTTCAGCTGAGAACTATAATGTCACAGGAGGCCTGTGAAGAATTTGTTATTCTCCATAGCACAGCTTGATGATTGTTTAAATGTTTAAAACGGGGAGGTAATCAATTTCAAAGGGAGGTAGACCTGCCGCACCAGTTTGTGCTCTAACGGAAGAAAACGCTAACACAGCTGTTGTCATTGTGAGATGGGATCTTCTAATAACATTAAAAACACTTTCAGAAGTTCTGGAAATTTCATTGGGTGCCACCCACGCTTTGGTAACTGAAAGGTTGCATATGAGAGGTGTTTGTGCACGGTGGGTTCCAAAACCGCCGATTCCGGAACAAAAGAACGTTCGCTTGCATATTTGCATGCAGTTGGAATAATGAGAGAGGGTGTTCCAGAGTTTCTTTCAAAGGTAATCACTGCTAATGGAAACATTGCTACATCATTTCTATCCTGAGAGCAAACAGCAACATCATCACTAACGCCATAAAAAAAAAAAAAAAGAAGTAAAAATGCTTCTTACTTATAACCATCTGATGCAGCGTTGCCATATCGCACAATGGCAAGATGAATGGGAGTCTTGCAGGTAGGGACGGTTCCAAACTGACAACTACACAATTCAACTCTTTGCTTCCCTGTTGGATGTTGATCGCCCATATACTGCACATGAACTGGGAAATACTCCACCATACTCACCCGATCGCTTCAGGCCATTAATAGAGATAAACTTGCTGATAGAATAAAGCGCCTTCCACATGTGTTGCAGTAGATGGCAGACATGGCAAGAGAATATATTTAAGGAATGTACATCGCTTTCCTGTGATTATAAAACCCTCTAGACATCACAGCACAGTTGCGATTACTTTTCATCCAACCTACGTAGGTTAGTGCTGTGTCTCCCTCGCTACATCCCTTCCTTCCATCCACTGAGGGCCTAGCCTCAAACAGCCAATCGTTGAGGAAGACTGTATGTAACATGTTCCTCCTTACTAAAAATCCAATCTAATCCTTTCTCCCGAAGAAATAGTTCAATTCAATTTAATTTGATTTTAATTTACTTTATTTCAATAAATACACATCGTAAATTTGTATCATCTTTCGTTTACGTGTTATTCATAGCTGTAAATGTGTTAGCATTTATTACCCGGTAGTCCACGGACCACAGTATAATAACCGCTGTAGTAGATGAGGACAGTTGTTACCTGAAAGGGTAACTCGCAATTTCTTTGGTTGCTAAGGAATAATCCTGAAAAACTACTTTGAAAGAGGTAAAACAATAACATTAGTTTATTATGTATGTATGTATGTATGTATGTATGTATGTATGTATGTATGTATGTATGTATGTATGTATGTATGTATGTATTTATTTATTTATTTTATATAAGGACGGTCTTTATATCTCAGATCATTAGAGTCTCATTCTTTCAGGTCTGATATTCTTTTACCAACCAACCAACGTCCAGAAAATCCGTCAACCCTGGCCAGATTTGAACCCCCAATCTTAGGTCCACGAGGCAGTTATGGCTTCCGCTAGTCCACCAGAACCGACATGTAGTAAAGTAAATTGAAGGTAATACACACACTGGTACAAAAAAATGGCATTATTTAGTGATGACCCATAAATTGACAGTTGCACATACACAGGCTGGGCTACGAGTTGATTGCTCGTCAAATGATGTCATCGCTGATGGCTGTATAAAAGAGGCTGATTGTATTTTTTTCCGATGGTACGAAAAAAATTAGAAAATCACTACATCAACTGACTGGATCTTAACACACACTTTATAAGGAAAAATTTGTATGATTTACCTTTATTTTACTAACTTTTTCAAACGATTCAAAATACAGTTTAACAACTTAAGCACTGGAGAAAGTAATTCTTTTTTGCAGTTATGGGGTAAGAAAATTCACATTCGTCAGGGTGGTGTTCCTGATATGTACGTGCGTGCCAGGGACAGAGTATAATTAATGTTTTGTTTCCGTTAGAGCTGTTGGTCACGAGTGACGGGGATAATTGAGGGACACGTCCCAATATCCCTCTTGTCTTCACGCCTCTTGAATAATTTCACTAAAAGTTGTGCATCCTCCATTTCCAGAATTGCGTCTTGTCTGTCTGCTGCGAAACCTGCCAACTGGGGTGACTTATACAAACTAACACATTTCTTTGTTTATTTATTTCAAAAGGAATGATGCTAGTCACGCTTTATTATACCTCAAATGTAGTGTATCTTTGTAAGTTTATTAATTTCTATAGAAAATGTTGAAAATGTCCTCCTTCCTGCACAAGGCGTAACTCAACACGTCGTTCCATGTTACTGGCCGCTTGTTGGAGAACTGTGTTGTCAATACCATCAATCTCCTGTGTAATGTTGTGCTTCAGACCGTCCAATGTCTGGGGGCGTGTGACAAACTCTGTTTTTTAAGTAACCGCTTGGAAAGAAGTCCGGTGTTGTCAAACCAGGATATCTCGGTGTCTGCAGGCTCTTGGAGGTTATCCGGTCGTCAAAGAAACTTTCAATTAACGCCATGGATTGGCATGTAGCCCCATCCATGATTAAGTTCTACATGGTCCAGGTGCTGAACAAACACCAGGAAAATCCGACGGTACTGTGCAATGTCCACAGTATGATCAAAAAAATTGGTTTCACTATTCTCTGTACGGATATTGCACACCAAACCCCAACTTTAACAGGGTGCATAGGTGCTTCATGAGTGACATGTGGATTTTGGACGACCCAATAGCGTGAGTTCTGTGAGTTCACATAGCCGTAGAAATGGAACCGTGCTCCATCTGTGAATCATTTGATGGACAATATGGCAGGCTTTGCACAATGAATGCTGTGTTGTGTTATGCCTTATGCAGGAGGGAGGACATTTTCTATAGAGGTTAATAACCTCCCAAAGAGGTATAACAAGCTCTGGTTAGCATCAATCGGTTTTAATTCTATTTAAGCACTCTGTACTTTCTTTGTTTATCAAGTTTATTGCACAACTTTGCCGTCAGCAGCTGAAAAGACTCTGCTCTATAAGTGGTACAAAATGTTACTGGGGAATTTGCAGGGCATCAACATTGTAAACACAAGAGTCTTAAAAAAAAGAAAGAAAGAAAGCTTCTTGTTAAATAAAGAAATTAAAAAAAGTTTGCTATGGTATCGAACCGGTTCTTGCATTTGATAAAATTAAGCACTAACTCATGTTATAAGAGATTTTTAAAATGATGTCCCTCAGCGGCAACACATTGCCATGTTCTGCGTAGTAAATTCCTGTATTTCATTTAACTTTTCCTCCGTAAGAACATGGCGTTTGGTAACACGTTTCTTATAATCCTGCCAGGACATTTTCTTACTAATTTCTTACCACTCTGGGAGAATTCGTTTTCATATTTGTTTCGTGCGCGAAAAGAAATCTATGTAGTGACATAACTAAAAGAACAATTAGCATACAATTTACATTAGTGAAAGCAGTGAGCAGCACACAAAGGCCCAAATAATCGCTGTTTTTCTAAAACTAACTACAAGCCGCTACCTTCACATATATTATACGTGTTTGACAACTAGCTTCTCCCAATAAGCATTCGCGTTCTCCGGCCCATAACTCAAATAATCTCACTGTACTAAGTTACCTTTATAACACTACTCTTTTTATTAATAAATTATCTTAGAATATTCTAAATATTAAAGTATAACGCTTTTAAAATAAATCTCAAACTAGAGCCTTCTACACTTCCAAGAAGTTTTGTCTTGATATGTTGTTTTAAATGCTTTTTTGACAAGTATGACATTCCGTTGGTTCTCTTATACAGGACCGAAAGTATCAGGGCGAAATGGCTGGCGAGGTGCGACGGTGACTTGCATTATGAAAATGTTTCTGCTCCGGCGTCTGTAATGAAAGCTTCTGAGGTAGCTATATCTAGGGGTCACTACTCATGGATCCTGACCACCCGATGTATCACTTCCTCCTAGGCTGCCTGGTTAGGCACAAACGGCCTGCTGTGAGCAAGGCTGAAGTGCTGCAGTACTCACCTCCGCCCTGTCTATTGTCCAATTACCAAGTCGCAATCTTTCAGTATTAAAAATCGAATGCACATAGGTACAATTTCAAAGTAATTTTAATATAAATGTCATACATTTTAGTCTTCTGTATTGCACTCGAAGATATGTAGGCGCTGAAAATACTAACTGTAAAATAATTCTAAAATAACACAAATGTTAAATTGTGTTCATATATTAAACATTTATTTTATATTTTTATCTAAAGCAGGCTAATAAATATATTGCAATAACTAAATTAATTTTTTTTGTCAAAATAAAAATAGGCCAGGTCTAACTAATTAATGCATCTTACATCGGCTATATTAAATAAAATTACGACAGCGGAAAAAACATTCTAGAAGCCGGAGCAACCTTGAAAAACTGCGTTTCCCCAGTGTAGAATTGCACTTTCAAGTTCCTAATAGCCTTGTTATCTTCAGTGACAGTACAAAAACATTCTATGATAATATAATCACTAGGAGGTCTGCTCAAAGATATTATACTTTCTCTTCCTGAATTAACATTCTTTAAACACCAAAGTATATGATATCTTGCACAAGTAATGTTTATTTCTTTTTATTGCTAGTGTACTTTTTTAGACTTATACTATTTGGGTTTTCACAAATCATAAAAATACCAACAAAAATATTACATGACGTTCCTTCTGGTAGAAAAAAAAATAGATACATAATAAGTTAAATTAACTAAAATGCCATGCACCTCCCTCCGTTTTTCAAATTAATTTGTTAATGCTACTTCCAAATTCAAATTATAAACAAGTACATATACAATCTATTTTTTTTACCAACAATTTATTTGTATTTTTAAAAGCATCATGAAGGGTTTAACTAAAACCACCAAGCGATGTGTATGAGATACCTTACACCACAGGCATTTCAAATGAACGAGTGCGCAACATCTTGCATGAAAAACGTTGCTTTTACTGTGGGTGGTGCGATCGTTGGCTGTGGACAAAAGACGAACGCTAAAGAAAATTTCAATGCAGTATTTCTGATGTTTAGTCATCAGGACTTAGTTCATGATCGTGAACAAAACTTGATGAATTGAAATCGATGGGAGAAAAAGTATTTTCAAACGCCATCAATCCCTGTTCTCTACATTCTGACTTGAGAGTAAGTTCATCTACTATGAATTTGACTTGCTGATGTTGGAGAGACTGTATGCCAACTTTCTCAGCACTTTCCTTCATCAGATCTCTCTTTACAAGACACACGAAGCTGGTAATCAGAAATGATCCTCTGCTAATCATCTCCATTATTCTTCTTTCCTTTTCCCATTGTTTGAAGACTAAGATTCTCTGATCACATAAACTACACAATAGTATTCCGATGTATGTCAACAAACTTCAGATTCATGAAATAGTCATTGCACTGGCCTAGTGCATTCTGAAGTGAACACTCAAATAAATAAGAACCTCTAACCTTTATCCAAAGTACCAAACACGTTTCATGCGTTCTGGTACCGTCTCTAGCTCAATGCTATGTTATCTGGTTCTTCACATTGACACATGAAACACAAGCGGGAACGCTCTCCTGATACACAGCCGCATTCCAGATCTGCCGGTAGGGTTACTGGAAACCGTTTTCGGGGCTCTGGTCAGATTCACATATGGCGCGGAAATCTGAGGGTGGGAGCAAAGGAGAATCTGCATCAGATGAGAACGCATTTTTTAAAGAGATTTTGGGAGTAGGGAGAGGTAGGGAGAACTGCGGAATTAAAAAGGTAATTTGGGGCTCATAATGAAACAATAGAATGTAAAAATAGAGCGGTGAAATATTGGCTTCAAATTATTCTGGGAGATCAATCTTTAATTTGAACAATCTGTTTCGAGGAGCGACTAAGATCGAATGGAAATTAGACATGGATTAGAAACCATCGAGCTGGGAAATATTTGGACAGTAGGCCAAGGTAACGGGAGAACTGCATGTAGGAAAGTCAGGAACCGCCTGAAGGATATAGACAAGCAGCTTACAATTGCGCGATGTGGGGAGATCTTATTAGAAGTGCAAAAGGGTTAACTTCTGGATGGGGGTGGAGCTGTACATCAAACAGGACAGACAAACTCGCGTGTTTTAGGGTTGGAGCATGGCGGCAGATCAGAATCTCAGGTGAAAATGAACTAAGAATTCGCCCTTTGTGTGCAGAAGAAGAATTATGATCGCACCTCCTAGCGAACTGTAGCAGCACTGAGGTGTTGAGAAAAAGTTTCTGTCTCCTTCCTTTACTGACTCTAACAGAGGGCACGGGGCATGCTGGGCTCTGCTGGCAGGCGAGGATGAGGAGCAGATAGGCAATTCCTATACATGAAAAGGCTGAAAACCGGGGGTAAGGGAGGGGCAACTAAACTGAATCTATGAGTCCAGATGATACAGTTTTTTTATGGTGTTTAACGCCCGTTTTTACTACTGAGGCACCAAAGGCGGTGGACACTGATGGTACATGAGATAAAATGATATATTGGGAAATAATTTTTTTAAGGAAGGAAACGTTTCAGATCTAAGTTTAAGGTACCTCCCCGGCATTTGCCATTTATGAGCACTGAGGAAAGCCTGGGAAAAACCTCAGGGAGGACGGCCCTTGCGGGATTCGAACCCCAGATCTCCCGCTCACGAGTCCTCGCCTTAACGACCTCGGCTACCCTTAGCAGTGAGATGGTATTGTGTTTACATTTCTACTGACATGGGGGAGGGGTTCTCGATGTTTATATTAAGTTAGCATTGAGATTATTATTATTATTATTATTATTATTATTATTATTATTATTATTATTATTACTATTATTATTATTATTATTATTATTATTATTAAGGATATTATCACTATTATTATTTTAACTTTGTTGAGCAAGGAGGTATGACTTATTTATTAATTTATTTAAGTAATATACTTTTTGTGCATTATGAAAGGCAGATGAGAAAGTTGCAAATTTATTAGTATGTATGTTAATTTGAATAAAATACACCCATTCATTGATTTACTTTCGTTTCTAGAGTTGAGGAAATGCACTCTTATGTTGCAACAGAGATAGTAATTTTGCTAATATTTATAGCCAAAAATCGTTTCAACCTTTGATAAGTAATATTTTTGAAATTGTACAATACAATTTTTGTTACTTTTTCTTTATTATAACCCCAGCCCGGCAGTTCATACATTTATTTTGGTTAAAATAGTCAGGCAAAAAGGCACTTAAATACTGAAAATAGGCAGTAATATAATTAAAGTAGGCATTTATTAAAAGTGAAAACAGAAAGTAGTATCACTCATTATTAATGAAAATAGTTGTTTAAGATACTTAATAAATTATTTATCACATAATTAAAGTACTTAAGCTTACTTTTCTTGGTTACAAGCAACAATAAGACATTTTTTCGAGGTATCAACTGTCATAGTCAGCCGCTTGTCGGAGAGAAAATTTTTCATAATGGAAAAAGAACGTTCTACTTCCACTAAAGTGATGGGAGCAAATTTAAAACAAGATATTTCGGAAGGACTCATACCAGTAACATCGGAGTATACACCTTTCAGGACAACATAGAAATGTTGACCAACACAAATAGTTTGGAATAGTCCTGGCTAATGAGTAAAAGTTGCGCAATGGATTCTGGTCGAGTTCATTTTCTGTGTATGCGTTTAAAGGGGAACCAGGTTAGTATCTCTCTCACTTCCATACTTAATAACTGTAGGGATGGTTTATTGCACAGCTGTACCGCTCTCAACTTTCTCCTTTGCAATTGTTTGTTACATTTACCCAGCTGAGAAGTAACCCGCACCACAGATTTCCTAGAATTGTCTCGCGCAGATCAATACAAGGTCATTCTCCAGGACTATTGAAAACCACAGAGAAAGTTTTTGACTGTTTGAAAAGAAATAAATGCCTAACAAGATTCTCAATAGATATTTTGGTGACGTGAACATGTCATTTAACTTATTTTTTTTTCACTTCAATATATTGAAAATTTTGCGCTTTTTAATGCGTGAATAATCCATGACGAACCAAAATAGGTCCCCTAAAAAAAAAACCTGGCCCTACTGCCCCAAATGTACGGAAATATGATGATTTCTATCAGAATGTTAAATATATCCATCCAGATAGTAAAGACATTTTTCCTGACTTCCGGGATCTGATTATAAGCAACTTCTCTTTAAGTATAGACATATTAAAGTAAAGTTTAATTTTTTAATTTCTAAAGCAATCAAGGTATGTTAATTAAAATAATATTTATGATTTTGGTAACATGACTTAACTATTTTATATTTTGCAAGCTCAGTGTACATGACAGTAATTTAATACCAGGAAGATTTGAAGTTTGTGTGCATTATTATCCAAACAAACGACAAGTGCTGTCCAGCCCTGGTGGTCATTTGGATGCATTACCGACAAATAGACTGTCGGCTATTAGAGGTTTCCGTGTCGAGCCATAATGGGACATGTTATAGATAAGATTATGTTACGAAGCTAGAAGGTGCTGAAAAATGATCAGTAACTCCACGAATAGCAGAAGTAGCCGTTGTGTTGCTTTCGGTTGCCGGTCACAACAGGTAAATTCATTCAACTTATTAATTTATGTCCACACTCTACGGCAGCACAAGTGAAGTAAGTATTCATGTATTACACATGCAATTAATGCGAACAAGGAACAATGTTCTTTATTTCGTATTTTCGCCTTAGCTATCGTGTTTTTCTTTTGCATATTTCTTCCTAATTGTTTCAGCAGGTAGAACAGCATTTTTAGTATTGGCTTCATTGTTACATCACACGAGTGAAGTTGAGAATTTGTACACAATTTATAATTACATAACTTATATAGTACATTTCTTGACAATGTTTGATGATACACCAAGAGAGATCACAGAAAAATGTGAGGTTAATCTTGGTATAGCACCAGTAGCCTAAAGCTTTGTATATTAACACCATAACTATTTATTCCATATATAAGGGAATAAATCTAAGAAGTTATTATATAAGATGATAGAAAATGCTGAAATGAAAATTAGTGTTGTTGCTCCTTTATTGGTTTTTTCCCAGTAGTAATTTAAATTCATTATTTATCGGACAGATAACACACTAATTTCCCAACATTTCCCAACAAACAGTACAATGAAATCTATTAATCAGAACTTATTTTTTAAAAATCGTATCCTTTAAGTAGGTTCCATGACAATGAACACATTCGTGTAATTGGCTCTGTGAAGTTCACCATAACATGGTCAATGTTGCAAATTTCACGAGTTATATTTTCTCAAGACTGCATGAAGGTCCGTGGCCTGTCGTAGTACACTTTATTTTTCAAATATCCCCATAAAAAGTAGTCTGCAGCCAGATTGGAGATCGCGCTGTCCGGACAACATCAGCAAATCCAGAAATTATACGTTCAAGAAAAAAGATCGTAGAGTGTTCATTGCACCACGATCGGTATGAGCTGTGGCGCCACCCTGCTGGAACCAAAACTCAGTTTCATCTTACCATCCATGTGAAAGTTCAGTATTGCCAGCATTTCTGTATATCGCTATGCGTTGACGGTCACTGTACGGTTTCCTTCTTCAAAAAACAATGGATCGATGATTTTAGAAACGCCACACCATACTGTTACTTGTCCGTACACTTGCATGGGCTGTTCGTCGCTCCATTAACATAAGTTCTGTTTATTTACGAACCCGGACAGTAAAAGCCTCAGTTTGTTCAGAATATCTGGTTTGTCAACTAATTTTGCAAGGAATTGCCTACAACAAGTTTATCAGTGTCTTTAAGTCAATGCACAATTTGAATTTTGTATGGATGGACTTTTAGTGAAGGATACTTGTTCGCGACAGATTCCAAGCAATTGAATGACGCCTAGCAGAGCGGGTTGGACTTGCAGCCACTACTTCTTTTACTCTTGCAACTTTTTCAGTCATACGAACTCTGTGAGCACTACCAAACAATTTATCATGAGCACTGCCTGTCGCATAGAATTTTCTCAACCATTGCAGAATGGTGTTAAGGGATGGAATTCTTCCATGACGTGGCACATTAAACTTTACATAAAGCTTCTCTGTACGTAGAAAACTTGTTTACATTGAATAAATTTGGCAGCAGCGAATACATGTTCACCAACCGCCCAATTATCCATACTGTTGTTTACAAACGGCGGTTGTTTGAATGGTTTCATAGTAACAGATACCAGTAACTATGACGGAAAATCACTAGAAACGGCAGCGTTTTGAAAGCCGTCATATTCCATTGGAAAATTTTTTATTTTAAATTGCAAGTTCAGATTAATAAAATGCATGTGTTATTTGTTTCTTAAAAAACGTATTTTTATTTAACTCTATACCATTGTTTCACAAGAAGGTTCTAAAAAACGTCACATTCCATTTGGGTCACTTGAGATTTTTAAAAAACAAGTTCAGATTAATAAAATGTATTTAGCTACTTGTTCCTTAAAAATATTTTTATTTAATTCTATACCAGTGTTTTATATGAATGTTCTGAAAACTGTCATATTCCATTGGGTCACTAAAGAGTTTTAAAAATTAAGTTCAGATTAACACAATGCACTGTGCTACTTGTTCCTTAAAAAAATAATTGTATTTAATTTTATACGATTATCCCTACAAGAAGGTCTCCTTTTACTTTTTGTTTTTCTTTTTTTAACTTCTGAGGCACCACAGGCGGTGGACTCTGATGATGCACGAGATGAAATGGTAAACTGGGAAAGGATTTTTTTAAGGAAGGAAGAGTTCCGGCCCTAAACTTAGGGTACCTCCCCGGCATTTTCCATTTATAAGGACTGAGGAAAACCTGGAAAAACCTTCTGGTGGGATTCGAACCCCAGACCTCCCGCTCACAAGTCCGCGCTTTAACGACCTCGGCCACCCGTGGCGGTCAAGAAGGTCCTGAAAACCATTATATTCAATTTGGTCATCATATATATCCATAAAAAGTATTTGTTGCTTTTATACAAAGCCTTAAAAAGAACTTTGTATTTTCGTTAATTTTCTTAGCCCTTCTCTCTTCAAAATTTCTAAAACCCCACATAAATTGCAGCATTTTTAGAAATATTTTTATGTAATTTATGAAAGTCCGATTTTTATTTTACACTACAGGCGACATTGTGAAGGATGAACCCTGACAATATGTTGAAAGATGCGATGAAAATCGTATTGCCCAAACTGGGTCTAGACCCTGACACTCAATACACTTTATCGTCTATCACCGCAAATCTATGGTTATCTTCTGTCTCCAGAGTCACCATGGAAACTCCGGGTATGTAAATTATTTTGATTTTAAAATATGATATATTACAAGACAATAACAAAAATCACCAAAAAAATAATTTTTGGCTTAATCTCGAGTGTTTTGCAGTTTTACTCTCACATGCAATAGAAATAAGGAGGAGATATGGGTTCTAAATATATAATTTATTTGTTATATTTAATTAAAGCTATATAATATTTTGGAAGTTGTCAAAGAAATGATTGAGAAAACGATTGATGCTTCCCTCCTCAAAATCCTGCCCTATATTTTTTTTTTTGGAGGAAAAATGCTATGAACCTTTAAGAAGACAGATTTTCTTGATCCCTTACGCCCAGCATCATTCGAGTTTGTCAGCCCTTTTTAATAGCTGTACGTCAAGCAAAATATCAGATATTACTCAATATTGCAAAATAAAAATTAAAAATCTAAAATTTTACAAAACTGAAGAGAAATTATTAACAGTTCCAACAATTCTTTAAGAATAGGGTTCAAGCGAATGCTAAAATAACATTTTTTTTTCAAAAATCTTTCATAACCGAGGAATACTGCATTTAGTTTCGAATTATATTACCTTACTCTAATTACAGTTGAAAGCGTTTATCATCATGCGTAAGACAAGACATAATTTAAAAAAAAATAATTTAAGAATTTTTGTTATTGTCGTATTAATTTGTGTCTTTCAGGTTCGAATGAACAAACTTAAACATCCAAATCAATAATTTCTGTTATTAAATTGCTCTTAATGAACCATTGTATATAAAATATCTCTATAGTGATCTTTGTTACTTCACTTAATAGCAAAAAGGTATTTTATACCAGTTTACAGTAAAACATAACACTATCCCATTAATTACGAACTAACTTTTTTATTTAATACAAACTACAGTTAAGAACTCTTAAAGCCATTCTTCAGATACTTTTTTTGCTATTGGCATTTGTAAAAACTTTTTTCATTATACGAATTTAAGATTTGATATGCAGATAAATTAGTTCTTTTTCCATTCTGCCAACTTAAGTTCGCATTGTATTTACGGAAACGAAATTGAACATTTTAACATTTTTCCTATGTCTCTACTTGCTTTATTATTTTAGAGGCTGTGACGGTGGTGGTAAAACGGCCGCCAGGAAGTGAAGCACAGGATTTTTTTGATAGTGACATATTTTTCCGCAATGAGACAGGAGCATATACCACAGTGTTGCCAGTTCTCATTGATTTGCAGCGAGATGCAGGACTTGTAAGAGATATCTTTAACGACATACCAAGGTAATAGAAGTATTTAGCTTGATCATCGCCCCTTAGTTTTCCATCTTTGATTTAAGTTTTACTTAACATTACCACATCAACCATTTCCTAAATAGGCCACTTTTCCAATATCACTTCAAAATTGCTTTCCGCTGTTCAAACGACAATCATGGCTTCATTTTGTTGTAGCAACACTAGCTTAACGTAATGTGAGTCACATCTATTTACAGAACATCATACGACAATCTGGGCTTTATTTGTTCATTGTTGATTTAACTGTCACGTAGCTACGCTATCATAATGCATGTGAGTCACATTTGTTTACAGAACATCATACGATAATTTTGGCTTCATTTGTTCATTGTTGATTTGCCTGTCACGTAGCAACGTTATCTTAATGTATGTGAGTCACATCTATTTACTGAACGTCAGTACTATACATTACTGTTGTTTTTCGGTCCAACTTTGAAATGTATTAAATAGATATCTACTATGAAAGCGGTAAACTTTTTGGCACCCTTCGTATATTATAAACTAACATTAAATTATATTATTCATTTACAATATTAGTAAGTTATGCGTTTATATAAAATTGTGCTTAAATGTAACAAATGCCATGGATAACATATAAATGTCAATTAGCATAGGATTTGATTAGAGGAAAGTGAATTTGCATGAAAAGTCGGTCCCTTACACTAATGGTGATGTGTTACTCATTCTCTGTTGAAAAATAAGCTTAAGTAAATTCCCGTTAGTGTAGTTAAGATCTTCATTGGAGATCAAGCTGTAACAGCTGGAAAGAGGACAATTCATCATCACATTATCAACATCATCATTATCACAATCCTAAAAATTCCCCTGTTCAACAAAATCTATTCTTTTGCAGGTGCCTACTCGCGCTATGTGAGGGTGGAGGTAGAGACATAGTAGTTCTTGAGGATATGGTCGCCCGGGGGTTTTCACAAGTACCCAGGAAGACTGGTCTGGTACTGAACGAAGGTCTTATAGTGGCACGCACGCTTGGACGTCTTCACGCCTTGTCTGTAGTGCTGAGATGCAAGCTGTCTCCGGAAGAGTTCGCCAGTTTTACTTCCAACGTTTCAGAAACAGTTTTCTGTGCAGAGCATGTCGCCAAAACCGCTGGTTTACTTTGGAAGCATGCTTCGAATTTCGCTGTTCAGGTGAAGTATAAAAGCCCATTTTTTACGGTAGAATATGAGAGGGATGCTTCTCCATATACACCGCCCAATCGCTGTTTAATTTCATTTAGAGCAAGTCCTTTTGTGAAGAACTTAATAACAGCTCGATACTCCATTATGAACATGTCACACTCTTCTACACATAGCCTTCTTTATGCAACCATGTCTGAACAACTGAACATAGCGGAACGGAAGTTACAGCTGCAATTATTTACTTAACAGATAAGATATGGCACGAAATAAGGGTTTTGTGAAGGCGATAATTCTTATCGGCGAGGCCAGAAACTTATGGACCTACCCTCTTATCCACAGTGTGCAGCAGAATCTCTTAGCCCAGTCCATTGCAAATAACGAAAGTGTAGCGTATTTCCATCTATCTGGTAACACTTTAACCTAACATATTCATACGCTCCTAGTGTAGTTAAATTATTTGAGTTCAACAGTAGCAGTATCTCTGAAACGTAATTCAGAGCAAATCTCTAACAGTGTTGGTGACCCCAGCTTGTCCCAACCAATACAGCCAAGCATCCGATATCAAACGGCAATGTTTAAGGCGGTGATAAACGAATTTACTGTGCATGGAATGCTAGAGAATATATATATCCGCTTTAATGAATCAATACGCCGCCATATCATCGAAAGCTGATTGCATTCCATAACATAGGAAATTCCATTGGAGATGAATGCCACTGGTTAATTCCTATCACCCACATTAATTGGTTCCGTGAAGTGCACAATATTCAACACTTTTGGACTGTTTCCGTATTTTTATATAGAATTCCATTACGACAAAGCAATGGAGTTCCAAGCTATTCTTTCTAAAGTGTTGAAACTTATATAAATCCAATATAATTTCATGCAAAAGGCATTTTTTAACATTTTATATTGTTTAGAGGTGGGTTCTGAATACCCAAGAGATATTGATAACAGATTATTCTCTCGTATAAACCTATATTTTTAATACAACAAATTTTAATAGTATTGTCACAAGTAGCACATATTAATAAAGTCCGTCACGCAAGAGCTGCGTAAACTAAGCGAATTTTTCATCAAGTTGAACAACTGTAAAAAAGAATATATCCAAATTAGGCTTTATTAATTAATGAAATGAAAAAGTTATGGCATTACTGTGTGGTATTATGGGAACAAAATAAGAATTCTTGAAAACTATAAGTAGTACACCACATTTTTAGAATTATTATTATTATTATTATTATTATTATTATTATTATTATTATTGCGATTAAACCTCAAAAATTATTTGTATACTGTTAATTAAATGAAATATATGGCCGCTAATAGACAAAGCTATATTGTGTGGGTATTTTTAAACATTTTTCAATGTAACCATGTTGTTTACGAACCGAGCTCTAGATATCATCTTTACATTAATTTAAATAGAGAAAATTAACAGAAAGTTTCGACTTACATTGCGTATGTTTCATGTGTTTCAGTTAAACAAAAACATGTTACTATTTAAAAACAATTAAAATGTACAAAGAAAATAAAACAATCGCAAGTTACATCTAGTTTCATTGGCTATGAAATTTAATTTTAATGTTATTGTAGTAAAAACATGTAGCGAAAACGTGTTCTGAAGGTGATTACATACAAATATAACTCTCAATCAATTGTTAGATTAATATTTCACACTTTCTATCTTCACGACGATACTTTTGTTAAATATACTACATATACATCGTTATAATTACAGTTTATTTAATTTGTCATTTTATTATATAAAGAAAATTAAAAGTGAGAGCGCTTTTTAAATTTCGGTTTTCAAATATACCCCTATTCCTAAAGGTTCAGTTTCCCAAAATTGTGTAAACTATTTGTATTATTTTATTTAAAGGGTATATTTCCAATTATGTTGTTGTTCCGTGTTTTTCAGAAATTATGTTTTTTTTTATTTTATATAAATTGTATATATGGAGTTTCGTTGTAAAAAAAAACATATATTAATGCCGCTAGAACGATTTTTTAAGTTTTGGTTTTTTAGGTAAATCCTCTTTCCTAATAGTTGGATTTCACTGATTTTCAGCATTTATCTTTACTATTGTATTTCAATGGCATATACGAAATTTCCTTTCAAAACATTAAACATTGCGGCCGCTAGAGCTATTTTTATATTTCGCTTTAACCCCTACTAGTTTTTCAGGTATACCCCCACTCCTAGTGGCTTGATTGGCCTGATTTTTTGGCAAAAATTTTAAAGAATTATTTTTAAAAAAATTACACCGTTTCGTTATGATAAAGCAAATAGTGTTGGGTTTCAGATGCATCCCTTCTCCCAATAGTACGATTTCACTGATTTTCAGAAACTAATTTTTCTTACTTTATTTCATTGGCACATACCAAATTTCCTTTAAAATATTTAAAATTGAGGCCGCTAGAACGATTTTTAAAAACATTTTTGCTTTAGGTTAATCTCCACCCCCAATGGTACAATTTTGCTGGTTAACGAACTCGACGAATTGTTCGTTAGTTGATGGTTACATAAACCATTTTTATAAAACTTCTTTAAAAAAAAACCCTCTCCTAGTTTTTCATCTAATGTTTTATCAGTGTCCACCGCCTGCGGTGCCTCAGTAGTTAAAATAGGCGTTAAACATTATCAATAAAAGTAGATGGAGGCTTGGAAAAATAATTCATAACGAATTCTATTAGTACAGTCGCAATAGCTTAAATTCGCTAAAAGTTACGATATTGCATTATGAAATGAGAAGGAGCCTAGCATTGTTGTCAAATTGTATTGAAGTAGCTTGGGCAATACGATTTTGCAACATCTCTAAATAATAAGTTTTCGAAAATCCACATCAGAGAGAAAACGTGGCTAATAAGCTTTGATTCCATTATTTCATAGGATTTGTATCAGATCAGTAATCATAATTAACATGTTCGTGCTTTATTGGTCCATTAACGTACTAACAGCATTTTCAGTGTGTTTCATTAACGGATTACAAATTATCCGCATAATTAAAATCATCTGCATAATGTAATGCGTGGTATTACTTTGGACGATGTGATTTGAATCTTTTAAAATTTTCTGTATAAGCGTTTCCCTTTGATGTATAAAGCATTTCTTGAGATATTTATATAAACAAACATCTGTTTATTTCATTACATGCAGGCATGCTTTCGTATTTTTCAAAATTTAGATTAATATTTTTAACATTATTGATATTCGAAGTATAAATATTGGGTGCTGTTCTAGAGCCCATATTATTTATAATTTACTCGTATATAAATGACTTATTAGAAATTAACTGTTTTTGAGAAACACTTTTGGATTTACAGGTTTATTGCTGTAATATTTAATGGTGTCTACTGAATGATTCGAGGTTATTTGAAAAGTTAGTGAATTGAAGCACAAAAATATTTTGAAATTGCTCATTTCTCAAGAAGTCCCTCTTAACATTAATACACGATTCTTAGTCAGATGAAATGTTCTTTACTCCAAGTATTTTTCTCATTTTTGGGAAGAGAAGTAAGCCCAGTGAGGTCAAATCTGAGTGATAAGGCAGATGTAGCAGCAAATCATGACAAAGTTTATTTAATTTTACCATTGCAACGAAACTTCTGTGAGAGTTGGTAGTGCCTTGACACTTTCTACTCGTGTATTTTTCCAGAAGGTTAGCAAACAATACTTCAGTTATGTACGTTCCACTAGCAAGATCTCAAGCCTGAAAGAAGAGACCTCTGAGCAAAATTTGTCGGCCGTTTCACGCCCTGACATGATGGGACGCTGATGACCTGAGATGTTAAAGAGCGTCCGTAAATAAACCAAATAACTCTAGGAGGACTAACGGTGACTTCTTGTATTTGGACTTTTTGGGGCGGCATAGTATAAAGATTCTTCCATTGTTTTGTTTCTGGTGTGTAGAGCTGCACCGTGTTTTGTCACACTCATTTGATACTCGCCAGGGTCTTCCTCCCAGACTCAGATTTTTTCCCACGTTTTCCTCATTCCTCAAACATGGCAAAAGCCAGGGAGCCACCCTACACTTAGCCCTGGAACGTTTCCTTCTTTAAATAAAAAACTATTTCATTTCAGTGCCCACCATTTGTAATGTCTTAGCAAATGGCGCCTCAGTGAAAATGGAAATTAAACAATAATAAAAAAAATCACCTATTATGAATCGGCGGATAAAGTCAGTTTTGCTCACAGATTTCCATTCTAATTCGTGTTTGATCGGATATTAATAGCCCAGCATCCACCTTACAGCAAAGTTTTTCTTGTTATGATTCTTTCGATCAAATGTAAAACACCTGTTAGATTGAATTGCCTATAAACTCAGTAATTTGTGGCACTAGAAACGAAAATTTTTCCTCCAATGTGAGCCTTTTCCCTCAGAACTTGGGCAATGCGCCCCTTACTCCTTTCCCCGGCTTCAGGGCTTTGTACCTATCGTATCTTCTGAGGTCGGGCGGACCGCAAGGCGCATCTACGCCGATCCAATGGGGAAGAGGCTGGGGATTTCCCTAGCCAATGAAATATCCCCATGGAATATTCTGAAAACAAAACCGGGACCTCAGGAGTAGTAACAAAAACTCGCAAAATCAGAAGTGAAGAAAAATTTCGCTTTTATTGTTTTGTTTTTGTTTCATGCCCGTATTCTCTACTGACACATCACCGTTGGTGAACATGACGATATATGAGATGAAATGATAAATTGCGAAAAAAAGAATTAATTTGAGAAGGAAATGCTTGGTGTACCTCCGCAAAATTTGCCTTTGATGAAGACTGAGAAAAACTTTGAGAAAACCTCAGCCAAGGAGGAAAATTCTGGATGGAATCGAATCCCATACCTCACGTTCACTGGTGTCTGTTGCCAGTATTTGAACACTTTTCGCAGACTTTTTACCGCAACTTTGAGCCTGCAGACTACGGGGATGGTTCCTCTATGGGGTTGCTATTTAGCGCTATCCCCAAGCATTCCAAAGCTTAATTTCCTTTAACTATTGCCCGATGCGCTTTTAATGAGTTCTACTTTGCGACTGATGTTTATATTTGCCTTAATATCTCTCTCTCAGTAAGCTTGTAATATTTTGATCGGGTGAGATTAGAGGAAGCGATAGGAGAAGGCTATTGTTCATAAGGGCCATTGTGTGCATGTTTCACCTGACATATTGCCGCGGACTCGTGAGTGGGAGGTCTGGGGTTCGAATCCCGCCAGGACCGTCCTCCCAGACTATGGTTTTTACCAGGTTTTCCTCAGTCCTCATAAATGGCAAATGCCGAGGATGTACCCTAAACTTAGGCCTGGAAGATTCCTTCCTTAAAAAAAATCCTTTCTAATTTATCATTTCATCTCATGTATCATCAGTGTTCACCGCCTGTGATGCCTCAGAGTTAAAAACGGGCATTAAACACTATTAAAAAAGTTTCACGCCCCATGGCACTCATTTGTAAGTTTCCCACGCGGCGAGAGACACCTGCTGGTATTCTGATTCCGACGCAGACTTTCACTTCTAGGTCCCACTCACGGCAGCTAAGTTTGTATTCAACGTGGATAAGTCTATCGTACACAAAACACCAGAGAACGCGAAAGATTTTGAATATAATAAAAGTACCAATATATATATATATGTTATGTCGCATTGCATGCTTATTTATATTATTGAAATCCTCTCCCAGTCCTGTTAAATACTAATCTACAAATAGAACTCACCCCGAGAAATTGTTGTTATTGAAGCGTGGACAACAACACAGAAGCGATCAACAATCAATCTATCAAACCTCTTCAAAACCGACATCATGACGTGAGGCTACTCGACGTCGACAACAAATCGCTTCAAAATTGAAGCCCAACGTGACCACATAGCCCACTAAACTAGAAAAGAAAGTTGAGAGTAAATCAACTTCAGTTATTAATTTGAGTCAAATGTAATTTCAACACATAAGAAGTCTAGCACAATGCTTTCTGTAGATACCGACTTCATTCTGCAGATTTCAGACTTTAATCAAAGAATAATCGAGACTTTGCTGCCAGGATAATGAATTTGTTTAAAAAAGGTGCGATTAAAGCATCTCTCTTTCTGTCTCTATTTCTTTGCTCAACCTAATTCCCTCGTAGACGCAGGTTCACTCTCGACCAGATCGATGGATTTTTTTCGGGCGTAAAAATCTTAAGCATGGCTTCTTTGGGAAGACATTTGAAAGAACTTCAAGCCTGAAAATAGAGGCATTTGAACAAAATTTATCGGCTCGGTTTTAACCCCTGTATTTAATGGGACGATGGTGACCTGAGATATTAAATATCGTACATAAATAAACAAATAAGTAATGTTCAGCCACGTATATATGAATGTTAATTCTATAAACTAAGATTCTAGAATTTAGGAACTAATATTTATCAGTAGCAATAGTAAATTTGTACACTGGGCTTATGTTTCCTCGAGCCGTCCTTTTACACATTGTTGATAAAGCCATAGAAAGAGTATGCCGTTTACAACAGCTGAACGACGAAAGAACGTGAACTTAAAACTAAGAAAATCTTACATTTCTTGTTAATTACTATGTAAATTTTAGCAAAATTTAACACAAACTGAACTAAGCATGTGTTTAAAAACAATACGCTGTGAAACCTTTGGGTAATATCTTCCTAATGATTTAATGCACTTCCATTGTTTTCCAAGTGTTCCGCAGTCTTTTTACAGATCACGGCTTCTAGGACAAACGTTTCTGCTTCGAACGAAATGCGTATGAGATTACGGGCTGACAGCGATGACATGTCTTCCCCCCCCCCCACTTTCAGTCTTTGTTGTTGTGTCTCGGTTACAATGTTTATCGCTTTCTTCCCTTATTTTCAAAGAATTCTGGCTGGAAACCTAATCGACAAGCTGCCTGTCACCTTCGGCGGTTTTATCCACTCTCTCTGGTTTCCGTCACTTCGTGAAACAATGCAGTGGAACAGGAGATGTGCAAGCAAGGTCACTTCGGTTCCATGTTCCTCAGTGAATATGCATGGGAACTTCTGCTTGATTAGCGCAGTATAATGTTATATGTTACAGAGTGATTCATATAAATTCAATCCTATTTCTACATGATGAAGCTGTGAGCTTGCAACATCTTTCTAAATGTGAAGTACTATTCAGAAGCTGGAGAGCTGGCTAGTCAGAGGAATGCGCTAAACACGCAATGTGTCAGAGGAGTGCATTGTTCACGGGTGGCGCAATTATCGTAAACAGAGCCTGTGCTTGTGCTTTGATGTGTTTAGAAAACATTCCCCGCTTACAGGCTGAAGTTAATATGTTTAATATTCTCTAACTTAATAACGAATTAATTGAACAAATTCGTAGAATTCATTTCATAAACTTTATATTAATTTGTTTACTTATTAATACATACCATTAACGGAGATTTACTTTCCAATACCGCGGGGTGAACATTTACAAACTTTAGTGCTGTGGTTAATATCGCTAATGTGTTTATTTTCAAACAGTACAATCGGAGGTTACTCCTTTCCTCCGATATATAACAGAAGTCGGCGTCTATGTTCAGGAGTAGAGGAAGAAAAAATCACAAGTGTATGTTACAGTAACCTTGCTTATTAATTTCTCCACTAACATTTTTCTCTCTTAGCAAAAGTTTTACTTTGGACCACGTAAGCTCAATAGGTTAAGTTCAACCATGTATGTGGGCAAACTAATGCTTCATGGCCATGTAATTTTAATATTTATTCAACGATGAACACTTTTTCTTGCCATTTTTGGATCTCTATCAACATATAGAGTTTAAGTTTTCTCAAATCTGTTGAAAAACGAGAAATGTTATTTTCACTCATAATTTCAGCACATCTAAATTGCTTCATAATTGGCGACCAACCTGTCCGGAGCACTCAGCCGGAGTCTACCAAACCGATTCAAAATTAGTGCCCAACATGGGGCTACCATACACTAAATCGCTTCAACTGTCATAATTAAGACATGGAAGAGCAACCCATGTAGTACTAAATGCTTTCTATTAAACTGGTTTCTGTGGTGATTTTACTGAATCAATATTAACTTAATAAAAAACTAAAGAGGTAATACGTTTCGACTGATTTACTTCCAACTATAAACCACTGTAATAAACCACGTAACTGACTAAAACCAAACTAATAAATCCTTGTAATTAACAGCACAGATCACATTTTCCACTATTTTGTCTACTATCGATACATACATTGAGGTCTGGCAAATGTAATCGGTCTTGCTTAAACCTAGGGTACCTATAGGCATGAAAGAAATGAACTCAGAGTCTTGGCTCTTAAAACTGTGTGGCGTTCATCTTCTCGGGGTAAGCAAAAACTAGAGAAAAATCTTACCCAGACATTATCTGATCGGAACGCAGCACCTTCGCATTAATAGTCATAAATATTACCATTAAATTACGAAGGCGTTGCCTTAAGATTCACAAAGTAAACACACCAGTCTTAGAGATACGTAAGGAGTGAGTGTTTCAAATTTCAAAATTTCTTATCAAAAATTTCACTCTCTTCTGTCCTCGAGTTTAAATAAAAATTGAACATATAGATCTCCAAAATATTACGCAAGCTAAGTTTAAAGTTCTATTAACAAAAGGAAATTTGTTACAGATGTTATCATCAGAGCTGCCTGGAGGAGAGTGTGGGAAATATGCACAAAAACTGAAACAGGTTGCCGATAACGCCATCACCGTCTTGAAGGAACCTTCTTTAACCGTCAGTAAAAACGAACCTCACAACGTTATATGCCATGGAGACCATTACACAAACAACTTCATGTTCAAAGTAAGTATTTAATAACGAAACTATAAATCAATTACTTTTGAACTGCAAATTAATGTATTGAAACATATTAGTATTAATGTGAAATACATTATTAAATATATACAATCAGATAATTTCATCTTTCAGCGGACGCACTGCGAAATGCCGATAACGGATAAAGCGCTGTATCGGTGACTGGAAGTATAATATATAACACTGTTAATATAAGAAGTAAAAACACAGCTTTCTTTGAGAAAAGGGGAAAGCGCTGTACAGGGTTGCTTTTTGGGCAAACACAAACTTGATAATGAGAACGTAGGCTGTCAAGGCCGGAGTATACTTGCCTCCTAAACCCAAGATCGCGGGTTCGAACCCGGCCAGGACCGATGGATTTCTTCGGGCGTAAAATTCTAAGTATGGCTTCCTTCGGAAGGGAAGTAAAGCCGTGGGTCCCGTGTCGTACATTTACGGCACGAAAAAGAACCTCAAGCCTGAAAGAAGAGACCTCTGAGCAAGCCCTGAGTTGAATGGGACGCTGATGACCTGAGATGTTAAAGAGCGTCCATAAATAAATTAATCAAATGAAAACAAATAAAAAAAAAGTAAAGGGCCGGAGTCGTGGATGTAACTGCAATTTTCTTCCGGGCTTTTGTGCTGTGGTCTGCTGGAGAAAAGTATTCCAGACATGAAAACATAGCGAGCCTATCACAAGAAAGCACCAGCACAGGAGAGACGAGGCTCCTTCCACCAGCTGACCGACCACCGCCCGCCCCTGACCAATCAGCGGAGAGCACTGGCAGTATAAATATAGCGACTCTGATAGTCAACACTTCAGATGAAGCGATACCTTCTCCGAGGAGACTTCTTTCACGCCACCGAAGATGTTTATCATAGAAGCGGACGAAACGTTGCAATTCTCTTCTCCAGTAAATCACGGCACAACAGTCAGGAAGAAAATTGTAGTTACAAGCTTGATAGTTATATTTTGACTGCTGCTGTTGTGCTAAATGTTTACTGAAAATATTTTATTGAAATGGTTGGCAATATCCAATAAAAATAACATAATATTAGAATGGTATTATGAAATTGTTAGTAGACAAGAGATATTCGAAATATACGAGGCAGGATCTGGGATGGGAAGATGCAAAAAAGTGAGAGTTTGTGCACTTTGTAATGCATATAAGGACCATGGGACATGGGAGAATCTAGGACTTGAAGTTATATAACTTCATATTATTCAAGGAGAGATTTTAAACTGAAAAATTTAGGAACTAAACACGGGACGGACATAGGAAAGTTTTGGTTCTTAAACTGAACTGTCTATAATGGGAGTAACTTACTTGCAGCAGTCTTTGTTGACTGTTCTCTTAAGAGTTAAAACACTTTTACAGAAGCTTAGATAATTGCTATTGTTCATAGATTGGCTTTTGTAGTTCAGATGTGTTTATTTAATTATATGATATATATATTTAATGAGATTAAATGTATTTAAATAGATAGAAATGTATTCAATTAGGTTCAAATGTGTTAAAATATGATAATATGTATTCAATTAGATTGAAATGTATTTAATAAGTTGCAAATTTATTTAATTTAAATATACTTAAGTAGGTTGGAATATTTTATTAATTTGACATGTAAATAATTAAATTTACATTCATCTATATAGGCTGACATGTAATCAATTAGGTTGAAATGCATTTAATTTACGTTGCCGGGCATTTAAGTAAATTGACACTATAATCCTAAGTACAAGCTGTAAATATTGCATTTCATTATTTCTGTACTACAACAGGATGTAATCCCTATTAAAATTGAGTAAATACATATCAGCAAATATGTAATATTTTTTCAATAATAATAATAATAATAATAATAATAATAATAATAATAATATAAATAATAATATAGTCCCTCTCTAAAGTGTATTGAATTATAAAATTACACATTTCTCCAAGAAAAATGAAAAAAAATGCTATTTTAATAATTGGATAACCAGAATTAAAATAAACTTACAAGAAACCACTATTTCGTACACCTTACCGTGACCACATGTATTTTTTATGTTCAGGGTATGTTGGTATTTAAAAAATAACGCAGTTGCCGTCTTATTGATTATATATTTTGCAGCTATACTATGTAACTTTGATGAGGAAATTCCCTATAATATTATATTCATTTTTTAATTACAGCAGTTGTCACCCCTTTTATCATTTCCATATTGATTCATTTCTTTCATATTATCTTCTTTTTCTGAACACTGTTCAGCTCTAAATCATCGGCTGATTCACAAGAATCCAAAGGTTTAAATGTATGATTTTTTTAAGTTGTGTTTAACGCACGTTTTTACTGCTGAGGCACCACAGGCGGTGACACTGATGATGCAGGTTGATTCGGGTACTACTAGGCCCTGGGTCCAGGGGTACAACACAGAGGTCTGTGCTACCCATGGGTTTTTGCATTAGGACGGTACCTTGTTTCCTAAACCGACCCGCCTTTCGGCTGCAGACGATTGCGTCGCCCAGGCGCGCTAAGTTCCCTTAGCTTCCATATTCTCACTGGTGTATAGGTCATACTAGCTTAGACCTACTCGTATCATGAGATAAAATGATAAATTGAGAAAGGATATTTTTAAGAGGAAGCGTTCCAGTCCTAAGTTTAGGGTACCTCCCCGGCATTTGCCATTTATGAGGACTGAGGAAAACCTGGAAAAATAAACTCAGTCAGGGAGAACGATCCAGGCGGGATTCGAACCCTAGACCTCCCGCTCACGATTTCGCACCTTAACGACCTCGGCCACCCGTGGCGGTACAGAATGTAAAAGAACCTCAAGCCTGAAAGAAGAGGCCTCTGAGCAAAATTTATCGGCATTTTCACGCCCTGAATTGATGACCTGAGATGTTAAAGAGCGTCCGTAAATAAACCAAATCAACAATACACAACATTTTAAATTTAAAAAATACAAGAAAATGTGGAGAAAACAAGGCGATAAAATAAACATGGATGTACATGGGATCTACGTTAACCCTAGAGATCGTTATCTAGAACTGATTATAAATAAACAGCAATTTATTTGACTCATTAAAAGTATTCCAGGGTTAATTATTAGCCCTTGCACAACACAGTGACCGGTAGGCGTATTATATGTGTCATGCTTTAGTTGGTTTTTAATTGGAGGGAAGGGCGGTTGGTATTACTGTATGTCTTCACCACCAGAGCATGCCAAAGCACAAGTTCTAACTATGATATCCTCTCTCTTACTGTCAATCTTTAGTTTCCACGTACTGGTATGGCTCATGGCCCGCTAATTGCCAACCCCCGTATGTAGATGTTTGCGGAACCAAATCATGAGTTAACATATGTCTTGGAACACACAAAATGGATGCTGCACTAATTATGACTGAACACCCGCCTCCCATTCTGTTGCAGTATGTGAACTCCGTACCACAGGAAGTGTGTTTATTAGATTGGCAGCAGTGTCGCTATGCGTCCCCCGCCACCGACCTATCCAGCCTCCTCTATCTTGCCATGGAATATCCGGGACGTCATCATGATGAGTTACTTGATGAATACACAAACAGCATGACCAACATGCTGCAACGATTTCACCTGCCGACGGCGTTGTTTACAAGGTCTGATGTGGATCAACAGTTGAAGAAGTGAGTGCAAAACGGTCAATTCTCAACTCGCTTTATGAACATTTTCTAAATTAAGTAATACAGGAAAAGGAAACGCTTTTTAAACATATTTCTCTATCACGCTTTTATGATCAAGCTTATCCCAGTTGCCCTAATAATGCTTCTGTCCCAAAATAATAGTTTGAATTGGAAAATAAAGGAAAGATCGCAGAACGGGGAAACAGGAGCGGGTTTGGAGGAAAATTAAGAAACGCTTGAGGGACATTAATAGGCAGCGGACTCTTTCGGAGCATGTAGAAAACGTTTCGCTGACAAGAGGTATGAGAATCTGCACTATATGTTTAGAGAAAGAATCATGGGAACATATTTTGGCGTACTGCAAGGGGGAGGAAAAAGGAGAAATAAATCCCTACCGATCTCGTTTGTTAAAGGGGGAGCAGGGCAGTGATGTGTTGGACTTTGCTGGTAGATAGAAAGGAGGAGGAGGGAATAGGTAAATGTTTAAACAAAGTGAGGCAACTCAGATCGGAAGAGGCAGATAACCGGAAAGGGGGGTGTGAGAATATGAATCACAATATTTTGTACATATATTTAAGGGAGTTATTTACTTTTGTATTGTTTTCTTGATTTAAATATTTACATTTTTGTACTATATATTTTTCTTTTTCCAATTATTTTTTTCATTATGTATATTGAGTGTATCTTAAGAATTAAATTTTTGTTTGTGCAGTTTCATATATTTTCTGGTGTAATGGGAAAGCACGTATGGTCCCAGGACCAGTGCGACGTGGATGAGCTAGAGGTAGATCTGTAACAAATATATTTTGTAAATAGATACACTACTACTACTACTACTACTACCACTACCACTACCACTACCACTACCACTACCACTACCACTACCACTACCACTACCACTACTACCACTACTACCACTACTACCACTACTACCACTACTACCACTACTACCACTACCACTACTACCACTACCACTACTACCACTACCACTACTACCACTACCACTACCACTACTACCACTACCACTACTACCACTACCACTACTACCACAACTACTACTACCACTACTACTACCACTACCACTACCACTACTACCACTACCACCACCACCACTACTACTACTACCACCACTACTACTACTACCACCACCACTACTACTACCACTACTACTACTATTAGTTAAACATTAACTTTCATACATTCAATCATGGTGTGTTGCAAGATCAGGAATCGCCTGCGGTGCTTTAATATTAAAAAGGGGTGTTAAAAACACCATTCAAATAATCAAAAAAGATCAAGAAGACATTATACAAAGATGTCGAAGGCTTTCACAACAATGGTAATACGTTCATCCACTATGGATGTCTGTTGTTGATGGTGCAGAGGCTATATGGCAAATTTCTCAACACTTTCCAGTATCAGATCTTTTTTTTTTATAAAGCCTATTTTAAATTACACGAAGGAGTGATCAGAAGTGGATCATCGATGATCATCTCCAATATTCTTCATTCCTCTCATTGTTTGAGCACTACGCTCCTGTCCACAGTAACATTCCGATGTAAGTCAACAAACCTTCAGATTCATGAAATAGCCATTGAACTTGTCTAAAGCATGCTCTGAACTGAACACCTAAATAGATATGAACCCTTAACACAATACCCAACTTTACAAGCAGTTTCATATGCTCTGTGAACGTCTCTAGTCCATTGCTTTGTGCATATCTGGTCCCTCACTTTCGTTTCTATAGCGACAAGGGCGTTAAGGAAATGCCATACTTATTTTGGGACAGAGGTAGTGTTATTATTTCATATCCTTACATTTACATTACAATTTCTGGAATTGCTGTAAATTTGCATTCATTAAAGACTGATATAAAATGTAGGTCTCTTTTGATATTAATATCCAAATGCAGCGCTTTTTATCTCCGATTAAGCTTTAAAATCTATTTTCTTAACCGCATTAAAATCTATAGTGTGTTGCAATTGTATGGCAAAGCTTTGAAGGCTATCCCGAAAGTATTCAACCATTTAATTTGAATTATTGGTTTGGTAAAGATAGAAGAGGAATTTTCCGTTACATTAAACCATGGTCAAAGGCTAGCGTTTGTGCCTACAGCACCAATGGAGGCACCTCCGGGAAATAGAGCGGCCAGGGTCCAGGGGCGGCGAGGCATCATTTCCAGATAGAGCACCCCGGCGCCTATGAAGCCCCCTCCAAGAAGTTTGAGACCACCAGAAGCGGTTCCCCTATACCGGACGCTAAAGTAGATATTTTTTCAAAGTACAAGCCACACCCGCACCGCACACAGCACCAGCCCACCTCTCCTGGCATTTAGGTTCTGCAAATTAATGAAATGAGCCGAAAATTCATGGAAGGGAAATATCTATCTCAGCATTAGCCTGAGAGCTCATGGGACTTGACCCTGGAATCCCCTGAATACAAGTCTCAAGTATTGCAGCCTGAATCTGAGGACACTGAGAGGTTATCTACAAAGCATAACTGTGGGAGGGTAGTTGATTTTGGTTTATATTTCGAGTAGAATGATTTCTATTAACAGGTGATCGAAAAGTTACTCCGCACCCCGGTGATGAGCAGCGCACAGGATAAAATTGGTTACTTCTACATTTCTACATTCCTTCCTTCAAAACCGGTTTTTGGCAGGCAATCCGGCTACAGTTGCTAATGTCTGGACTTTTGAGTGTGTGGTTGCTTGCATTGATGGTTGAGTGAATATAATAACCATATGCTCGGCGCACCGTCAGTGCTGCCACCCGATTTCGCTTCCACAGTGAAATCTGGGCTAAATGAGGCAGCGGAGTGACTTTTCGATGACCATTTATTTTATCCTAAGGGATATGCGGTGTGGTGAGGTATGCAGTCTCTTATGAGGTTGGACACTAAATATTTTTTTTTTTTTTTTTTGCTGATGGTTTGTATGTTCATATAATAAGAAATTTATTTCAAGTGTTCCAGTTCTAGGTCATACTACGGTTCATAATTTCGTTAACAGATTTCGTGAAACTGAATCGACAGGTTGGCTCAGGTGGTAACGCTTGGGAGGCTGTAGATTCAAATCCTGAGGCCGATTAACCTGACTGAGCTTTTTCATGGTTTTTCTCAGTACTATTTCAGGGTCTATCCAGGGTTCACCTCTCATTTCACCATCTTCATGAAGTCTCCGAGGCGGCATTTACATAGGATTGACCCTCATTCAGTGAGTTCCTCAGTGTGTTTATGTATTCCATGTGCATAGATAGCTCGCTGGCGGTTGACTAACTTGGCTTGTAAGACCCGAGGAGAGTAAACAGACAAAAGAAGAAATATCATAAAATGTCTTTTCTGCATTTCTGTAAATGAAAATTTCCAAAACTTCCGTATGATCTGATTGATGGACTTAATTAAAATCATATAAAACCCTAAAGTGCAAGAACTTAACTGAGTGATATTGTATATAGAAGAAGATTTTGACTCAAGTGCAAGACAGAGAAATTGATTCTAAACTAATTCTATCGGCCATGGTTATCTAGCGATAGCCGTACTTGCCTCGTAAACCCAAATTCACGGGTTCATTCTTGGCCAGGTTCGATGGATTTGTTCGAGCGTAAAAAACCCAAGTATGGCCTCCTTCGGAACGGAAGTAAAGTCATGGGTCCCATGTACGGCTTGAGTCTGAAAAAATAGGCCTCTGAGCAAAATTTAACGCTCTTTCACGTCGTGAATTGAATAGGACGTTGATGACTTGAGATGTTAAAGAGCGTCCGTAAATAAACCAAACCAACAACGTCTCATTCTATTTTCTTACAAAGTTTTATTCTCTATGCAAGAATTCTCTGACATTACGGCATCTGAAGTGCTTTCAAGAGGTGATCACGTAAGAATAACGGTTCAAACCGTCAATTATGTTCCGCGCCTGTAAAGCGATGACTAAACGAGCAGAAAGTATATCTAAAAGCATAGTCTCTGTTTCGGATACACTTTCTAAAAAAAATCTAGAATAAACTAAATTTTAAAGTGTCTTATCTCCAACCTGTATTTAACAAAGGGCTCGTGCGATCCTCTTCTAATCCTCTCCAGCACTTCTGTGCCTGTTAGTTCCTAAATAATTTCAAAACATTTTTTTTAATGATGTTTAACGCCCGTTTTTACTACTGAGGCATCACAGGCGGTGGACACTGATGATACATGAAATGAAATATATTTGGAAAGGATTTTTTTTAAGAAAATAAACGTTTCAGACCTAAGTTTAGGGTACCTCCCCGGCATTTGCCATTTATGAAGACTGAAGAAAACCTGGAAATAACCTCAGTCAGGGAGGATGGTCCTGGCGGGATTCGAACCCTAGACCTTCTGCCCACGAGTCCGCGCCTTAATGACCTCGGCCACTCCTGGCGGTTTCAAAGCAAAGAAAAATCAAATGAGCGAATACTCTATTTATTTATTTTCAAAATATGTAGGTGCCTTGAACACTACTGAGATCACATAAACTTTATAATTAACGCCAGACAAAAATAGTCGACATTGTCTCGTATTAAAAGGCATGTTATGACGTAATTAGTATGTACTCACACGAGAGCTCGCGCGCGCGCAAGCGTTAACATGAATAGCGCCACTAATTGCAGTCACATTCAAGTACATTTTTTACGCCTAATGTGTAGAAAATAAATGTGAAATGGATTTTAATTGAAATCGGATGCTCAGTAAATAAAACACGCCAAAGTTAATAATATACAACGTTACGAACCATTAATGAATGTAAACTGCCAAGCAAACAGGAGAACAATTAACCTCCAATTCAAAAGCAAACAAATGACTACGAAATTGCATTTTTAAACAATACTGGCGTTTGATGTGCCGTGAAATTTGTTATGCTGTGAATGGAAATGTAAAGACCTTGTTAGCGGATAACCTGAAACTTGTTGCCGGGCTGTCACAAATCGGTTATTTCAATTCCTTCGTCAGACTCTTTGGAAGGTCTATTTATACGTACTAAAATAGATAATTAGAAATTAACGTCAGTTTAATTTTAACTGTTACATGAAATATTTTTAAAAATTACAAAACGATGAATTATTCGCTTTTTTGCAAAAACTGCATTATTTTAAATTATTGTTAGTTATTAACATTATGTTGTTTTCTGTTTTCCCCCTTTTTCAGGTTTTGATTGCATTAAAACTAGATGCGGGTCGATTCCTAATTTTCTCGACACTAGATCCTCGATTTAAGTCTCAACACGTGCTATTCTGATATTTTTGTTAAAATAAAATAAAAATTTGTCATTTTTTATTTTGAGATTATTAATACATGTAGAAAACAGATTTAAATTACCTTACTGAGTTGGACTTTCCAGTAAAAATAATTTTACGAATGAGATGGTATCTTTCTTTAGGCCATAGTGTTCTGAAATTTTCCACCTTGCGAAAAACAATTTTTCTGTCCCTTCAAAATAATAACTAAGTACTAATTTAAAAACAGCTGTTATGATAATAAAGCCAAAGTGCATTTTGTTACAGTAGGTTAATTTTCATTTGAAAGTTTAGAAGACACCGAAGTGGAAAAAAGCAATTTTTGTCAAAATATAAAAATTTGCTTTTAAAAATTATTTGAACCCCAGAGAATCTACTATACCCTTTGGAACATTTGTTTCAGCAGTCATCTCTGCTTTAAATTTCATTTTCTTGGCTATTATTAGTTTTCAGGCATCCAAAACTTCAAAACTTTCCACAATTTTTAATTTACAATTTTTTGAGACATTCTGTAGATCTTACTTCACAACAATTAGCATTCATTTTTCTGTAAAGAAAAATAGATTTAAAACAATTTAGTACATCAGTTATTCATTTTTACACGATTTTGCATTTAATTCATTTTTTTTAAAATTACCAACAGTCATATTTATAATTAAACTTTATGCTAACTATTATATAAGGTAATATTTAAAACACATTTACAAAACTTTGCAGAAAAATTTAAACTTTATGGGAGCAATTGCAATATTAGTAGCTTTGAATGGCCAAAAAAATAAATTAAAAAATGTTTAAAACATTAGTGTAAAATTCACTAATTAAGTTAAATGTTTGAATAGGAAATACTAAAAGTCGGACAATTTTGCATACAAAATATAAAAGCACTAAGTTTAGCCATTCAAAATTTCCTAAATTCACAGCTCACGTACTTATGTTTACCAAAAATCTCTTTTACATTGGTTAGGTTCAGAAATACAAAATGTCTACTTTAAATTATAATTAAGCATATTTTATTGCTCTTGTACTGTTGTCTGACCATCTGCAGAAATATACAGAACGCCACTTTTTAGACTATTATTCGATCAGCGGTCAAGTTTTAAAGAGTACTTCGTGTCTTGGTAGCTCTCGCACACAGTAAATTTGTACTTGTGGGAAAAAGAAAGCTGCTCAGTTATAGAATGTTCTGCGCCTGCGCAAAACCTTCTTCTACAGCAACTGTACTTTCTAAGAAAACATTAGTTATGTTGAATAAATAAAAAAAGTTCACATGACAACATGTGAAAGTAAAAAGCGTTTATTCTTTGTTTACTTAATTAGCTATTTTTAAAGACAATAGTTCAGTAAAGTGCAATATGTAGTTTAGCTTACAGGATGTTCCGGCAGTGGCCAATGTCTTCATAACAGACGGTGTGACGTAGGCTGAGTGCAGAGATATCGTGCGTTAGGTCTATACGCATAACAAATGAAAGTTTTTTTTTTTTTTGAGTAGGTTTAACGCCCGTTTTTACTACTAAGGCATCACAGGCGGTGGACACTGGTGATACAGGAGATGAAATAGTAAATGAAGGCTTTTTTTTAAGGTAGGAAATGTTCCAGGCCTAAGTTTAGGGTACCTACCCGGCATTTGCCAGTTATGAGGACTGAAGAAAACCTGGAAAAACCTCATTTTCCAGTCAACCACTCTTTACAGAATGCTCTGTGGAGTCCTATATTTAAAAAAACTGAATATTCTTATTTTCTCATGAGATTCGTTGCTGAAAACTTTGATAACTTTAAAAATGAACCTATCTGTGCATAATTACAGTACCAGGCATGATACCTCTGAAATAAACCAATAAATCCCATCCTTATACCAGAAGGACAACTATTACCCTTCCTCACAAGTATATTACAATCTTTCAACTTCCTTGAAATAGCTATCTAATTAAAAAAAGTGAATTCCTTTCAAGAAAAAATTACTTAAAACAATTTAAAAGACGTTTAAAATACTTATACAGTAACATATATGTATTTGGAAACTCCTGTTTGTTAGTTACCTCATTAATTAGGTAATTTTTTCTTGGAACTGGACAAATTTCTGTGCTTTAACATGTCCAGCATATCCTCTACGTTGGACATCCTTGAATTCTGGATGCTAGCCATCCCTCATGGTCACAACTATCTCTTTCTGATATGTGTTTCTGCTTAAATTATTTAAGCTTGGTTGAAATTTACCTCTAAAGCGCAAGTACACTTTAATGTAACATCAAAAAGATGGATTTTCCCTAACTGGCTTTCTCATACCTGTTTGAGCTTTATTGACATGCATCTGTATTATTTGCAATGGGCCACTGAGCACAGCGGCATGGAAAGGTGGGTTTTTCTTAAACTTTTATTCTGTTTTTGTTTTTTCTTCCTCAATTCTTTACAAAATTTAAATTTGTTACACATTTCCCAGAAAATGTACTTTATATAACTATAGACTTATAGAAGCAAACAATTGCATGCCTAAAATAAGCAAAGCGGTCCTTAGTAGGGGATTACTTTTATTCTGTGCACTTTCTATATGAGTAAGCGTAGGTTAGTAACTTTTATTAAGCATAAATGTGCAATACTGTCACTTACTTTCAATTATAAGCATACGCAAACTTCCCTCCCTATATTATGGACACCTTGTTTAATTGGGCACTTTTTATTGGGTCATACTTGTCCGGGTTAAAGAGGTTTCACTGTTACTTCTATCAAATGGATAATGTCTAAGAAAAAATAATATCTACTACTGCATTTTATTACAGTAATAAGCAACATTCTAAGAAAATCTTGTAAGTTTGAACATTAAAACCAATATGTTGACAGGTATGGAAAGTACGGTGTGGCCATCGCGTTTCTGAACGTTCCTCACTCCCTCCGGCACAGCGAGGAGGAAAACTTGCAGGTCAGCGAGATCCAGAACGTGGCGGAGAAAGTGGCTGAACAGGTAGAAACAATGAGCACACGAGCCCGCCAGAAATTGTTGGACATAGTGTGTGACGCCGTCGATAGAGGTTATCTCTAGCGGCGGTCAAGCCGGACCGTCACCTCTCTCGAGCCATTGGTGCAGTAACTGAGCCACATAGACGAGATGTTTGCTCTTAAATTCAAACGCTTTTGTCTTTAAATAACACCTAAGCCTTTATAATATCTGTAGCACTATTTTTCTTAATAAACGTTTTAAAATTTTTAAAAATTAAGTTCATTTCTAATAGTGGACATATTTTGATAAATATTTTCATGTTAAAAATGAAGAAATATTATGCTTTGAAATAGCATAAATTATAAAGAAAATTACATTCTTAACAAATACATAAAGTGCAATAAACCTCGCTCGCTTTCTAATCCAACATATCGGAAATTCATCTTTTAAATAATAAAAAAAAAATAAAAATAAAAAAAAAAAAAATAAACCAGCAAATCCACCATGCCCACATGACCCAGTATTAACAAATAAAAATACTCCTAGTTATTGAAATATTAAGGATCATTTTGGTATCAATGTCAACAATGGAATACAAGTTAATTTATGAAGAACCTTGTAAATTAGTATTGTCTTGAAAAAAAATAAATTTATTGTATATTTGTGAAAATCAAGAATTTCGAAAAACACAGGGATATAACATTTCAATAGGGATACAAATAAATACTTTAATAGGGAAAAAGTATATATATATATCAACTGACTGCTCTCCCCCTATCTTACAAAAACGTGTCAATATTAAAATACTATTCTATCAAAAGAGCTTCCAATATTATTCTTATGTGCTATCAAAACCTTCAATTAAAAACAATTAATTAAATTATATTTAGAACATATAGTCAGTAGGGCAGAGCGAGAAGTCATCAGCATAGCCTGATGTAAGCTAAGGTACATGACGTCAGAGCGAGGGGGTTAGAGTTTCTGGCTATATGCCAGATACTTTTTACTAGGTACATTTAGGGTCAGCTACACTATATGGTTGATGCTAAGATAACTTCGCGCCCATTTTGAAAACGTTGCATCATTAGTGCATAATAGATAGATAGTGCATACTCTACTTCTAGGCATGAAATTGTATATTTTTTGTATACTATAATTATAAAGTCTTTATTGATGGTCAAAATCGTTAATAAAGCGGTACATTAAGACAATAATGAAAGAAGGTTTGGATTTCAGAGTAATTCATTAGAAAATTCACATTAATTTTATTTTAGTATCATACTTTTATAATTTTGGTATACAAAATAAGACCTTATGGAATCGTTTATTCAATTATTGCATTAGTAAAAATTACAAAATTCTCTTTGCTAGTTCTTAAATATTTACTAATGCAATGAAGTAAAACATTATAAGCTAAAATCATAATATACTCTTTGCCATACCCGTTTACTTTGCAGCACGTTTTAAAAAGAATATTCCTCTGGTGTTTTTATTGTATTCTATTTTAGTTTTGTTTATTTATTTACTTTTGTTTTATATATACATATATATATAAGGGTGCCAAAATTTATACACACTTTCACAGTATATATCTATTTAATATATTTCAAAGTTGCACCGAAAAACAACAGTAACATGTAATGTTCTGTAAATAGATGTGACTTACATTACGTTATGCTAACGTTGCTACAATAAAATGGAGCAAAAATTATCCTTTGAACAGCGGAAAGCAACTTTGAAGTGATATTGGAAAACCGAGAATGTTGTTGAAGTTCAAAGGCAATGGAGACGTGTGTACAGAATAGAACCGCCAACGCGATTAACAATTGCACGCATTCGAGACAAATTTGAGACTCATGGTACCGTATGCGATGTTCACAAGGGCAGATATGGGAGCCCTCACACAGCAACAAGCCCCGCGTCCTCGGCTATGGTTTTGGAACATTTTGAGCACTCACTGCAGAAATCTACAAAGCAATGTGCACATGAGACTGGGATTAGCAGAAACAGCGTACGTCGTATTATTAAGACAGCAAAGTTTAAAGTTTTCACCCCAAGACTTTTGCATGCATTAAATGAAGATGACCCAGATCGGAGAACGCAGTGGTTTCGGAACATGATGCAAAAGGATGAGGTCTTCGCAGGGAAAGTTGTATGATCCGATAGGCACCAAACTGGTAACCGGTATAATTGTATCTACTGGTATGCAAACAATCTACAGGTTATTTAGGAAAAGATTGTTAAGTGATCTGGTATTAATTTTTGCTGCGGGTTGTCTTCTAGGGGTCTAATTGTACCATTTTTTTTTTTGAAGGAACAGTAACTGGCCCAGTGTACCTGAACATAATAAGCACATTCGTCTTACCCGCCATTCATACACGCTATGGAAATGAGGAATTTTACTTCCAACGGATAGTGCATCACATTACCACCGACAATGTATGTACTTTGATGACAATCTTCCAAGGCACTTGATAGGACGAAGAGGTCCGATTGAGTTTCCACCGCGTTCTCCGGATCTAACTCCGTTGGATTTCTACCTATGGAGAACTCTTAAGGATGTTGTGTACCATAGAAAACCAGCTACACTGACAGCACTTCGGGAAGAAATTGAAACGGCATGTGCTGCAATCGCTGAGGACACTTTCGCAAACGTTGCTCAATCAGTAGTTCAACGTACTCAGAAGTGTATCGATGGTGGGCATTTTGAGCAACTGTTGTAACTGTAAAAGTCTAAGATGATTAGTGCTCATCATGTTCTGTTTGTGTGAATTCAGTTTTGTTATGTTAACACAGTTTTTGCTTTGCTTGAAGTGTGTATACATTTATGGCACCCTCTGTATGTATAGTAAATATTAAATGTAATATTTTGTGCTAAATCCACAAACTTAGTACATCATAAAATCACGAACGACCCGTGTGATTGTTGAATTGGTGCAACTGTAATAAACACACTCATGTTACTACTTACAGCACAAATGTGAAAACGTTATTTATTTGTCTTCATAATTTGCATTTTTCCCATATTTTTAGTTTTAATAGTCATTTGGGGAAACAGTGCAAATATCTATAATGAGTTCTCCATTATTTCTATCCCGATGTAAACAAATGAATCACTCCGCGGTGCATGGCTCTGATTGGCTAAATTGCTGAGAACAGCTGTTGCAACGTATTTAATCGTTAGCTCTGGTTACTAGTTACACACCTCATTAATAACAGTTTTGCATGATAACCTTGTCATCACTTTTCAACGAATTTCTTGTACAATATCAGGACCAACTCACGTCTCCTCTTTTCCTTGAAACTGATTCCACTGTACAGAGAGCAACATGTGCGTCAATAACTAACAATTAAAATACATAATAAGGTCTTCATAACGGCTGGCATCTCTCAAGAATAGCACAGTATTAACTAATATCGTTTTCTCAATGAAAACTATCCCTAATTAAAGTTTAAACTGTAATTTCTGTTAGGGACTACTGTGCGTGACGTCAGGGATGTATGTCGTCCTGCAGTCAATGAGAAAAGAGCTGCACCACATGCTTACATAGAAGTAACAGCGATCAGAAGATAATGTGCATAAATCATTTGTTGTTTCGATCCTATAAATTAATGATCACGTTTTACAAATCATTATTTAACATACTATCGTTATATGATTTCCCTTTAAGCTTTCGGAAGAGAGAGAGCTGGTTGCAACATGTCTCGGCGGGTGGCAAATAAGCTGCACACAGTAGAGAGCGGTGCATGGACTGTACAAGGTCACTGTATGTACGAAGGCGTTGAATGGGATTCTAAGCGACTTCAGCCTACCACAAGCACTCGGTTGCCGCTATGAACCGCATTCCCACAAACAAGCCACTTGGTAGGGGTGCGCATGTTTGCAGCACCACCATGTGTGGGAAATGGGAACCGGAATCCTGTTGGGCGCCTGTGAGAGAAGGGAGAAGTCTTAGGAATAATCGGAACGAATTACTGCTCGATGTTCTCTTATTGGGTACCTGTTTCTAAAAACTACTTGAGTATATGGTCCAGGTAGTTGCAATTCTGCCCCCAAATCTTTCAGCCTCCCAAGTCGAAATTGTTTATTTTATTATAATTCTTTTATCTGAATTTGTATAAATTCTTTTGTTATTGTTAGCTCCTTTATCTTCATCAAACATTAACGTTTCAAGGTTTTTGTACACTACGAGGGTAGGTCCATAAGTTTCCGGCCTAACTATTTTCTAGGAATGATAAAGACAAAAACTATATTTCACTTTTCAATATAGTTACCCTTTATTGGAATACACTTCTCACATCTTTGAATTATCATTTCAACCCCCCCCCCCACCGCCAAAAGTCAGAACTCATTTCGGCAAAATGGGTATAAACAGCATCCATCATTTCTGCGTAACACTTTAAATTCCTTCCTCGAAGGCCCTTCTTGAGTTTTGAGAAGAGGAAACAGTCACTGGGAGATAGATCTGGACTGTAGGGTGGATGGTCAATCTCCTTGAAGCCGCATTTCTTCACAGCTTCCTTTGCAACAAGAACTGTGTGCATAGGTGCGTTTCGTGAAAAAGGCGCACACCGCCACTCAGTTTTCCTCGCCTTTTCTCTTTGATGGAACCTGCAGTAGGCCAGCATATTACTCCCCATTTACTGTGGTGTTCCTCTCCTTGAAGTCAATGGAGAGTATTCCTTTACAGTCCCAAAAGATTGTGGCCATGATCTTCTTGGTTGATTGACTGATCTTGGCCTTTAGAGGCGATCCTTCGCTAAGTTTACGACACACCATTGATTCTATTTTGGACAAGGGATCATAGCAGAGGACCACAGTTTCATCTCCTGTAACAATGGTTTACAGAACTTCTCTCTCATTGCCACGGCAGAGCTCCGAAACGCCTGACAACAGATGGCTCGTTTATGCATTTGGACTGAGGAAAGAAGTCTAGGCACCCATCTTGCACTAACCTTATTCTTATATAAATGTTCATGAAGGACCGTTGTTTTAGAAAGGTCCAACCTTGCTACTGTTCCTGTAACTTTGAGCCGCCGGTCTTGCATAATTTCTCCTTCCACAAGAGCGATGTTTTCAGGAGCGAGCTCCTCCAAGGGCCGACCTGCAGGCTCTTCGACTTCAATGCTTTCTCGACCCATTCGAAAAAGATGGTCCATTCTTTTACGGGAGAATATGAAGGGGATGCTTCCCCATATACATCGTCCAATCGCTGTTTAATTTCATTTGGAGTAAGTCCATCTTTGTGAAGGTTGATTGTTGATTTGTTTTATTTACTCTTTAACATCTCAGGTCATCAGCGTCCCATTCAATTCAGGGCGTGAAACGGCCGACAAATTTTGCTCAGAGGTCTCTTCTTTCAGGCTTGAGGTTCTTTATCGTGCCGTAAATGTACGACTTGGGACCCACGGCTTTACTTCCCTTCCGAAGGAAGCCATACTTAGGATTTTTACGCCCGAAAAAACCCATCGGTCCTGGCCGGGTTTGAACGCGCAATTTTCGGTGTACGAGGCAAGTATGGTTACCACTACACCACCAGGACCGACATTTCGATGTGAAACAAAGAGAAGAAGATGCTGATGATTATGGTGTGTTTGGAAAAAAAGAAACATAACATAAGACTGTCTCTCTATCTTCCGTTACAAACAAATTAATGTGGTTTATTGTTTATTTGTTTTAAGAAAATAAGAGAAAGAGAAAAAAAAAAACCAAAGGGGAAGAAACATTTAACTTTTGTCTTACTTCTTATTTTTTTAGCTATGCTTCTGACCTTTTCCTTTGTCTTCTTTAATGCATGTTATTTGCTTATTAATGTTGTCTTTTCTATGAATAAATTTCACCGTGTTTATCTTCTTTTTGATTCTTTTTCTTCTGGGGAAAAATATTAAGAATGAGCATATTATCACCGTTGTTCTGTTTACCCTAAATCTCCTTTCATTTTTTTTTATTTTCTTGTTAGAACATTCCTATTATTGCTTTTTTAGAAGTTTGAAAGAAAATACCAAATTATTATTATTATTATTATTATTATTATTATTATTATTATTATTATTATTATTACCAATGTCTTCATAGTATCCCCGTAAAAATCCTAATATGGTTTTCTTCGGAAGGGAAGTAAAGCCATGGGTCTCGTCGAAGATTTACGACACGTAAAGGTCCTCAACTCTGAAAAAAGAGGCCTCTGAGCAAAATTTGTCGGCCGTTTCACGCCCTGAATTGAATGGGACGCTGATGACCTGAGATTTTAAAGAGCGTCCGTAAATAAACCAAAATCAAAATAAATAACTATCACCAATTCTTAATTCTTTTTCCCCCCTATATTCTTGTCTAAGAAACAGAAACTCTTTTTAAATTTGTGTTCTTATTCCTCTCAGGGAAAGGAACACTGCTATCCTAATTTCTTCTTTATTTGTTTCCTTTTTGCTACTTCTGCTTTTCTCCCATTTTCTCTAAAGAAAATTTTACTATTTTTTTTACCTTTTTTCTCCAAAAGAAAGGAACTATAATAGTTATTACACAGTACATGCTCTTATTTTATATTTAAGATTAAGAAGGCTGTTTAATAAATTTCTTTATGTATTCCTCGGAAAGAAAGGACAAATATAATTATATTAGCATTGTTTATTTCTTTTTTATTTTCCCACTTTCGAAGGAAAAGAACACAAGGAAATGGATAAGTTATAATAAAGGAAATAACCATTACTACCTTTTATACTTGTTCTCTTTTATTTTCTATCTTTCTTTCTTTTCTTCACTGTAACAAACAGTTATCTTATTTTGTAATTATTTTCTCTTTTCTTCTTTAAAGTAAAGCATCTACCATTATTATTGTTTCTGTATTTTACTTTTTTTTATTTTCTTATCTAAGAGGGCGATTTTTTTTTTTTTTCCAGTTTTCATATTACTGTTATTAATCTAAAAAAAGGAAGGCAAAAATATCAGAATAGTTACTCTTTTACTCTCTCTCTCTCTCTCTCTCTCTCTCTCTCTCTGTGTGAAGAGCAAGTATTCATTTATTCTGTTTTTCCTTTTTTTGTTTCAAAGGAAGGAAACATTTATTATTTATTTTATTTATCCTTCTTTTTCTAATTAAATATTTAAGAAGAACACTTGTCGTTTTATGTTTATTTTAGTGGAAAGATAGGCTGATAAGTTATTATTATTATTATTACTTTTGTTATAAATTTCTTTCTAAAGAAAATAAAACATTTTCTCGTTATTTACTTTTATACTCTTCCAAAGAAACGTTAATTTTTTTCTGCTTTCTATAAAATTTCCTCATTTCTTCCTTTTTTTAAAAGAAATTAGTAAAATAATATCAACATGATCTGCGCTTGTACCTATTATAACCCCTTTTTTCTGATATATGTGTGTGTGTCTTTTGAATATTAGAAGCTTATCAGCAAAGGAGTTTATTACAGTTATGAAAAATGAATATATATGTATATATGTGTGTGTAATTCATTTTTCATAATCAGTGATTAATATGATGAATAACCGAATAAGTAAAGTAATAAAAAGATATTATGTTTACAAGGTTTAAGAATCTGAAAAGCCAAAACTTGATAATCAGTTCTTACTAGGAACTTGGCCCATACGAAAATATTTACTTTGATCTTTCAAGGCTTTCGGTGACAGGAAATATACTGAGAGTAAGCAACTTTTTGCGGTGTTAAAAAAATTATATTTGCACACTCAGTGTAAAATCTGACAACTTTAAATGAAATATCAAAACATATGTACCAGGTCATTTACGAAGGTGTTTCGACACTAATACAATGTATATGGACTTAACAGCTTCCTACAAGCAACTTCTTTATTCACTTGTCTCAGGACGTTCAAATGTTTCGGCGAGACAAATGAAAGACGAGTTATACAAATTCGTTCTCGCAGTCATTTATGCCAAGGAATGGGATTCTTTTAATGAAAATGCAGTGCTTACCGTCAGTACACCTACACTCAACACCCAAGATGAAAGCTTCTTTAGATTTTCTGAGTTGTGTGGTTTCCAATGATCAATGGTGTTTTTCAAGTTATGTGGATTTTTGGGGGGTTGGGAAGTCACTGAAAAACTTTTAAATTACTTCATGCATTTTCTCAGTGTGAGAGTACAGGTCATGTATAGGAAAGTTCGATCGGTCGACTAATGGTCCCGCATGATATAAATTTATCACGAATGCTGAAACATGCATTTTGTTCTATTTCCATCATAATTTTACTTGATTAATATCTCACGGTATATGCACTCAGCATGAGCTATGACTGGGTAAATTTTTAACAACAACCATATCAACGTTGAAATGCTCATAAATAATAAACTTAATAAACTAGTTCGAAATAAAAAAAAAATCTTGTCAGCGTTTCAAGCTTTCATGAAATTATTAATAGGAAATTCCGAAGGGCATTGGGCATCAAAATATAAAATAGACAGCTCTTTGCCCTTGTCCTAAAACTATACAAACGGCCATAGAAGTTGCCAAACTAGAAGAAGAAATATCACAATGCGTTTATAGTTTGGTAATGTTCCTGAAACACGCATTAAGTATTGTGTTCTTGACTGCTACAAGTCGATTCTGGTGAACCCAAGATCGCGGGTTCAAAGCCGGCCAAGACGGAGAATTTTTTCGGGCATAAAAATCCCAAGTATGGCTTCCTTCGGAAGGAAAGTAAAGCCTTGGGTTCCGTGTCGTAGATTTACGGCACGATAAAGGACCTCAAGCCTGAAAAAAGAGGCATCTCAGCAAAATTTGTCGGCCGTTTAACGTCCTGAATTGAATGGGATGTTGATGATCTGAGATGTTAAAAAACGTCCGTACATTAAAAAAAAAATAAATAAATAAAAAGACTGCTTCAAGATGTTTTAGTCGTTTTCGGCCCCATTCCACTTATAATGTTGCAACTAGTAAAATAATTCAGTGAAACTTTAGACAGTAATAACTTAGTGTAATTTTAGAGCAAGTGTTGAAAATGGTTGCTATACCAGCTATGTCTATTGTTCAATACATCGGCAGTCATAGCATTTTCTGTTTCCGTATTGTTCACTGATGGAGTGCGTCAATGGGCAGAAAAAATCCTATACACATTTGAAAGCAAGAAACCAGAAATAATTTGTCATTAACCCACCAACAGGAATAGTTAATGGCGTCCTGAGTGTGTTTTCCGAACATTTGAATGAATCGCTATTGGAAGTTAATGCTCTTTGACGTGTGTGGTGCTGCATAATGGGGCACTACCACATCTGGCAGAAACATTCTCTATCAGCAAATCTAAAATAAATAAATAGGTTGTGAAGGACTAGTGGCCCTGCCTATTCGTTCTCCTTACCTCAAGTCATTTAAAATATCTGAAGGCCATGGTGTACGTTGGACAAGATAAGTTGACAGTTCAAAAGAGTGCTACAATTCATGATAAAGCATTAATAGTAACGTTTTCCTCACTTTCAGTTCCTGTATTTAATATTCAAAGATTTTCCAACAAGTAGGTAACACAGTGTGCTTTATTAGTTAAAATTTGTGCCCTTTTTCACTCACATGTCGATATAAATCAACATTTCGCCTCCATCTTTCCTTCGTAGTGGAAGCGTTTGCCCATTGGTAGATACAACCTCTACTAAAGAACATGTATAGAACAGACACTTCCTAGTTTTCTTTCATAGTAAACGCAGTCAAGACGCTCAGTGATCGGGTTAACATTTCGATTTAAAATTAGAAAGCTTTAAGGCTAGGTATCCAGTGATCCAGGTATTCATTCAGTACTATGGTAAGCTGTAAACACGTAGTTTTATAATGTTTGCTAAATTTTAGTTTTTTCATAAAGCAATGTTTTCTCAAGTAGTTCACTAAAATAATGTTTTTCCTCGTATTCAAGGCATTAAGTGATGTATTTAGAGTGATTTTTCCTTACCAATGAATTATATAAGCCTTTTATATGTCTTTGTTATTCGGTTTTGAAGTACGGAGACAAGTTATTTGTACCCTAGTGAGGAGGGTTGTATGAGTGGTCCCAAGCGGTTTGGTTGGCCCCAAAATAAGAATCTAATTATGAGACTATTTATTTGTGGCCTCAAGTTGGCACAAAATCATGAAGCTGTTTGTGGACTCCGGCTATGTGTCCCAAGTTGGGCACCAGTTTTGAAGCGATTCGTTGTCGACGTCGAGTGGCCTCACGTTGTGATGACAATTTTGAAGTTGTTTTGTAGATTGATTATAAGTCTTTTCGGTGTTGTTGCCCACGCTTCAATGACAACAATTTCTTAGGATGAATTCTGCCATTTTGTTTATTCGTATTCAACAGGATCGGGAGAGGATTACAATAATATGAATATATATATTCATATAAGTGTTTTATAATGTCCAAAATCTTTCGCGTCCTCTGGTGTTTTGCGTACGATAGACTTAACTACACGGATATAAACTTAGTTGCCGCGTGTGAAACTTACAGACGAATGCCGCGGCGACTAAAACTAAAAACTGCCAAACTGATGTATCGGAACTGCATGCCCACGTCCAAAGTAGAACTTGTTATCTGCATCTGAGAACTGAGTTGCGTCTCACCACGTCTGGAACTTAGACTGCGTGCAAAGCTTCACACTGCATAACACGTACTGAGAACTGAGGAATTGCTTGTCTCTCGCCGCGTGTAGATCTTATAACAGCGTGCCTCAGCAACATGGAACTTACCACTGCCTCTAAGAACTGCTTGCCCCGGCCGAGCAAAGGCTTCCTTATATATTAAATTAAATTCAAATAAAATAATTGTTGGCTTAACGATTGCCACGGGGGTCACAAAAGCACGAGCAAATTTCACTCCTATCTTTAAAGTTTCAAACATACATTTTCCATTGGCTGATTTAAGTTCACTTGTCATATGGGCAGTTGAAAGTTTAAAACATTTTGTTGGCATTGGCTAGTTTAAAGGCTAACAGTGCAACGCCTGTCGGGGTCAGAGACCTTGACGAGTTTAAAAGTCCTTCAGGTTTATTTACCTTGCTTTGGCAGTTAATTTTTTTTAAAAAAAGGGGGGGGGGCTACATACGCAACACTGGGGTTTCTTACTATTGTGTATTTTCATGACCCTCTTTTTGACTTTCCAAGCTATCGCAACAGAAAAACACCAGAGGCTTTCTCTTTTGCACATTTCATACATTGAAGTTAAAGCTTATGACACATATATTTACTGAAATTTATATTACTTATTACAATGCCAAAATATTAATTGTTACAATAGTTAACCATTATAGCCTGAGTGAAATGAGCCAAATTTCTTATAATTTGTTGTGAAGGTTTTTTTTAACCATTAATGCTAATCTTTACATAATTTATTATCATTAATGATATATTGCGTTTAGTTCACTGCATACCAATATTTACTATGCTGCACTTTACACTTTATTTGCTGTATGTTCGCATAGTGACAATTGCAAACATCAACTGGAGGGTGTTGTTAATGTTACAAATAGTAGTCTCAATAAACCAAGAAGACGCTTGGAGCTACGATGATTTTACAGTAAAATGAGCAATGAATTTCCTTACTATTGCTTTCACATAGTCACAGACTCTTGTTGAATGTCACAGAATAATGCAATAACATGTAGATGCAACGAAGGCGATAAAAGAAAAAAAATTCGTATCAAACAACAGAGTAGGAAATCGACTTTTAACAATTCCTTACATATTTGCTCTTCAAAAGCTTCCAAAAGTAAATTCTGTAGCTGTTCTTCGCTTCGCAAGAGAGATTTTTGTGGAGTTGGTAATATTGTAGTCAAAGCAGCAAAGTTTGAAAGACGTTCTACTCGTATTTGTTCAAGCTGTTGCCAAGAGTTGGAGGTTATCTCCACGTTGTACCACCAGATGGCAGTATCTCCGTCACTTGTACTTTCTTACCTTTTTACCTTCGTTCCTTCCACTTCTTGAGGACGGAACTTTGAACAAAGAATATTGCAAATTGGAAGCTTAGTAGGAAGGGTGGAGCTGAAAGGAAATTGGGGTTGACTTGACTCTGAGGTTTAGAAAGAATATCTTCTCATAGACGAAGATGGGATTAAAGGTCTTTTTTATATATAAAATCGCTTAAAAATAAACTACAATACTTGTAAATAAATTAGTGGCAGTTTTTGCTCTGTTTTTATTAATATGAAATATACTAGCCTAATTTACCCAGGCAACGAAAAAGAGTTTTGTTTTATTAATATTTATTTCCCATTTAATATTCCTTTATTTATATCAACTATAGTATGTAAATGAACAAAGTTGCCCGACTCTATTATCATTTCTGGAATTTTAATAAGGTTTGTAAACATTTAGATCTATTGCTGATATGTCGTAATACTAGGTAAAATACATAGCTTTTACGTAAAGGTGCTATACATCTTTCCCCTAAAAATCTCTCCTCCTGTGCTCCAACGTCGCTTCAAAGCAGTGCAGTAGTTGAACTTCGCCAAGATTGGACTGTTGACTCTACAGAAACTCATTTTCGTGAGTAAATGTGTCACAAATACGAGTCAGCTCTTCCTGTTCCTGCAGGATTTTATTTACAGTCCGCTGATCGATTGTCTTCTTGCAGAAAAGCAATTTACGGTATTTTGAATAACTTTGCTTCTACTGGATTAGTGCCAACAAAAATACACGCGGAAACGCACAGAGGATAAACTAGATAAAATTGGTGCAAACCTTGACCGTTCGCCAACAAAATCACTTTCTGAAATTAGCAAAACAAGTGGGGGTTTCGGTGGGTTGTGCCCATAAAGCAACAAACTTATTATACCCCAAACCGTACAAGTGTACACATGTGCATTGTTTGAAATAAGGCGATCCAATAGTAAGAAAGAATACGCTGTTGTTAAATGTTATTTTTTTCCATCTGTGAATGAAAGTTTAATAGACCCCACGCTTTTTTTTATTCAGGCGAGGCCTGATTTCACCTGAATGACCCTTTTGAAGAATCGAAACATGAGCCGAAAATTCACACCGTGTACAGGAAACCCCTCTTTATGATAGGAAAGTTGAAGAGGAGTCGGAGGCGTATTATTATTGGTCCGATTTTTACGAGAAGACAATACATGCAGAAAGATACAGAAGAGACATTTTGGCCCCATTTTTTCAGCAGTTTTCAGAAGAAGAGAACTAATTTGCGAGGTTTCAAAAGGATTCTGCAATACAGAGGCGGAGCTCACAAATAAATTAAGGGGGTGTTTGAAGATGAATGATTAGTATTGGTGTATGGCCCTGTCACTCACCGGAATTAACAGTGTGCCATTTTAGCGAATTCCGAAGAAATGCAGCTATGGTGGCCGGATCCGTGAATAATCTATTTATTTTTTAGCGAATTAATTTTTTAAGAAAATTCCAAAGGAATGTAAGCTATTGCGGTTGTACCAATGGAAATCTTTTTTAATAATTTAATAAAATGGATTTTGTGTATAGATACATGTAAGTACACATACAGGATGTTAATAAACTATACCGAAATAATTTCAGAGAGTGTAGAGATGTCGCATATGAACAATTTGGGATAGTAAACATATTGCCTATCTGTTCAAATTTCGAAGTTATGTCTATAAGTTTCAAAAGCGCCAGTACGCCACTGACTAATGAAGATGCCCCTCGAAAACATAACACAGGATAACGAAGGCAGGTTTCTAAACGTATCACTCTGACGCCTTGGTTATGACATTAGCTTTCGTGCAAGAGATAGTCATTTGTTTTCGAGTTCAACTCTCGTTCGTCACTTTTTTATTTTGTTTTTTTTTTTTTCTGACTAGCCTAATAATGCAACTTTTAGCTTACGTTTTAAGTTGATGTTTCAATTTATACATTTAAACCTTAACATATCAATTCATATAATTACAGCCTTTGTTATTATTATACTTACCAACCAGAATCATGTCCTGAGTGTGTGTTAGGTAAATTAAAGACATCATGTTCGTAGTAAGCTTATAGGTCATTCTATGTTGGTAATACATTTATTGTTGAGAAAGAGATTAAAACTTGAAAGTATTAAGTAAACTTCATTCATGATTCTTTGGTATGCATATCACAACATTTCACATTTAATAAAATAAATAAATAAAACTAACGCCCTGCCAAGAATTGAACCCACGGTTTGCGGAACATCAGTTTTTGTGTTATGCATTATGCCACACACGCAAGGAGATTCTTCTAGAGTAGACTACATAATGCAAAGAGATAGTTAATAGATACTCAGTGTCGCACTGTCACATGATTAGGTTGAGATATGAGGGATATTTATGGCACTAAGTCTTGAAAACGCTGATGACGCTGCGGAAAATCGATATTTCTATGCTCACAAGGCAGTTTTAAAAATTGTAAACTAATTTTTCACCCGGATTCGCTTTAACAACGATTTATTACCATCTGATGCCAAAATGTTTAACACCATAAAACTGCGTTATGTTTAGTTGTGGACCATACCTTGCCCTTCTTAAATTGCTTAAATATAACATCTCTACACTCTAGAAATATTTCGGTGGAGTTCATTAAACTTTTTTTTTTTTTAAGTGATGTTTGACGCCCGTTTTTACTGCTGAGGCACCACAGGCGGTAGACACTGATGTGATACATGAAATGAAATGATATATTGGGAAAGAATTATTTTTAAAGGAAGGAAACGTTCCAGGCCTATGTTTAGGGTACCTCCCCGGCATTTGCTAGCCATGAGGGCTGAGGAAAACCTGGAAAAAACCCCAGTCAGGGAGGACGGTCCTGGCAGGATTCGAACCCCAGACCTCCCCCTCACGAGTCCGCGCCTTAACGACCTCGGCCACTCATGGCGGTATTAGCACTCTGTATATATATTTCTCGAGTTAGTTAACCAGCAAAATTGAACAATTGGAGGTGAGGGTTAACCGAAAGCACTCAAAAAAAAAAAAAAAAAAAAAAAAAATCTCTAGCTACCCCAACTCTTGTTTTTTCTCAACGAAACTCGCTAATTTCTTTAAAGTCAATTGATAAAAGAAGTTTTTGAAAATAAAGGCAATCGGATCATTAGGAATAAAGGTGTACCTGAAAAACGAGTGGGGGTTAAAGGGGGGGGTGCGGCCGTATTTAAATTTTTTTTAGTAATAATAACCTAAGTTACATGTTTCAGAAAAAGTTTTCGTTACATGTTTTTACTACAATAACATTTAAATTAAATTTCAAAGTCAATGAAAATCGAGGTCACTTTGGAGTGTTTATTGTGGATTGTGTATATTTACTTAGTACAATGCATTTTTTTAAAATAATAATATGTTTTTGTTTTATTGAAACATATGAACATCTTCTTTTTAAATACGCTATCTAACTCCAAACTTTCTGTTATTTTTCTCTATTTTGGTGAATGTAAAGATGATATTTAGGCTCAGTACATAAATATACGTACATTTAAAACTGTTTAAAAATACCCACACAGTACAGCCATGCCTGTCAATGGCCATATGTTTAATTTAATTAATAGTATTCAATTAATTTGAACGGTTTAATCCCTATTATTATTATTATTATTATTATTATTATTATTATTAAAATGAGGTTTCTCTTTTGTAATTCTTATAGATTGCAAGAATTCTAATTTTGCTCCCCTAATACCAAACAGTAATGTCATAACTTACATATTCTTTTTTAAAGTTACTCTACTAGGTGAGGAATTCGCTTAGGTTTGCAGCTCCTGCGTGACGGACATTTTACTTTGTGGGGTTTATTAAACAAGCACATTGGAAGAACTGAAAGAGAATATCACAGATGAATTCAGAAACATTACAGTGGCCTATCTTAAAGTGTCAATACAAGTGTATTCTCGATACAATGCCTGTTTAGCCGAAGGATAACGCCGTATCTTCTATGGGGTAAGTTTTTGTACACAAGTTTAGAAGCGAAGTAAAAGTACGTTCTAGGGCGGCCGCCACACGCCCAGCCGCCGAGCATCAAAACACCGCACGTGCGGGATAGTTTTTACGTGAAATCCGCATTGATGTCTGTGTCCGAAGTATGTAATGTTGCAGTAAACAAGGCAAGGGAGAGGGAAGAAGTTATTGTACATTATGTACCCCTCTTTCTTCCGACTACGAGTCCATCTTTTCCAGAGCTTCAAATTGTTTAATGTCCCTGAGTGACATGCCAATATTCTCATGATATATGCATTTCGGTTTAACGCCCTTTTTAACTACTGAAGCACCACAGACGGTGGGCACTTGTTGATTTTGTTTATTTACAGACGCTCTTTAACATCTCAGGTCATCAGCGTCCCATTCTGTTCAGGCTGTGAAACGGCTGAAAAGTTTTGCTCAGAGGCCTCTTCATTCAGGTCGGTCGACACTGATGATACCTGAAATGAAATGATAAATTGGGTATGAGGACGAGGAAAACCTGGAAAAAACCTCAATCAGGGAGAACGGTCCTTTGGAATTCGAACCCAAGACCTCCCGTTCACGAGTCCGCGCCTTAACGACCTCGGGTAACCGTGGCGGCCATTTCGTTTACAATAAACCATTATTTTACGAAAGCTTTAAGTCCTCCTGAACTAAAATAGATATAGCTGACGAAGAACAAATGGAGAATGTGTTATAAAACTGGAACAAGGATAATAATCGTGTTTACGAGAAGGAAGAGTGGAAAGAGAGAGGACGAGGAGGGAGGAAAAAACCCAATTAAAAGAAATATTACAAGAAGAAGGAAAACTGGCATAGAATAACAAAGATTAGCAGACGGAAATTGTGATATAAATGGAAAAGCAAAGAAAAGTATGCATAAAATGAATAGAAAATTTTCTTAAGCATAATAAAAGAAAATAAAACGTTAAAGCAATAAAAACGGTGAAAGAAAAGAAGCTGGAGGAGGAGCTGAGGGATAAGAGGGAAGAGTAAAGAGGAAGTAAAGTATTATATCACTCTGTGGTTCCAGTGCACGGATACAATTATTCAAAACGCGCTTCTCTAACTTCCGTTCTCCCTCACGTGGTTTTTTGCTTGCTAGTGGTGACGTAGTTCCGCTTCCGCCGCTGTTCCGTCAAATGTAAGGTAGCTATACATATTTGCCAATCTGTCGTTTTATTTATTTATCTATTTAGATCTTCATGTTACTGATAAAACGTATATTAACATAATCAACTACTGTAGCCTTTCAGAGTATCTTTGACGATCTTACTACTATATACAAGTTTTCAAAATTTTAGCGAAAAAATATTACATTTACATTAAACTATTTAAAAACTGCCATGCTTTCAAATGGATGTTCATCCGTGATGATGCGTCTTACATGGCGGTTGGAAGAACGATTTCTGCCGGCTGATTCAGATATACTTACCCCTCAATTCAAGAGAACAGGTCTCTGATGCAAATTCTGATTGCAATAAGCATGTACATTTGTAATAGAAAATATTGGAAACTTGTGCTTTTCAGTTTTTTTACGCATACGTTTTTTTTTTCCGATACGCTTTATTATTTTTTTTTCAAGTTATCCCATAAATAGTAATCGTATGAGGATCCCCTAGAAGGCTGGGTACACAGAAACAACGCCTGAAAAAGAACACGACCATCTTCTGTGGCTTACCAAGGGATCCCTTGTAGGAACACAATCTGGCATATACAGCCCATTTTCAAAGACTCATACTAGTACAGTCCCTACCAAAAGTTTAAGCACCCCTGCGTATATCAACTAAATTGCTTAATATTTCGGGCTCTGGTTATACTTGTGAAAAAATAAGCTTCCAATATTGTATGATCTTTCTTTAGTAGAAAACGTGACCATATTTCCGGGATTACGCACTCAATTATATTTACTGTAACTGCAAAACAACTTTGATTTCATGTGCAGCCTTGAGTCTGCGTAGAGCAGGGGTGGAGCAGGGTAGTAGGAGGGGTGGGAGTAAAGTATATTAAAACACAGATACAATAAAAATGTAAAATAATAAAAATAAATTGGCAAATCAGCATATGCAACGCTTTCTTCCTTCGACGAAAGTGAAAGAATCTATTTCATGTTACTATCCTATTATCTAAAGTTCATATTGTGCATATTATTGCACAGTTGTTCGTGCTTCGTTAACATGGAATCATTGGAGTAAGTCGTTGGTTATTTCAAAATGACGGTTTGCAACGCCAAAGGGAGTATTTTGTCACTGTAATCTTATTGGTGGTTGATAGTGTGAAACCGCTGGAAAATAGCAGAAGTTGAGCATCAACCATCAAACAGGACAGATGTATGTCACCGAGCCACATTCCTCCCGTTCGTCGAAGCCAGTTCGCCACGGAAGTTGGTGCATTTATTTTAGGTAAAATAGGCAGGCGAAAGGGCACTTTAAATACTGAAAATGGACAGTAGTGTAATTAAAATAGACATTTATTAACAGTGAAAACAGACAGTAATTACGTTCATTAATTAAAATAGTTATATCGATTACTTATTAATTTTATAACATATTTAAAGTGCTTAAATTTACTTTTCTCAGCAATAACAAGACAGAAGTCATCCGGTTTTCAGAGAGAATATTTTTCACCATGGAAAAAGAACGTTCTATTTCCACTGAATTGATTGGAGCATATTTAAAACAAACTATTTTGCAAGGATTCGTACCAGTTAAATATTTCACCTTTCAGGACGCCATGGAAATGTTGATCTTGCAGTCCTCTTTTAATGTGGGAATATTACATACCATTTTTTTTATAAATGAACAACAAATTTTTAATATTTATTACTTAAATTTGTAATATTTATATAACACATGTGTGCTAACGTTACTTAAAGGTTCTATATTTTCACTTAACATAGTGTAAAAATGGAACACGTTCATGATTGAAATTTTTGTTCTAAAATAGCTGTAATCAAGTACTGGGGGCTAATTTAATGGAAAACAACAAAATATACATTTTCAACAGTACAAGTCCTTTTCTGCATTCTTTTTACGAATAACTAAACTAAAAAAGTAGTGTTTTGTTCTCCTATTTTGTTTATATCTTTCCTTTCTGCAGTTACCAATTCACATGTAACTGATATTATGATATATATATTAATTAAAAATAATAATTTTAGAGACGTTGGTTTTCAGTTCAATCTCGCTCATATTATGAAGAATCCCTCATAAACGTGCCGTGCTGACGTCACAGAAATATCTCTCTCACTATTAATTAAAAGCTGAGTTTGCCCTTTATGCCGCAGACGTGGAGTCGATGTCATTAAAGCTTGTTCGATAGCTTTACAGTTAGCGTGGATAACCGGAATGCTTTCATAATTGTGAATTAATAAACCGAATGGCGGGTTTCGGGTTATGAACTAGTTAAATAACTGACGGAAGTAATGTAAACTGCTTGTAATGCAAAAATTTATCGGCATATCTTGCAAAAAGCAGGACATGGTTGCTATAGAGCATGTAGCGGACGGTTTCGCCTCTTTTATTATAGGTGTCGCTAACATCCCTTAATATACTCGCTTCGTATTAATTTTTATTAGAATGTGCTTTATAGCTCCACTAAAGAATGTGTGTGTGCGTGTCACTATAATACCATGAAAAGGGTGCTGAAATTTCGCTGCAAAGAATTCAAACAAGTGAAGCCCAACTTAAGTGTGATGGCTTTGCCAAATGTGGAACAAATCACGAATGAGGTCAAAATATCAGATTTACAGGAATAAAAATAAAAACTGATCATTTGAACGTTTTTGTCATTATAAAACATAGTTTTAATGTTGTTTCTCTTATTTAAAATGTTAATGGATTGTTTATACTACTAAAATGTTTACTAGTTTATTTTAAACATGCACTACCTAGCCTGAATAGTTTAATTTAATTTACTTACGGTCATTCTATTGGAGTTTTTTTTTTTTTCGTGGTCACTCAGGCGTAAGCGGGATAAATCGATACTTTATTCTCCCATTGCATATACTTTCATTCCGCTGGCTCTGTTACAGAATCGAATTTTCCAGGACGAGGTGGGATGGTGCGGTGTGACGGCGGCTTGCGCTTTGGAAAATGTTTCTGCTCCAGCGTTTGTATGGAAGCTGGAACTACTTGGGAGGAGATTCTTTTGCATCTACGTTCGCGCTGCACCGCCGGTGGCTACCCCCCCTTACTCCCGGAGGTGTTCTTCACTGGGGAGTGAGTCAGTACCCACTGGGAGTGGGAGAAATACCCAAAGTGTCCTCCACAGCCCCTGATAATCCAATCCAGTCCAACATGAACGACTTTCCTTGCAACAAATAACAACTTTCCGAAAATTAACACGTTCTTAAATTAGACGCAATACAAGCAACGTTTAATTAAAGTGAAAATGAAAACGTTTATCAAGAAAAATGTGTAACAAAATATTTACAGGTACATCTTCTCTGTCATGTAGATTCGGAAAAAGTACTGCTAAAAGCCAGTAATGCGACATATGTTTAAAAACAGAGCTTCAAAGTGTGCCTATAACACGGCACAGGGTGACCATGACGGGGGTAAAGAAGCTTCGTGCAGCTTTGTAAGAATTGCAAGTTCTCAGAAACTCGGGGCTGGAGTCGGAGCGTGAACTATGACGTCACGTTTTTGTTTACGTTCGACTCTATAGTTTCTGTTCAAATGTATATCCTTAACATTACATACCAACAACTGTCCAGTTATTTCAGCAGATGTGAAACAACCTTTGTCTATGTATTATGACGGCCCACATGTAATACAAGACGCATCCACCAATTATGTAACAACCCCTTTATGACAGACAGCCACCTCGACTCATACTTACATGTCAATAAATTGGTTGGAGAAATTGTATGACGTGGTAGTGGAATCGAAAATGTTATTTAGAGTAGAACTATAGAGGACTTTTAAAGAGTGGTTGAAAATTGATTTAATTCATAGGATGTTTTGGGATTGCCTAAAGCTACTGCGAAAGCAGTAACCTTAGTGAGTTAGGGAGAGTAAGGAGGAAGAGTGTGGTGGTGGAGAGAATTTTAAAATGTTGGTATGATTGTGAAATTAGGAGACTATAATATTCTAGAAGAATGTATGAAATATCAAAGGGAAAAAGCAAGACATAACAGCCGGATGGGAGAAGGGGAGAAATATTGCAAACAATTGGGATAGGAAAACTTTGGGAGTTTGGTGATAAAAGTAGACAAGGGTTCTAAAAAGAAGTAAGCCCAAGAATTGAACATATAGAGAGGCAAGAGATTTGTACTGTTTTTGGAGATAAGCGTTCTTTAAAATTGTATAGAATAATTAAAAAAGAGTGGAGGAAAGAAAAATATGCTGATATTTGTGAGAGAAGTACTGGCTTAGGTGCGAGCAGGGACATTGTTTTTAAGGGGTCTTAAAGGAGAAATTGGAGATGGGTGTGTTATCTGTGGAGAGCCTGAAGGAATATTTCATTGCTTATTAGAGTGTGAAGGGGTAAAAAGATGGAGGGAAGATGCATGGGAAGAAAAATGGGACAAAATACAGAAAGTGAAAATAGCATGTAGAACGTTGACTAATGTGGGGACAAAGAGAAATAAAATGATAGGGGAATACTTAGGAAACGTAAAAGAGAAATGGATTAGAATAGTTAGGAGGGTGTGAGAATTCAGGTATGAGAGAAAAAGAGTGATAACAAGGGAAATATAAGAAGGGGGGGGGGCTCATAATGCAGATCACTTGCGGGTTGTGTGTAATGAGACCTCGTATAGATTTAGTATTATTAGTATTAGTAGTGCATTGTAATTTCAACAAAGGATACACTGCAATATGCAAAGTAATTGTATATATGAGGTGAAAGCAAATGTAAAATTAAACATCATGTTGTAAATTTGTTGATGTAAAGAAATTAGTGATTAATAAATTCAATTCAATATAACACTATCACCTTACATTCTATAAAATGTATTAAAGTACCGGGATATAATAGGGAAAAGGAAACTGAAACACATTTTTGTTGGTTAGTCAGATTAACATATTTTATTACTCTATAATATATAATTCTATTCGTTTATTTTACATATTTGAACGAATCCGAAGTGGCGTCCTAGGTATCTCGGGGTAGAGCCCTAACACACACTACTGTAGCTTATTCTCAAATGCCGTTGCAAAAACTAAAGCAACCGTTACGCATAATGCGTAGACCAATCGCTATCTATCTCCTATACTTCTACTCTTAATTTATTCTGATTTGGTTAGCCTTTTAAATCAAGTTGTCCTAAGCACCGTTGTTCACAACAACTCTATAATGCGTCTTACGTTGACAATACTACTGCCAAATAATTGCCGCATTATAAGACGATGTTATCTGATAAAAAATTAAATTCTATGAGCGACCAAAACAATGAAAATATTGAAAAATTTTCACCAACAAAGAAAGTCGATTGTGTTTATTTGTGCACTCATAACTGGCAGCTCTGTAGCAAAAATAAATAAATAAAAATAAAAAATAAATTCCTTAATTCTGGAAGAACACGCCGATGGATTGAGTTTGAGTCTCTCAGGAGGCTTTCCAAAACGCAAGCCACCGTCACACCGCACCAGCACACCTTGAAATTCCAACCCTGAAACAGAACTAACAGAATGAAGTGGGAGAGCGAAAAATTCATTGAAAGGAAAGATTCATCTTTGCATCACCTAAGCGACCAGGGAAACCAACAGAAAAGCCCCATCTGACCAGCTCCAAGAGATTTAAATCCGGTATTTCCCAAATGCGAGTCTAAAGTGTTACAGCTTTAGTCACCCCTTTCGACATCGCGCCGTTAGATGCAATTACACTAATGGATGATATCCGGGGGGAAAGAATAAAAATGTAAGATTTTTGATTAAGAATAGGTCATACACACCATTACTTGCAAGAGAGGGATTCCACAGAACGTCACATCAAGTGATAACTTTTAAATTAAATATTTCATTTTTAATGCAAGAAATTTTATTTCTTACAGTATAAGCTGCCTACTTTAATACAAAATACTCACAAATGCATGTTCATTCCGTGCTGCAATTCATAGCGTATTCAAAAACGGGGAAACTGAACTTTGAGTGCATGATTTTCTGTATAAGTTTTGAACCATATTTCGCTGTACGCCACGCTTTGGCTCTTCCAAAGTATAAAGAAGTATCATATACAGGTTAGTTAAAAGTTCCGCACTACCTAAATAACTTTTCAAACACGTGCTTACGTGACATGAAACTCGGTGTATGGGGTTAGCCGCAACTCACTGATTTTAAATTTACATTTACATTTCCGAATAATGCTCATTATAAAAAACACACACACACACACAATGGACACATCTGCTCAAATTTATTATTACAAAATCAAGAAAACAAAAAGTGTAGCGAATAATAAAATACTTCTTCCCTGAAAAAAAAAAAAAAGACTAGCTCAAAGTTTAAATTCTGGATTCAAAACTGATAGCTCCTCAGTTGCTTGACATTGTGCCAGCCGATCATAGGAACTATTTAAGGATTGACTTAACCAGGCTTTAGGAATATCTTGCGCCGCTTTCATTAAAATCTTCTCAGCTGTTCTTTTTGCTTGATGTACTACTGCCTCCAAATGGTTCCTTAAAAAGAAGTTCAAAGGCATTAAATCTGGGGATCTTGTTAGCCATTCTTATGTGATCTCTACTACCAATCCGTTGTTGTGGAAAAACCTGGTCTAAGAGCCGATGAACATTCTGTCAATAGTGAGTTGCAGCCCATTCTTGTTGGAATTAGATGCCTCTAGGTAGCCCATGGTTCACTGAATGTGAATGCAACACACGGTACTGCGTGATTTCCAAGTAAATCCATATGTGTATTAGCGTTTAGTGTTTCCTCAAAGAAGAAAAGAACAATTATATGATTACCAACAATTCCAGGCAAAACATTAAGTTTTTTGAATATTTTTTCAATAGTGTTCAACGCCCGTTATAACTACTGAGGCACCACAGGCTTGGGCACTGATGATATATGAAATGATAAATTGGGAAAGGATTTTTTTAAGGAAGGAAACGTCCCAGGCCAAAGTTTAGGGTACCTCTCCGGCATTTTCTATTTATGAGGACTGAGGAAAACCTGGAAAAAACCTCAGCCAGAGAGGACGGTCATGGTGAGAATAGAACCACATACCTCCCGCTCACGAGTGCGCGTCTTAACGACCTCAACCACCAGTTGCGGTGTTTGTGAATATTGTTTGTGGTTCTCCTCAATCTATTGATAATTTACGTCTGACTAGTATCGGCGGTTGTGCCTGTTGTGCCTGTTGTGCCTGTCGACAAATCCATTCAGGCAGAATGACTTCATCTGGGATTAAAATTTGTGTAAGAAAAACTGGACTGTTGTTAAAGCGCTCCATAATTAATCACAAAATTACATTCTTCTCTCGGGACAATCCTCTGAAAGTTCCTGCAAAAGTTGAATTGCGTGCGAATATTGCTTGGCCGTTCAGGATTTTCATCACGGAACTTTGACTTATATTTGGTTCTCAAAATTGTAGTAGAAACTTTTGGATTTTCTTGCACATGGAGGAAGTACATCCAATGAGCACATCCTTGTCACTATTGTAAGTGGAATTGGAAATGCAATCCGGATGTTTATTTTTAAATAAATTCGCCCCCTCTCAATGAAATCCTTACCTACCTTAAAAATCCTAAGTATGGTTTCCTTCAGAAGGGAAGTAAAGCCGTGGGTCCCGTATCGTACATTTACGGCACGAAAAAGAACCTCAAGCCTGAAAAAAGAGGCTGAAAATTTGTCGGCCGTTTCACGCCTTGAATTGAATGGGACGCTGATGACCTGAGATGTTAAAGAGCGTCCGTAAATAAATCAAACCAACAAAAGTTACCTGCCTTGTAGTCAAATGGTCAACCAATATTAAAATTAATTCCCTTTCGCGCAGTAGATGTCAGATTTAATCATTAATAATTAAAATTGCAATGGAATAAATTAAAAAAATAATTCCCCAACAACAATATTTGAATATGGCAAAAGAGAGGCATCATCCAGATGATATAAGCAGAGGTTTTCAAATAAGCAAGGCTTAGAAAATCCGTTATTGGTCAACAAACAACGTCTGCGACACAACTCTCCCAACACTCAACTGTTCTGTACCTCTCTTCTTTAGACACTTTCAGTCCACTGATCATACTGACTGTAGCGTCAGCGAAAGCTCTGGTTATATTAATTTAAATCAATGACCACGACAAAATACCCGGTAATGAACAATTTCAATAATAAGAAGCCAACCATTAAAGCCTAAAGCATATTATAATTTGGGTAATATTAGATAATATTCAAAACCTTCTACATCTAGTATTCCTGGAGTTAACGTAATCTGCAAATGTATGCGATTAGCCACCATGGAATGTATTTATCTTTGTGAATATTCCATAGCATATTCATATACAATGAAAACGTAAATTTGCAAGATTTAAGTTTTAATAATTTGGTCAATAACAGAAAAACAAAAGAACAAAATTCAAATACTGCAAAGAAAAATGCAATGCAAAATTTTGGGAATAATTTTGACGGACAAAATACCTAAAGTATTAATAAATCAATTATCTCAGACAACAGACATCGCACAAATAGCTACCAGAAGCAAATGGCAATGGAGTGGTCACATCGCAAGATTTTTTTTTTTTTTTTTTCCCCACCTTCTCGTTAAAATACACAAGCTAAATAAAAAAAAAAAAAAAAAAATAGCGCGGATCATTAGACTGATTTCGACGCCAGTGCACAACACGTTGATTTGACGTCACCGGCTCAAAAGCAGTTTACATCGTTTCGTGTTTTGAAAAGCACCGCGGGTTTACTATGGCAGGGGGAATTCTCAATTCGTGGAATACCTGGCGCGGGTTCCGCTGTTCCACTTTCCGAACGTCCCCCCTTGCCGGTTCGGCGCGCGCACCTCACGCAAGCCGGGGGCTGGGCACTAGTCAGTCGCGCTAGTGCATCAGGCGAGTTGAGGTGTGTGTGAAAGCTGCCGAAAAAGCGCTTTATTTTTTTGTGGTGAAATACAGTACATATTTTTGCAGTTATTTATTAAGAGGAGAAAACAACTGTGCTCGGATTTTTTGTACATTTTTTTAAAAAGGGCTTGCAAAAGCCCTTTCGTATATTAAGTGGTGTTCTGAAAGTGGAAGAATTTATTCGGGCAGAGGAGTCCAATGGCCCGCTCATCGTCGAAATGCTGCAGTGGGGAGACAATATTTAAGTTGATTTGTGAGGTTATGTCGACTCCTTGTGTCGCAACGTTGTGTATCTTGCTCGTGCTATGCGGAATCTCCATAACGACGGCTGATACGAGTGGTGAGTACAATTAACTGTTAGCCGGCATGCTTTCTTCATACAGTTGTTTCTCCCCACCCTTGAAGACCATGCGGCAACTTGACAGATGAACCAGCTGATTGGTATTCGTGCTCTTTCATTGCTAAAGTTTTATTCAGGTTTGAATTGTACCTTTTACATGTGAAAACGTTTTAAAAAGTAACTCTTTGTCACGTGAGTGATAAAATAGATCGGTTTAAACGTTATTATTAATCTTTCCCAATTATATTTAAATTAATATAAGTGTTATTAACGTGATACACGACTGTATAGAAGCGATTATCGGAACATTTGTTTTGTTTTATGTGACATTGAAACAGAAATAGGATGTGTTTACCAGTGCATAGATAGGCCTAGTTTTCTTTTGTTAAAAAAATGGAACCGCTTCCAATAAATAAGCTGCAAATGGCACTCTGAATTAAGGTGCTATTTCAACATTTTAGGGTAATTTCGAGTGTGTTCCCTGGTCAAATAGGATTAAAGTAATAACTTTACTCCAAAATAAACTATTTTAGGCTGTTATATACTTATAAGAACTTTAAAAACGCGCATAAAATACAACGGTAATCATTGTGAACAAATATTGTCGACATTTTAAGTTTGTTTCAATCGTTAAATGTTCGACATTTTAGGTTTGTTTAAACGGTTAATGTCGTTCTTTTCTAATTCTATTCAAGTTAATCAAACTTTCGAACATGTGATTTACGCCTGTGTAGAAGCGATTATCGGAAAATTTCTTTTGATTTATGTGAAAATTGAAACTATTCGGACGAGAGCGTAGATAGGCATGACTTTCTTACGTTAAAAATATGCAATCTTGACCGGTAAATAAACTGCAAATGCTATTTGAGATTAAGAAGTGATTGCATAATTTTAGGTAATTTCGATTGTGTTTCCTGCCCAAAGAAGATCAAAAACAGCAACTTTACTCCAAAAGATTGTATTTTAGGCTGTTATATGCTTTATAAGGATTTTAAAACGGTAACCTTTTTGAACAAATACTATTGACAGTTTTTACTTGGGAACTGGTAACTAAAACGCAGTGATCTAGCTATGTATAAAATGTTTTGCATAATTTTGGCAATGGTGCTGTCAATACAGCTATAGGATTGTTCCAAATATATATTTAAACAGTCGCAGAATAGTAGTTGCTAAAATGACACCCCCATACTTTTATATACTAACAATTTTTTTTATCTTAAAGAATAATTCTTCTCCTGCTTTACAAGAACACTAAGAAAGTAGGGGAAAAAATATACACATTCTTTTAATATATTTGCAATTTGCTTTTGTATGAACGTTTTTTATACACATCAGACATCATAGTTCAAATTAGACCATGTTAAGTCACTCATTACAAACTTTCCCAAACAAATTAGCCATAAAGGAGTAAACTAGTGCATTTATAACCATCATGCTTTATATATTATATCAGGAACATGATAATGGCGGTTGAATAAAGTTATTTAAATGCAAACAATGGGGCACGTTGCCTTGAATTTAAATAAGTAAGAAATTAACAATAAAATTTTCTTGAATGCAAGTAACAACTTTTCAAAGCTGGAAAAGCGAATTTCCCTTCATGGAAATTTCGAAAACCGTTGACATTCAAAGGAGCTGGTTCGGCTTCCGATTGTAACATGTAAATTATTAAATTATAGTACTTATAATTGATAAAATACAAATAAAAACTGAAAAATGTCCAAATGTACGCTAAAAGTTAGCCGTTTTATTACATAACTGTACATTTAAATACATCATATCCAATTTTAGGCTAAAATTCTGTGAATTGTTAGATCTTGCATTAAAATTTATTGCATATTTTGAATGAAATAACACCTTTATAGAGAATTACGCCTCCAAAATACAATCTGTAACATTTCTGATGACAAAAGCACGCAATTTCTGTGCAAAATGCAGGAAGTATCTCCTGGTAGATATTCAGTTCGATTCCACAATATAGTACTTATTTGGTGGTTGTCGTGATATAGCAAGATATATGTCAAGGCCATCTAGGTGTGCACGTCACAAGTAGCATAGGGGGACTCCTGGCGCTTGCATGTTGATGTTCCCTGTTGAATGGGTTGTCAAATGATGTTTATGTACAATGATTGTTAATCAGTATAATTGCATATTCATTGAAGAACCAATTACCGTGCTCTGAATTTCTCGTAATTATGTAAACCGAGCGAGAAGGAGATCAAGTCGCATTTGTATCTAAACATTTGCAGAAAAGTTAGCAAAATGTTTTATTTTGTATTTGAAACATTGCTTGAAGCAGTGTTAAAAATTAAATAATTTGTGTGTTTAGAATATTGTATATATAACATAATTCCATTTTGAGATTAAAAACTGTAATTGCCGATATTTTCTCCCCATTACTTGAAATAAATCGTTTGTTTTTCTTTAGGCCTACTGAATATACGGTTTTATTAATTGTTCTGGCACAAAATAAAATAAGACAATTTTTTTTCGTCTTTTATTAACGGGAAACGTGCTTATGCATACAATTATTACCTATAACATTTTAATAAGTGCAATTTTCGATTGAACCATTTACGTACAGCTGTTTTCGCGCGCGCGCGCGCAAACACACACACACACACACACACACACCACAAAATGTATCAAGCTTTCTGCATATAACATGCGGCAAAACCTTGGGTTTCATGCAGATGCCTGCCATACAATACAATAACAATAGAAGAAACGTAAGATTAACCTTGAAAACAGCTCTTAATCTTACACACTCGTCTTGTATTGCTTCTGCTTTAAATATTTAATAATTTTTCTTGCTTTTGAAATAGTTTTATTGTATAAAACATACTATATTTATCAGTTTCAAAAGTGACGTTACGCCTTATATAAGTTTTTTAATACTGTTCTCTTCAATTTTAAAATCTGCCAACCCTGTTTGGCTTAATTAAAAGCATAGAAAAGAATGAAAGAATGGAAATGCCCCTTTACAAATCCGGAATCTATGCGAAACATTTTTAGCCAGTGACTTTTGTAATCAGAAAGCGCTTATTTTATAATAATAATTAAACAGTTATGAAATTGTATGGAATTACAGGACAAGTTTAGCTTAAATTACACATGTAACATAAATTATTTACGCTCTAATTACACCACGCATGCGTTCATTGGGGTCATAAGGAATTTAATGCTATAGAAAAGCCCTGAAGTACGTAGGAATACATAGGTGTACTTTGAGGTTAGAAAATAATATATATTAGTGATTATTCGCTTAAAACAGCTTAAAAGGCACTGTTATTTCCTGCCATAAACATAATATCTTGATGAAAAGTTATATGAGAATTATATCCTTAAAAACACGTGACAGCGTGTATTCTTAACCACAACAAACAATCACAAACCAGCTTTCTGAAATCTGAGTCTTCTTGTAGAGGTTAATAACCGCTACTGCTATCTAGCGACTATGTTTCAAACCGTAAATTGAAGTGAAATGACCTTGAAGTGAAATCTCATTATTGCCTTATAACCAATTGCAAAATACAGTTCGGTCAGAAATATAACTTTATGAGATTTCAGTATAGCACACTTTTATTATAAGCATAACCAGTGTTTATGAGTCTTCATTACTTAATCGAATATAATATTTATCTCAAATATGCTAGAAGAAATAATACTGACGATTTAAATGAAAATGTGTAAAAATGTGGCATAAGAAAAAGTTGCAAACGCCCTATATGCCTCGCAACCGATTAGCACAGTAGCATTTGTTTTTAATCTTTCACAATGTTACTCATTAATTAAATACCAATTTTCTCCGGCAGCCCTTTTTTCCGGTAATTGTTAATGAAAGCCACATTGTAAAATATACCGCACGTATGGGTAATTAGGCAATTAAACGGAGCTCTATAAGTCTTAGGATCGATAGCGGGATTGTTCGATAATAGTCAAAATGCTTTATTCCGCGAGGGTTCGTTCGTTCTGCGTCTCTAATGAGCTGAGACAAAAACCCGTTCCTCCAGGGTATTTTTTTTTTTTTTTGTCGATTTCTATGACCGGAGATGCGAAAATGTGAAAAGGGGCAAAGATAAAACCAATGTTTTTAACTGTCTGAAGCGTCACAAATGAATTGGGCATTAAAAAATGCGGAGAGGCGTAGATATCAGTGTTAACACAAGTAAAATTCTGCTTCTGTGCAAAAAATTAATATTAATGAAATCAGTAACTAACAAAAGATATTTAAGGTGGATGGAGGAACACTTAGATTGATAAACGAATTTAAAATTGTTTCACAAGTTGAAATGAGAATAAAAATTGATTAAACAGAATGGGGTGTCTAAGAATTAAAACACATTAACGTTAATATGGTAAATATACCATAACGGCAATCTTGTCCATGTAAAATCCTACCATATTACGTTTAATGATGACTGGATACATTACTCTGTTATTTGATATGGTATATGAATCTTTAGACCTATAGATGACGGATTTTTGTAATTGTGTTTACACTGTTTTCTTTAAATGTTTCTATGCATCTATTAAGTGGAATAACCCTCCCACCATTTCGAGAAAAGAACTGCTCTTATGGTTGCATAAATACTGGGCTTCCAGAATATGTCCCGACCGCTCTGATGGGGTTTTGCGTCTTGGCCAAGGCCGCCTCACCTCCCCACATACGGTCGCCAGTCTGCCTCCCTTCCTGACTGAGTAATAACCAGTCTATCTATATTCGTTCGCAGACTTAAGAGCAACACATTTTTGTATGTAAATGCAAATGAGTTCATCCTGTTCATGAGGAATTCATGCCAAAGTTTCGTGGGCAATTGCCTGCTTTCAGAGCTGCAATTCACGATCCTGTGAATAATTTTGATACTGCTGGCTCAGTGCCAAACAAGAAGCACGAAGACGTACAGTATTAACAGGAGAGAAATTAGACGAAATCGACGCACATATTTAATGTTCCCCAACAAAATCACTACTAAAATCAAAAAACAAATTGTAGTTTCAGTATTTTCTGCATACAAAGCAACAAAAGTGTTCAAACTCAAATCTTACAAATACACAGATGTCCATTGTCTACGACAAGGTCATCCCGTAGCATGTGTGCATTATTGTAAATGGTTTCTTTCAGTGATTGAGGGGTTAATTGACCCATTACTTGTGCTCTTTTTAGTAGCCGAGGCATAGTTTCTCCAAAATGGTTATGCGAACTCGCAACTGGTGTTCTGAAAATCCAAATTGCGTACAAGAAACCTCTCTTTATAATAGAAAAATTGGAACTGGGTTTGCCAATTATTTTATTTTAAAGCAAAATGAGAAAACTGTATTAAAGTATTTGAAATGCTTGCTGGTGGTAATCAGGAATAAAATCGGAATCGAAACATTTTGAAAGTATGTTACTTTCATGTTATTAATTTATGAAACCAGGCCACTACTTTATTTAGTGCTACAGGTTTATGAAGCAACCTATAAAAGATGTTGCTGTTACTAAAAATAAATTTATTCATGTAAATTAAAGTTTAAAATTAAAGTATAATATATTAGTTTATGTTTTACTTTATTGCCTGAGCAAAAGAAAAAAAAAAAAAAAAAAAAAAACGAAGGGAGTTTCATAAATTTTAGGAATGCAATAATTCTATAACACTTTAAACTAGTTTTGTAGGTTATTTTTGTGTTATAAATGGGTATAAATGAATATTGATGTAGATTTTCTAATCTATTACTCTGAAATCATTTGCTTCTTTTATTATAATTATGACGCCATTATATCGGTAGAGATTATTTAATTCGTTGGTCTATTATTATTATTATTATTATTATTATTATTATTATTATTGCTTGTGTTGTTTTTGTTGATAGCAAAGATGGATTTACTGAAAGAAATTTTAGTCTCATGTGAAAAGATTGAGTTGTCACTAATCTTAATGCAATTATCAGAAGGAATATTAATTGGATAACGGGTAAAAATATTAAGGATATTTCAGAACAAGGTGGTATTGCCACATTTTATTCTGCGTTCAAATTTAAATGGGTTCTTAAGTTACTTCATGATGTCACAGTTACGTTTGTTCAGCCCACAGTTGAGCCTAACGGAAGCTAGTAATCTATTCCTTTCTGCATGCGTTTTATTCTGTTTCAAAGAATTAATTGCTTTATGCTTTTATTACGGACATTGTGTTGAAAATAGTAAATATAAACCATATTTGGTTTAATGCAAAGAATCATTTAATTTTATTTTTCACTTGAAATCGACATATTTAGTTTTTTGTAATAGTTTCCGATAATTTTAAAGTAAAAATATATATTTAAAATTGCGGAAATTGTGATCATTTTCCCAGAAACTCATTTACACACTGAAATATATCATAACGACACTGCCCCAACCAAAATTCCTGTTCGCAAATAATTTTAAAGAAGAAATATATAATTCTAGTTGAGGTTAAGATAAAACAAAAGAACAGTATCTGATGTCAAAGAAAGGCATGACCTACATTGTTTATGTCTCGAGAGTAAAAATTTGCTACATAATAAGTTAAAAAAGGCAGTTCCATTTAAAATTGAGCGCAATGAAAACAAATTTAATGATATAATTATTACTATAGTAATTTTATGAAAATAGCATCATATTGTAGAATTTTATTAACGATTTAGACGACATACCAAAATAATGTATCTGTTTAATGTGCTTAATTTAATGAACTCAATGTTAACATTAAAATGAGAGAGTGCAACCATAGTATATGGTGACAGAAAATTTACACAAAAGGAATGTAGACAAATATCACTAATCTTGAAAAGTACAAACATTTTTGCTACGTCTTAACCATTGTAAGGTTCTAAATGTAAAACTTTCGAGTACCTAGTTATAACCATAATTTTATTGTTGTACAGGGCTCTTTTACATTTTGACACATTTACTTATAAAAAGGCCTCGAAGCAGTGAAAAAGATATTGCCAACATAACTAGTGAAATGAATGAAAATTTTAAGTATTACGGTAGAAAATTGCATGTAGGAATATTGGCAAAATGGCGATTAACAGCACATTATAAGTAATAAATTAATGGAAAATGAAGATTTATTCCATTTGGTGAATATAAGCAAAGTGAAAATAGTGTGCTTAATGTATGATGAAATAACAAGGAACAGAGCAGTTTCTAAGTTACAATTATTTTCTGGAGAACTTTTTCTCGAAATATAACCTAACTATATATTCGATATTACAAAGAAGTTAGTCCTTAACTTAACCCATAGTTTACATTTAAGTGCATTTGCGGACACATTAGTACCATCAGGGGGCAGAAATAGAACATTAGCGTAAGTGCATTTCTGTCCGTTAGTTCGGTTATATCGGCATAATGTTTCTGGTTGTATGAAAATGCTTAAGTTCTTGCGGATCTTAGAACCCATTTACAATGTCACTCAAAATTCAAAATAATCCCTTGCAATTTGAGTATTATTATTATTATTATTATTATTATTATTATTATTATTATTTGCAATTAAGCCTTTGAAGAATGGTTCTCAATATTTTAATAAATTTTCGTACATATTAAACAACAGATAATGAAAATAAATGTTTTTTCTGTTTTGTAAGAAAATACTTCTTATAGTATATTGCAATACGGTTATGACAATGCATTGTAACGGAACGGTACAGTTTTATAAATTTTAGAGTTATTATTACACACTTCACACATAAGTATTGCATAATACTTTTGCACTATGTACATTATATTTAAGGATTTTAATTAATATAATTTATTGATTAAAATATGGAAGTCATTGCCTCTGTAATTGGGTTCGTTCATGATGGTCTTCAATTCTTTTTTTTTATTGGGGATGTTGACATTTTTAGAATATGGAAATTCGTGGAGGTTTAGTTCTAATTCTACTTTAAACTTATCAAAGATTGCTGTTTTGAGCAACGATTAAATAGATAATCAATTGCTGGAGATCAGAAATTGAAGACGCTTGGAATTTAGGCTACGCTTCAAAGAAATGTTAGTGACTATTTTTCGTGCAGAAAAGCGCTTCGCTGTCGTTTATGCACTAAATATTCAAATTTCAGAACAAGAATTAGTCTGAAGGACAGTAAAAATTAGGTTATACTATATTTATTTTGCTCAATTGACATTTACGTATTTATGTAGCAGGTTAATTCTAAACAATGAATGAAAATATACTGTTTTACTTACTACACGCATTTTCCTACAAAATGTACTTATTTAACCTAGAAACCAGTCATAAGTGGCATGATCAACATACTGACATTTTAACAGCAACCTTGAGTGCAACGCAAAACACCTTTGAGGGGGGGGGGAGGTGAAACTTCCATAGGGGTGCACAGGAGAAATGAACATGTTAAATTTATTTAGAATAACAGGAGAGTTGATAAAAACAGTATCAAAAGATTACTTGTCTCATCAAACATGTTGGTACATCGTAAAAATATTAAGTTGGATTGACAACTCTAAAAAACAAATGCGGAAACGCCTAAGCTCATATAAGATGTTGACAAAAATTGGTGCATAAATACGTCCTGGGCCCTTTTCCACAAAAGTATGGTCAAATACATGGAAGTGTATTAGTACAAGTCCTTGTAAAGTATGGTCTTGTAGTTTCTGTTCCAGGAAAAACGTGAAACACTTGTAAAGTATTATTAAAAGTTACAAATGACGTCATATAAGATCTAGATAAAGGAACAGCTGTTTGCCATACACCTGCATAACTTGCATTAGGTAATGTCTACTGCTTACGGACTTTTAATGTATAGAGATTATTGTCTTTGCTACTAAATGGTCTTGCATTTTTTATCATATACAACGATAATTTAAATGCTTATTATTTATTTATCAAAATTGAAGTATAATAAATTCACTTGATCCCTTACAGCTACATTTAGCAGTACAAATTTCAATCGTTGAGAGATGGTAGAACCTCGAGCTTCCTTATTGCTCTCTGTCATTTATTTTATTAGTCAATTTGCTCATTTATATTTATTTGTTTATATTACTTGACAATCACATTCTCATTATAAGCAAAAAGCAGGGATAATTGTGTCAAAAGAGATTGTTTTAAAAGAGAGTGAATGAAAAGAAATAATTTTAGCGGCATATAGCAAGAACCTTTAAAATACATTAACTAAGAAGCTGGTTTAAAATATGCATTTGGAACAGGAAATGCCAATATCAGTCATAAGCCGTACTTTAATTGCACTTTTCCTATCATTGTACACAAATACTTATTTGTTGTTTATTTATACATATTCCTACTCATGTTTACCTATCACTGGCGCTAATACGTAGCAAATTTGGGACAAAACCATTAAAAAGACAATAAATTTTGTGGTAGTATTTGAAGTTACCAATATTCCTACACTTGTAGAGAAATTTATACAAATTATCACTGACCGACTAATGCTAATACTTCTGTGGAACAAAACAACGAAAAACCATCTGTAAGTATGGAGTTGTAAAGCACAAGTGTAGCAGAAACCGTTGTGGGACACAATTTAACCAATAATTATAATTTACAATTACATGCACTATGTATTAGACCTTACTTTTGTGAAACAGGGCTCTGGTGATGAAAAATATAAGATCTACGGCGAAACAATGCTACATGGTAAAATTATACATTGGAAAGTTGAAAAAAAAAACGAAGAAACACTACAGCTAGTTCGCAGAGTCGCCCTGGTGGGGAATAATGTGGAAACTTGCTACATTTATCTGAACGTAATAATAATAATAATAATAATAATAATAATAATAATAATAATAATAAAATAATAATATCTACACCCATTTAGCTGTAATTAAACTTGGTATAAACTGTACACTCACTTTAACGTATGTTTTTATACATTTATAAATTTTGATTGAATTGTGTACTCCAAAGGAAGTTAGTATAAGTTAGGTATATCCACTATTCACTAATTGATACACAAGTGTTAACGTGATTTTTGCACGATTCTGCCTTTCCTTAATAACCATTTTTGTTTACATGCCTTATAAGTTTATAATACTGTGCATTATCTGGGTGCTATAGAAACAGAAGTGTCGATGTTATTTATACTTGCTTACCGCTCCAGTGCAGTAAGAACAAACAAATGAACGCTGTATTTAGGATAAATAAATGTAATATTACAGTTACTACAGTAATTCTTGAATGTTGTAGGAGAAGTAGGAACCATATTTTTTAAATTTAAGATCTTATTTATTTCTCAAGGGGATGAACTGCTTACATCTGCGGAAGTTGGAATTTCAATTATGTAAAATCCCGTCTGCGAACTTAATAATTTTACTCTCTTACTGGCATCTCTATTGTCGTAGCAAACACATTAAAAATTCACTTACAGGATAATTGTTTATTTATGAAACACACACGTGCATTATTTAAAATTAAAAAAAAAAACTAACTTATTCAAATAACAATCGTTCAATAATACAGAGGTTCTTATAAGATTCTCGGAAGGGGGAAAAAAAAAAAACAAGGGAAAAGAGTATTTTATGACTCCCTCGATATCCAAACATAAAGAGTGTAGGATTATCGTGCTTGCATGGATTAGTGTTTTGTGGTACGGCATCAACTGTTATTAACTTATTACTATTAGTGTACAATAGGGCATCAAGCCACAATCTTAACACAGCCTATATTAAACAGAAATCATCTGCAGAGGTGTTCTAGAATGAGGGCTAGTCACCCAGGCTGAGAGTTTTTTTTTCCTCGAATTACAAAGATCATGGTTGGTATGGTCTTTTTCGAAGCATGGAGTTAGCCCAACATCTCTGCCAGTTCTGGAAACAGTTTCTTTCATATCGTCTTCAGAATCCCCTTTTGTTTTCTTCGCGCCGCCGCCGACGAACCAAAGTGCTAGAGCCCTGCAACTCATTTTGGAAACGAGGGAATAGAAAAATTTCCAGGGAACTAGATTCGGACTACATGGAGGGTGGAACACACATTCAATGTTTTTTTCTGGCCAAATTTTGAGCAACAAAGGTACAAACGCGAGGACGAGCATTTACAGTACAAAATATAATATGTTAGTGTTTACTTAATGCACAACTTGTGCATTAAATACAACATGCATTAGTTTTGGAAGAACTGTAAGTTTCACTTCGTTAAATGTTTTTTGTTTTTCTTTAAAGTTAGTCAGAATGCTCTATCCCCACTTATGTTTAATTTAACAAATTCATCGCCGATCAGAAACTATTAAAGATGGATAGTTAATATTTATGAACACCTTTTTATGTGATGGATGAAAAAAGAAGTTGCATTGAACAGTAAGAATGTCACCTTTTTTAAAATATGACTCAGTTTTACTCAAACTTTTGAATTTTTAGCAACATATTTTTTAATTAGCTGTGTAGGTATTTTCAAACTTTCTTTTATTAAATTAGTTGTTATTCTATTAAAAAGTAGACAGATTTTTGAGGTTCTTAATCTTGCAACTTTATAAATGACGGAGCAATTGTATAAAAATACATTTTTTAGAAATGCAAATAATTATTTATGTAACTAGTGTATACTCTCGGCAATTGTGACACAAGTGAATGTTTAGCGCGTTCACTTCCCCTCGCGCGCTAATTTTCACGATCGTTCAGAAAAAACTGTTGAAACTATTCAAAATGGTGTTATGACTTAGTAAATATGACATATTATATTGATTGCATGATTCTTAGCACGCGTTTCTATGACTACGTTATCTTGTTTTTGTTTTGAAGAATTCAAATAGGAATGGATGGTATTTTCGCATTGAGAATATAGCTATCATTCAAGAAGAAATTGTGAAAGAAGCGGAGATAGCAGGGAATATGTTATTCCTCAAAAAATCGAAAAGTGTATATGAAAAGGAATATAACAAGTTCTGTACATGGAGAAAAGAGAAACATGTTAGCTCAACTAACGGGGGAAGAAAAAAAAATTGCATATTTTTCAGATCTGGTAAATATATACAACGCTAATTTATTATTAATATGGTAAATAATTTAAAATTTATATTCTTAGATTTGTTTATTTTTGTATGCCTCCCACGCTCTGGTGCACGTATTCGAAAGTAAAACCAATGTAGTAATAAGATTAAGAAAATTTTCTCTTGGTAATATGATAGAGGTTACTAATGATTCAAGATTAAATCTTTGAAATGAAAGAAATTGTAATGCGGTTAATTAGTTTATCACATTTTCAATATTTCCAGAATAATGGAAGTTAATTTATGATTATTAATAACTTACATTGTTGTAGTTTTCAAAAAATTTATTAAACGAAATGATTGTCGTGTTTGAATGTTGGTATGCTTGTTAGAACGACGATTTTAGCTTTTTCTTGCAGGTAGTTGTTTGAAATTGTGTTGTGAAGGCGGTGATAACTTCATAGTTGCTAGGTAACCTTTCCTAGCACCAGTGACATTTAGTCTAATTGTGCACCGTTTATAGCGTCATAATACGGGTTTTAACGCTAGGATTACTTAAGCATAAAATTAAAAGATATTTCACCTGAAAATCCCTTTAGGCTGATGTTTTTCTATATCTTTCTTCTTCTTGATTTTGTTGTCTTTTTGCTAGTTTTATTTATTTGGAAATAAAGCTTTCCTTTCTAGAGGAAATATGTATGAAAATATTGTTTAACCAAGAGAATGAATAGGTAACCGTTTAAAAAGCTATGAAGCATAATTTTCAAAAACATGAAGTAGTTAGAATTAAATATTGCATTAAAACTTATGAAAATAAACCGGAAAATGTTGGTACATAAAAATTTGAAAATGTATAAATAATAATTAAAAATAATCCTATTCACTCCCTTTAAAATTTAACATAGTGTTCTAATTTATTAATTTTAAAATGTGAACATAAATATATTTACAACAAAAACTATTGTTCTATCCACCGGGTCGGGTATTATTGATAAGAAGTGACTTTGTAGCCGGTCGAAATATTTGACCAGTCTCCAAGTGTTTAGAGTTTCGCCCATTAGGACTTTCCTTCTGATAAACCGTAGTGCGAAACTTGTTGAAAAGTACTTTTAAGAAATAAGGCACTTGAGGATATGCTTGTTATTCAAGTGGCAAATATGGTACGAAGGAACCAGTTTTACTAAGAACATGTTTTGCTAGTTGACCTGGGTTAAAACGGATAATACAAGCAGCATTATATAAGTTTATACTTTTATTTTAATAACTTCATTTTCGTTCAGGTTGAAAAACAATCTAGTAATATAAAGCGATTTTATTCTCAGACAATTTATTTTATTGATAGGAAAATGCAATTACTGCGTTTCCACTGCAGTATTGGCTGAATATCTTGTGCTATTTGGGCGAAAGTTTTTTTCATGTGACACTAGGCATCTGTTTTCTTTTGTGTATATTTCACGCGTTATTTTACCTCTCTAGCGCACGAATATATCAAATGATCTAACGTTTGTTCTTGAAGACATGAACATAGAACCTCTGTAGATAGCGCCTCATGTCCTGTTATCATGGCTGTTAAATGTGCAATCACAGTGATGATTTTCTTCATCCTCTGCCATCCAGACGCGTATGGACAGGAAGAACTTTTTGTATAATTTTCTTTCGTTGTATTTTCCCAAACGTTTTCCCATTTTGGCAAATACCTTCAATTTCTATAATAATGCTCTCTCTCTCTGCTGTACGACACCTCCAGATCATCTACTGCTGCCTCTTTGCGGTTTTGTCTGCTAGTTCATTTCCTTCTATTCCCACATGGACTTTGACCCATGCAAAATGGGCCAGCCAGTTGTGTTCTTTGAGGTTTTTGATATTTTCTCTAATTAGAGCTGTTTTTAGTTGACTAGTTTTACTTGGCTATCAGTGATATGGCTATTTTCCCCACTACAAGCCTCATCTGTCCACTGTTAATTAATATCAGCTGGATTATTGGATAATACCCTCAGCAATGGCTTGAAAAGTTATCCGCATACAATTTATAGAAACAAACTCCTAAATCCCTTAAATTTGAAATCTAAACAATTTTAAAAATCGTATCTTGCCGTACATGTTTATTTATTCATTTACAAGATTGGAATAAAATCAATTTATCCACATTTTAATGACTTCCCCATAAAAACAATAAACTATGGAAAAGTTGTTAATTATTAAGATAAACACCAGGGCTAGGGTTTATGTAAATGCATATTTAAATAAATCCCTCTTATTTTTTTATTATTTCCAATTTCCGTTAATCATGGTATTGTTCCCTTATTAACTGTCACTACGCCCATCTTAATTTTTTTTACACTTTCTATATACAAATGTTTATTTCTTCTCTGCTAATTTCCATTCCTTTCGTTTTTGCAATATGTGTCGTCGCTTCTACGTATTCAATTATTCGCCACCAGGGCGCCTCTGTACACCACTTTCTTATGTTCATCCACCATTTTTCAGAGTTGCCAACTGTTATATAATGTTACTATGTAAAGAACAAGGGGATTTTTCCTTTTGCGCCAAACTATTCAAGCGAGGATTGCGAATAAAATTTGCGTAGTGAAGTCATTAATTTAATTATAGCTTAGAATTAAGTTTTAGGAGAATTAAAGTATCTGCTTACGTTAGATTAGGTGTTCGCTAAAACGAAACTGCCTTAAACCTATACTTGAAAGATATCACATATGCAATGTAGTGCATTTCTTCTGTTGACAATGGCTGTGACGTAACCACCTTCCACACCACTCACTCGCAATTTTTCTTTTCTATTGTCGAAATCTGCTAGAAATTAAATCGCTTTTCTGTGGTCGGTGGTAGGGTTTATAGCTTGCAACCAGCTCTAATCATCTCATTATGAGTTGTGCTTCAATTTAATCTAAACACCCCGCCTACTTACCCTACCATTGGGCGGATTCGGGTGTGATAACCATACATGTTTTTTTTTTTAATGGTGTTTAACGCCCATTTTTACTACTGAGGCACCACAGACGGCGACATAGATGATACATGAAATGAAATGATATATTTAGAAAGGATTTTTTTTAAAGAAGGAAACGTTGCAGGCCTAAGTTTAGGGTACATCCCCGGCATTTGCAATTTATGAGGACTGAGCAAAACCTGGGAAAAATCTCAGTCAGGGAGGACGGTCCTGGCGGGATTCGAACCCTAAACCTCCCGCTCATGAGTCAGCACCTTAACGACCTGAGCCACCCGTGGCGGATTTAACCATACTTCTTTTTTCATTAGTTATAATTAAAATTTTGTCATTTGTTTACAACTTGGGGTGATTTAAAACACATTTTTCTCATATAATACATATTTTATATTTACAAAATGATTCTAGTCAGCTAATAATTTATAAATTTATTTTACTAGCACGCATTTCAAGCTGGAATCAGGTTTTTTCATGCAATGTGGAAATTATCAAACCAGACAGGAAACATAGAGGCAGTAGAATGCTATATAGTAACTTTGAAGTCATTGAGAATGTTTTGAGTGTTTTAGACTCTGAAAGCGTTGTTTCAATTGAATCCTCACACTTCGTTGTAGATGATAAAACCTGGTACAGCCTTCACCTAAGCAAACACACCCCTATAACACACTGAGGAAAGTGACAGAACGTTCCAATTGCTGCAGAGAAGTAGCGAAAGTGAGGTTTAATGCAAAGATAGCCCAGCCAGCATGCAGGAGCTGTGTAACATCAATATTAAGTCGTGAAACAAAAGCGGAACTAGATCTGAGTTAAACTCTACAACACGTTAGATCTAGACCAATTCCCATTACTAGTGTGGTAGATACCGTAGTTTTAGTGAGCACAAAGCAATTTTAAGACACAGTAGATGCGGTTTCACGTTGAAAATTTAACAATATTTTGTAACTACTGCTTCGTAAAGTGTTAAAAACAATCAACTTGTAACATTGCAAAAAGCATCAGTATTTTAATGTATTTTTCACGAACATTATATTTTCGTTCATTAAATGTATTTTTAAATAGCGCGAACATGTTGCATCATTTTAGTCCATACCTTAATGCATATTTATATAATTTTGGTCCATATGTATAGACATATTTTTTGTTACAAATAAATCCCAGCTCCGGTTACCACTCTCACCAAGTCAAATGGGTCTCGCTCACCCTGCACCATTGTACGTGAGCGCAGCTAGCAAGACCCACGCATTGCAATTATTTTTATGAATGTTCTTTTTGATGGCAAATAAAAATGTAAAAAATCTCCTGACATTGTCGCTTTTAGTGTTTCTCATGATGTTAGTCTAATTAATTGATTTAGGTCCCTGTTAAATTTTTATATTTAATATGGCACATACGCATTTATAGAATGTTCTATATCAGCTGGGAAGTAAATATATTTCTGAAATGCCTAAATCAATATTATCAATATCTTTGGTTGTTTTTTTCCTCTGAAATTGTTTATTTTCACAAATATACGATAAAATTATAGGATTAAACAAGAAAATCAATGGTTTTAAAGAAAAGTCATTTCACACAGGAGCTGCGTAAACTAAGCCAATTCCTCAGCAAGTTGAATATGTGAAGGTTAATACAGAGCCCTAGAGCAGAGAGTAACAAGTAACGTTAACTGAAGATCGGCACATGTATTTAATAAAAAACGTAACTTCCAGGCCTGAAAGTAATTTTCTTCCCGTGTTATTACTTTATTTACATGTTACATTGTTAGGTTAACATTTCCAATCACTCTTAGCTGTATAACAATTAAAACGGAATGTAATTAACATTTAAGCTGCATAAATGATTTTAGCATTGCATTTACCGTCTGCATTTATTGTACACTTTACACTACCAAGATTGATAAAGAACATAAACTACCGCTTAAGACTTGTACTTCGTTCCAGCACTAGCTGGAATTAGACTTTTTCCGCTGCCGTTCAGTACTGAAGCCCCAAGACGGCCTTGTCTGCAAGGTTAAGTCCGATTGTTCGTCATGACTATTCCCACCATACTTTTTCATATGACACCAGCGAGTTTATCGCTTGGCGCAAATACCCAATTCTTAATGCTGGCATTAACAATCCTTTCGTATGCCACATTTCCCCCCGGGACACCTTAATCGACTTCCTTGGCGATTATAAAAAATCTGTTCTCAAGTTTACACCTAATGGTTCGATTTCCCTGATTTTCAGAAACTTATTTTATTTTATTTCAATAGTATAAACGGCCTTTCGTTGAAAAAAAAATATATTTTAAAAAATTTGGCCTTCAGGTGAACCCCATTCATAATAGTCTGGTTTCGCTGATTTTTGGAAACAAATTTTATTTTATTGCAGTAGCATATACCAAATTTCGATGAGAGAAAACAAAAATTGCGGCCGCTAGAAAATTTTTTAAATGTTCGCTTAAGGTTAACCCCTACTCCCAATTGTTAAATTTTGCTTGTTAACGAGCTCGATGAATTGTTTGTTAACTGTTGTCGAGTTTCGTTGAGAGAGAGGGAGGGAGAGAGAGAAACTAGAGCCTTAACAGACATGTATAAAATTTTATCGTCATTTTTTGGTGCCTAGAAAATAGAATCGATGGAAATTTGAAGGAAATATTCAAAAATCATTTCATTTCATTGCTTCGTAATCAGCTAAAAACGACTTTCACATAAATCACATATCTGCTAACCCTCTTTACGAGCATATATCCTTTTTTCAAGGTAGTTTTAATTTATTGTATTATTTTTTCCCCAAAAGTTTCAATAAAGTGTGGTTGTACTCTTTGTAAAATCGTACCTGATGTCGAAGATAATTATCAAAACCGTTTGGGCATTAACTTTACAAACGTTTAACATTTCTATTGGAAATTAGTTACTCTCTTCATAAAGAAACAAATGAAAATTGTTCATATTAAATATCGCTTTCTTTTAATTACAAAGCAAACAAATAAACAAACAAAAACTGTCGATAACATCTGCACATGTTTGACACTGACATTCACCATAAATATCTTCTAAAGATTTTGATGAACTTTACTCCTTTAGCTATAACAGTTGTCAGGCATTTTTAAATGTTCTGCTTTTGAGCAATTCTTGTATTCTGAAATAAATGAAGCTTAGAGTGTGGCTTCTGTGTGGGCCAACGACATCCTGGGATGCGAAAGATGAGAGGGCAGTTTCCCACAGGGGCGATGCCCCCGATACCAGAAGTGCTAACGCCAATTCACGCTGAATAAACTCCTCTGCTGAAAACATCTCCCAAGGAGGTCGTTGACAACTGCTGGTTAAGGTGCACGATGCGTTAAAAACTTCCGCCTTCATGGGACCGCGCATCTAGATGATGGACATTTCAACATTTTTGACACGAACGTCATACACGCGGTGTAAAAAAATGGGTTTACCGTTGATTCACCCCGGAAATAATTATACGTGTAAGAAAGGCTCTTGGCTGTAATTATTTTGATGGAAAAATGTGGAACTTAGGCAGTTTTGTTCTCAAACGGGGAGAAAATCAACTAAAATGCAAAAAAAATGCAGTGAAGAATAAGCGATATATATTGCAAAATATTATAAGTCTCTTTGACTAGTTCTTCAGAATTACTTTAAAACCTTTTCCAAGTTGTCTGAAGTGTACGTTTAAGTATTATGACGAGGTAAAGTGTGCTATGAAACGGAAGGGGAAAACATTGATGACAACAAATCAATAATTAAACGAAATTTTGTTAAAAATAACGTGAAAAACCAGAAATATAAAAACGTTACAATAAAATACACACACAGTAAATTTACAGTACATTAGAATTTAACTACTTAAACAGTGGATTTGAAAGTACTGGAGTAGTACATAGGCATCAAATATTGCTATAAGAAACCTGTGTATAAAAAGTTGAAATCAGCTGGCCTTGTCTTGGCATTCTAAAACAAAAGACCATCAACTCATTCTCTACACTATACACTTTTATAGGTGGACGGGGTATTATAGGTGCGAGTCTGCAGGGATGAATGAAATAAAATAAATTAAACAAGACGTAAATGAGGTCGGAGTCCCTGGCACCTTATTACATAGCTATTTGGCATTCACCTTCTAAAGGTAAGAAAAAACTACGAAAAAACATAATCCAGAGGCTTGACCCGACCGGAATTCGAACTAAAGACCTTCGCAATGCCACTACTAAATCACAGAGGCGGCCAGACTTCTTTTTGTGTTTGTCACGTACTAAAATATGCTTTAAAGTGCTGTTAATTGCATTTGTGACAGCTAATAATTTAAAGGTACATCTTTAAAAATAAAATAATAAATAAAACATTTAATTATTGTGGTCTTCAATTTTACAAAACCTAATTTAAAAGGCAAGACCAATTGGTATCAACTTTTTATATTTAGGTTTCTTATTCCAATGTTAAATCTCTATATTTCTTTATTTATTTGGTTTATATACGGACGATCTTTAACATCTCAGGTCATCAGCGTCCCATTCAATTCAGAGCGTGAAACGGCCGGTAAAATTTGCTCAAAGGCCTCTTCTTTCGGTTTAAGATTCTTTTACGTGCCGTAAATATACGACATGGGATCCACGGCTTTACTTTCCTTCCGAAGGAAGCCATACTTAGGTTTACACCCGAGACAATCCATTGACCCTAATCGGGCTTGAATCCGCGATCTTGAGTTTACGAGACAAGTATGAAATATCTTTATATATTTATAAGTGCATCATGTGCATGTATATTACAGCATATTTAAATTTTTAATACAATATCATAATTGGTACCCACAAATTTTTTTCTTGTAATTTATAACATAACGTTAAAAAGCAATGGGTGAAATGACATGATAAATTGGTAAAGGATGTTTTTAAAGGAAGGAAACGTTCCATGCAGAACTTTAGGCTACCTCCCCGGCATTTGCTGTTTATGAGGACTGAGGAAAACCTGAAAGAAAGAAAAACCCAGCCAGGGAGGACGGTCTTGGTGAGATTGGAGCCCCAGACCTCCCTCTCATGAGTCCGCGCCTTAACGACCTCGGTCACCCGTGGCGGTATCTACAAGCTTGTACTTGTACAATGTGTCATTTGTTTGTTTTTCTTTTTTCCATTAACAAATAAGTTAATACAACACTATTAGAATAATATACACAAGTAATTTAGGTAAATTTTCCTTTCCTAAACTACATAAATTATTTTCTTTTCAATTGATGATATAAAGACGTATAAACTACCACATATAAGGTATATTTAAAAGCTTGACATATATGACATATTAATTGCCATATGGTATCCGACACCAAAAAAACTTACAAATTAGTACTACCTTAAAAATTATACTACCTCTATCCTAAAATAATATTCACATTTCTTTAGAGATATTTATTGACAATAAGCATATTTAATTATTTATATAGTACTGATCAAAAATGTGGTTTTAGCAGTATTTTAGACAAAATGCCTACAGTCGGTCCTGGTGGTAACCATATTTGTCTCGTAGACCCAAGATCGGCCATGGTTGATGAACTTTTTCGGGCGTAAAAATCCTAAGTATAGCTTCCTTCGAAAGGGAAGTAAAACCTTGGGCCACGTGTCATAGATTTATGGCATGAAAAAGAACCTCAAGCCTGAAAGAAGAGGCCTCTGAGCAAAATTTGTCGGCCGTTTCACACCCTGAATTGAATGGGACGTTGATGACGTCCTATACATAACCAAATACATAAACTAAAAAAATACTGTCATTTTTAGTAATTTTTACAAACCTTTTTTTCCCTCACAAGCTCCTCATAAATAGAGGGTGTCCATAAATTTACGATACCATTGTCTAATAATTGCTCAGACACTGCTTGACATACAGCAATGAGGTTTCTTGCAAAATGTTCTACATCTCTCAAATTTTTGTATGCACAGTGAAAACAAAAGATTTGGAAGGTGGATTTTTTTTCCACATTGCCGCAAAAGTATCGCCCCACAGTTATTAGCTTCTTACCCTGAGTATATTACCTTATTCTGTGAATTCTCCGTTCAGTTCAATTCTGCAAGAGAAAAGTAAATATAACCTGACAGATAGAGAATTTATTGCTAAAATCCGTTGCCTCATTTCGTATGATTTGATTATAATGGTACCGTAACCTAGGGATACCCTGCACATTTATAAATGTAAACATTTACTTGCTAGTTAACAAGTAAAATATCAAATGTAAATAGAGTCAAATAATGAGCTAAAATAAAGCAGTAAAATGTAATTAAAATAGGAAATTCAGTAGTGTTGTTCAGTTAAACATGGACCTTCTCAAATATGCATGGTTTATTTTTTAATTAACGTAACTCTGAGACTAATGGAAAAATAACACTCATTTTTAAGGAAGAAAAATAAATATTTATAGAAATTATAGCGACATAAATCTGATGCATGCCAAGTATATGAAATCGTAGAAACACAGCTAAATTTTTGCAAAATTTTACAAAGCATTTCTGCAATTTTATCCAAATTTTTGGAACACTGGAAGCGACATTTTTATTGTTCATGTGTCCAAGCGGGAGGAGAACATTTTAACGTAGCCTACATTTCAAATGAAAGAATATAAACGAAAAAAAAAAAAATTCAAATACTGCTATACACAAATAACCTTAGGCTCATTTAAATTCTTATCAACAAAGCGATGGAATTTAATTTTTTTTCTACACTTACGTAAAGAAATAACATGTTACATATTTCTAGCAATGCCACAATAAATGGAGGTTCCTAAACTTGGGCCTGGAACGATCCCCTCCTTTGAAAAAAAATCCTTTCCCAATTTCTTATTTCATCTCACGTATCATCAATCAATCAATGTCCACCGTCTGTGATGCCTCAGCAGAAAAAATGGTCGTTAAACACTTACATAAATATGAACGGAATATAGATGTCATCAGCTATGTACAGACAAAAAAAAAATTGTTTTTAGATTTTGAAAATTTATTAAACACTTTTGCACACTCTTCAAGGTCGTGTAATTCAAATACAAAATGATTACGGCAAAGCATATTAAATGTCATTGTATAGAACACAGCTGATGAGCAGTTTTTATTCTCTCTGCATTCTTCCTTAGCTTTTTGTTTCGTATAAATCGTAATTTTTAACCGGAGTTCGTTGTTGACTACTGTGCGGGGTTAGAGGAGTTTGAACCGGGCTTTATACACACCTCAAACCGATTTTGTTTACGAGTTTGGGCACTCTGTGGAGAGTTTTACATTTTAAAGGTTCGGCACAGTGCTTAACTGTGCAATCACATCTTATACCTGCACACAATCATGACAACTTCACTGAATGTTTAAATAAATGTAATTGTTAATTTAGTGTATTTCTCTAATTTATTAAATAAAGTATTTTGTTTTTATTTCGTTGTATTGAATTCGCTGATTATACATTTTCTTGTTTATTTTAAATACAAGTAATGTTTAAGCGTAAAACATTTATTTTCTTTCCTTCAAAGTTCAAAAGAAATGCATGTTTCGTTTTCAGACGCTTTCGTTAAAAGTTGGAACTATCTTAGAAGGTAAATACCAGTATAAAACATTTATATAATTCCCGTAATGCAATCGGTGCAAAGTGATCGCGACCTCTTTCCGATATTCAATGCTAAACAGAACGGTACTGTGGGACAGCGGTCACATTTCCCCTCCATCACAAGCCTCTCATCCTTAACATTCACCTAAACAGTAGCCACAAGAGGAAGGTGTACTTACCAAACTTCTCTTTTTTCCAAAAATTTTTTCAACAAATCTTTGAAAGATCCAAGATAAAACAAAATTTAAATCTTTTTTCGAAATCTCTCTCGGTTCAAAGGATGCAATATATACTCCTTATATCCTGTTATCCAGTTATTGATCCCAGTTGTTTAACACTTAGTTGATTTAGAAGTTTATACATTTTGAATAGAATAAACATAGTACTTTATATACAACTATCACATTTCTTTATAGGGAGTGTTCCAAATCTTAACATCAAATTAAGCGGGATATTTGTGAATTTTAATTCCCTGTCAAGAGATGTGCAGATGTTTATTCTTTATTTCTTATTGTTGACTTTTATATTTGGCAGCTGTTTTCGATATTTTGTTCTAGTCGCTGTGAAAAGTCAGAACACGTCAAATAAACAGCTCATTCTTTCTTCTATTGCTTATTCAATTACAGCAACTCAAAGCGCATACTAGAGAGAATTTGGTGCTCAAAATCCCCCTCCCCCCGAAAGAAACACAGTGTTGCCACTGTAAACAAATTAGAAATAACTGGATCTCTGTTGGGTGAACAAGGAAAACGTCTTTCATCTATCAGCTCACGGCTGTTGTGGACTCCCGGACACGACTGGAAGTAAATTATTAAGGCGTTTGTCCCAAAAGACTGGGTACATCTTACAGAGGTGCGAAAAGTGCTTACCTAAAACCATATAGGGTTACATTTGCCTGTCAGTTGCAGGAACCAGATAAGGATAAAAAAGTGAAGTGTTGCTGTTGGTTTCAGGCGTTCATCGTGTAAAATCCTGGCATATTGTCCGTCACATGATTCACAGATGGAGCACGGTTCCATTTATGTGGCTATGCGAACTCGTAGAACTCACGCTATTGGGCCGTTCGAAATCCTCATGTCATTCATGAAGCACCTGTGCACCCAGTTAGACGGTTTGGTATGCAATATCCGCATAGAAAATAGTGGGGCACAGCCCATTACCGCCGGAGTCTCATGGCGTTTGTTGAACTACTGGACGAAATAAAGCTGGATCATTGATATTTTCATCAAGATTGATTTTTTTGATTGATTTATTTATGGACGCTCTTTAACATCTCAGATCATCAGCGTTCCATTCAACTCAGGCCGTGAAACGGCCGACAAATTTTGCTCAGAGGCCTCTCTTTCAGGCTTGAGGTTCTTTTTCGTGCCGTACATGTACGACACGGGACCCACGACTTTACTTCCCTTCCGAAGGAAGCCATACTTAGGATTTTTACGCCCGAAAAAATCCATCGGTCCTGGCCGGGTTCGAACCCGCGTTTTCATCAAGATGGCGCTACACGTCATATACCAAACCAATCCAAAGCGCTAATTGAAAGTTTCTTTAACGGCCGGATAATCTTCAAGAACCTGAGACCACCGAGATCTCCTGATTTGACAACACCGGACTTCTTCCTATGGGGCCACACGCCCCCAGACATTGGACAATCTGAAGCACAACATTACACAGAAGGTTGGCGGTATTGACAGCATAGTCCTCCAACAAGCCACCAGCAACATGGAACATGTTGAGTTAGGCCTAAAGTTATGCCTTATGCAGGAGAGACAACATTTTCAACATTTACTATGGAGGTTAATAATCTCCCAAAGAGGTATAATGAGTTGTGAATATCATTATTTGTTTTGAAATAAATAAAGAAAAAATGTGTTATATAAATCATTATGTAAAAGAGTTTCTGTATGAAGTGATCCAAAAAGTACTAACTTTCATTTTAATAATTTCAGAAAATAACAAAAGTTATGTCTAATTTTAGTAAAAAAAATAAATAAATAAACATCAGCCATTGTGTATAAATAGAAGTAACCAAGAGGTTTGTTAGCTCTGTTGACAATACTTGGTGCACGTTAGCTAAGGGAAAGGGCTCGGAAAGTTCAAATTAGCAAACGTCATTTTTCGCATCTCTCGGGAATTCATGATGACGCACAGTTGATTATAACGGTTTAGTGTTTTTGTTGATGACGTAGCTGTTTTTGTTTCTAATAATTGAATTATTCGTTTGATTTTGCTTTGCTTATGCGATGCAAATACAAATAGCTCCAACAGGGGGACGAGAGAGCCGTTGAGCTACTCTCAGGGGAGCAAAAGTAGAATACGCTGAAGGCTATTGTAACGTTGTTAATATTGTTTTTATTTGAAGGCAAGGTGCTTACACCTGAATGAGCGAGTTTTTATTTTATAGTGCCAGCTAGGATGAAAGCGATGATATTTTTATAAGCCTTCGCTGTTCTGCAGGCTGAATTAAGGTAATATAATAGACGCACTTTATACAAGGGCGATGATAGACGCTTTTAGTAATTAATAATAGATAATTGGGTTTACGAGAGTCGTTGGAAAACTGTAGTAAAGACGCGAAATACTCCTGGATAAATTGATTAAAACGTGACTGCGTGTACACAGTAGATGAAGCGTGTCGCACGCATAATTGAGGTTACCACGACTATGGACATGATTTGCCAGTGTTTAATCTCAATCCGCAAGACTTTTTGAGTCTATTCTTGACCATTGACGAGATTGAGTCCAAGTGACAGTCAAAGAAATCGAAAGCCCGTTCAAAGTGTTTCGAATTAATGTTTTTTAACGCCCGTTTTAAATACTGACGCACCACAGGCGGTGACACTGGTGATACACGAGATGAAATGATATATTGGCAAAGGATTTATTTTTAAGGAGGGAAACGTTCCAGGCCTAAGTTTAGGGTACCTCCCCGGCATTTGCCATTTATGAAGACTGAGGAAAACCTGGAAAATACCTCAGTCAGGGATGACGATCCTGGCGGGATTCGAATCCCAGACCTCCCGCTCACGAGTCCGCGCCTTAACGATCTCGGCCACCCGTGGCGGTAAAAGTGTTTCGAAAGAGGCAAAAACTTTTTGACTAGTTTGTAGTTGGGGCAGATTTCCATTGTAAACTACTTGAAAACGATTTAAACCAATAACAATTCTGCATTTTTAATGTTTCGACCGTTTCCAAAAAAACTAGTACAATATCTTCATTACCTGATTCATAAGAACTAGAACTAGATTTGTCTATTTTCACGATTTTTTAAAAATTGTATTTAACAACTGTATCACAAGCGATAGACACTGATGATGGAATGAAATGATATGATAAACTGGTAAATAAAGCGTTCCAGGCCTAAGTTTAGAGAATCTGTTCGTTTTTGAGAACAAAGGAAAATCTGCACCAAAAAAACCCTCAAACCAGGAAGGAGGTTCTGGTGGGAATCGAACCCCAGAACTCCCACTACGAGTCCACACTTTTAACGACCTCGGCCACCTGTGGCGATTAGTAGATCCAAGATCGGGGGTTTAATCCCGGCTAGGATCGATGGATTTTTTTTTTCGAACATAAAAATTCTAAGTATGGCTTCCTTTGGAAGGGAAGTAAAGCCGTCGGTACTGTGATGTAGATTTACGGCACGTAAAAGAACCTCAAGCCTGAAAGAAGATACCTCTGAGCAAAATTTTCACGTGCTGGATTTGATAGGACGCTGATGATATGAGATATTAAACAGCGTCCGTAAATAAAACAGATCAACTCAATAACAAGAGCACATATATAAGAAATACTTAAAACACATGCTGAGTACATTGAAATTACCAATAAAACTAAAACCACTGTTTATAAATAAAGAACGATAAAATTCCTATACTGAGAGCTCGTAACTTTGTAGCTTGCAATCCGGCTAGCACGAACCAACTTCATAAGCAGCGATAGAAAACAAAAGACGTGATAACATTGCATTCTCTTTAAAATTGAAGTATCAAAAGTTAAGAGTGCTATTTAGCTAGGAGTAATGAGATGAAAGCTAATGTTTAATCGATATTAGTTGTAAATTTTCTCCTCAGTATCTAAATTGATGTGTTTTTTTTTTAATTTATGTTTGATAATTATTCAGACTAGAACTTCTGATAGAAGATCTGCACAAGTCACATGCTGTCTTTACTACACATAAAACTGGAGAAGAACTGACTTGACGAGACCCCATACCAGAGTGTCGTATTGTAACCGCAGTTTCTATGTTAATACCCGCAGCTTGGCGGCAGTGATTATCTGCTGTGAGAGAGAGGAAGAGAGGGAGGTGGAGAGACGCCTGGTACAATGACATACCAAGTACTGCAGTTTTTGTTATCGATGTTTGCGAATCATCCTTCCGTTTTTCATCACGCACGTGTTGGCACCGCTACCGAGAAATAAGAAAACAAAGGAGCCGTGAAATTATTTTCCCGGAACAGGAGGCATGGGGTTTGTTTGAAGGTTTTTTTTTGCGAGGGTGGTTATTACAGCCCTTCACATATTCGACCCCTGTACTACAGATGGAGGGATGTTCACCAACCACCATTACACTGTCGTTAATGGAGATGGATGCTTCTATTCTGTCTCATCCCCTACGAAATGTCTTCCCTTAACTACCCGGCTCGGGTTTTACTTCGAGGTTGCATAATGCCGGGATGGGACGTGGGTATATGTTTCAGGAAGTACCCTCGGCCGGCAGGGGCTATTGTGTTGTCCACTGACAAGGGCGAACGCGTAATAGCTTTCAACACGGTTTGAACTGTTCATCTGGGGTTATCAAAACTGTAGCGTGCGGCGGGTTTCATCCTATACACACCTGATATATTATACATTGTTAGACACTTGCCGTACATTTAACATTGTTTATTTTGCTATTTAAATAACAGAATCGATTATCTGACATTATTTAGAAAATTGAGTTATCCCAAATAACATCAAACTCAATTTCCTTTTATTGTTTTCATTTGTTACACATTAAAAACACGTGAATATAAACATTTGCATTATTAGTAGCTAGGGCACGCCTTTAATGTAATATTAAGGATATATATATATATATATATATATATATATATATATATATATATGTTAGAAATAACTTACACGACAACCCGTACTATATTTACTGCGGACTTTGTGACTCGCACGCCGCGAAATCGATTGTGGGAAGGATCGTTCACTCCGTATATTAAGTTTATATATATCGGACTTTGTGACTCGCACGCCGCGAAATCGATTGTGAGAAGGATCGTTCACTCCGTATATTAAGTTTATATATATTTATATATTTATATATAAACTTAATATACGGAGTGAACGATCCTTCTCACAATCGATTTCGCGGCGTGCGAGTCACAAAGTCCGCAGTAAATATAGTACGGGTTGTCGTGTAAGTTATTTCTAACATACATAACATAAACACTCAATAAGAAAAGTAAATTACTCAGGTATATTAAGCAAGTAGATGCTGGAACTGCCTCCCTTTGTTGTTCAAGCATTTCTGACACCTGCATAGGAAATTTCTCATTACACTCTGCAGTTCCATCTGAGATATGGCAGCAATTTCTTGACGAATGTTAGTTTTAAGTTCATCTAAAGTGTGAGGATTTGTTTTGCACGCTTTCTCTTTTAAATGTCAGGGGGTTAAAACGAGGGAATCAGGAAGTCTCCTTATAGCACACGCTGATTCTGTACGCACATATACACTTTCACTCAATACGCTGTATTGCGTCGCCTAAGAAACACGTGCTACTTGCGCAAGGTTTCAACTCACACTGAAGCCACGCGCAGCTTAGAAATGCCTCCTCCGAATAGTGCTGCCGGCAGGTCCCGCGGTTGCGTCAAATATTGCTCATCCAGTACATGGTTGCCTCTAAAAGAACGTATGGCTCCCTGTTCCCTTACGCTCCTGCCCAAATTCCTCCTTCCATCTGAGTATATCGCCTTCCGCTTCATATATTGTTCCTATCTCGAACCTGGAACATGATTTTACTGTCTATCCCTTGTCACTAATTTCTACTAAACCTTATTCAGCGTGTCAGTTCCAAGAATATGGGACTCCCTTCCTCCTAAAATCTGAGACTGTGGGACAGTAAAGCAATTGAAACGTAGGTTAAATTGTCATGTCAACTCTAGGAATCACAACAGTTAGTCTCTTGCTTCTTATTTTTCTTCTTCTTCTCTCCTCTTATTAATCACTTTATATTAAGGTCTGTCAGATTAACAAAAAACTAGTGATGTAGTTATGCTGGGTAACCACCCCACTCGGACGATACGGTTTCGGTAAATAGATATCAACGGTATATTTGGTGAGCTAATGACAAAAAGTCTTCATACGCTTACCAACCAGCCCAACATCAGCTAGCCTTAATCGATTTTCACTCTCCCTGTCGGGTATTAACCCACGACACCATGAGAATCGCTTGTTTTCTTTAATGACATAACTTACATAAATAATTTAATTTTATCAAAAACAGTGTATATATACTCATAAAGTTTAAATAGTAGATATGAACAAGTAGGAAAAAGGAGATATTTCCTGTGCTCTAAATTAACGTTTCTTCCATGCTCCTAAATGATATACGAACTATTTCTTTAAAACAAAGAACCTCTCTGAACGATTTGATTAAATTTAACTTGTAATTACTAATTTTTGAATATTTCCAAGTATCCTATAATGCAAATGTGTTTGCCTCGTTTCGTAAACACCCTACTCGCAAATAAAATGCTCCTTTTGTCAAAATAAATACCTTTATCAAAATTTCTACTGTATAGTACACTATGAACAGTTTTTCAACGCATCCAAAATTTGAATTGTTACGATAATTGCCTTGAAATAAAATTATACTCAATTTTTTTTGTTTTGTTTTTACAATGCCTTCTAATTTGATCAACATAACCCATTGTGCAAAATTTACATTTCTTAAGTTTATACATTAGTTTTAAATTCCTGTGTTAAAACCTGTATACCTTACACTTCCTTATCCATCATGTATAATACAAATCTAAAATGTTATTTGTGCAGAATTTAATTATTGTTCATGCCAAAATCCTGCATCTAATTTTGATATAGTTAGTTAGTTGCCCACCATTCACTCCCGGAGCCCGGAGCCCGGAGCCCGGAGCCCGGAGCCCTCTGTAGGAGTTTTCGTTTACGAAAGGGAATTTTAGTTACACTTATTTTCCGACAGAGGGCAGAGAAACAGGTAAAACATCGCCTCTAACTCCATCTGACAAGGAACTAAGGTATTATTTGGATATGATACGGCCAATAATTTTGTCCAGAGATCTGTTTTTTTCAGGCATAGAGTTCTTTAACGTGCCGATACTTACTACTAGTGGGACGAGGTTTGTCGTGATAGATTTAAATACCCCGATCGTGTTTGAGCCTACGAATTTCGGGTCCAGAGTAGAAGCCGCTACTCTTAGACCTACCTTAGGCCAACATTTAAATATGAGCTAATTTTGGAAGTGGCATCTTAGTTTGAGAATGTAAAGCGAATATAAATATTATCACTATTGAGAAACAAACCTGTAAAATAAACTAAATGTGTTATCGAAAGTAATTTCAAATAACGTTGCAAGATTTTTTATTTTATGTTATTTTTCTGTTAAATGTATAATCTTTATCATGCTTCACAGGTTGCAAGCTACATTTCGAGGCCGTAATCTTTAGCGCATTGGGAACACATCCATAGTGTAGAAATGGTTTAAGGGGTTTCTAAACCGCAAAAACGTACTGCTAGAAGTGTTCTAAAAGTTCTCGGCCTGACTCAGAAATGTCGTGAAAATGGTCAAATTACAATCATAGTTAAATTTCATCCTTTAAATTGCGCGCTGTAAAGTTACAGACGCGTAAGTGTAGTCACTTGTTTGTAATGATCGTGTAAACAAACTAGTGTTAACATTTTGTGTTTAATTGATAAAACTAAAATATGAAGTGATAAAGTGCTTCGTTTTTAAATATATAACGTAATAAAACACAAAAGATTTTAAAATTCCATATTAAAGGATTCTTCCCTTTCGTTTTCGTTGGTTAAAAAGTGGGTTACTGAATTTAAGCGTGTTCGTACATCCATTCAAGATGATGAGCGCTCAGAATGTCTCAAAACTGTTACGATCGACGAGTTTGTGACAAAAATTCACAATGCCAATCATTGATCGCCAATTAAGGTACGCGAGTACGCTGACATTGTAAAGAACTCGATAGGTCATGTCCACTACATTTTATATGAAGTTTTTGACATGATAAAGCTTTCCGCTCGGTGAGTGCCGCGTTTGTTAACAATGGACCAAAAACACCCTCGAATGAACATTTCGCAAGAGTGTTTAGACCTGTTTAAATACAATTCAAATGCATTTTTAGACTTTTCATAACAGTAGGTAAAACATGGATTCATCATTACACACCAGAAACGAAGGAGCACGTCAAACAGTGGGTGACATCAGGTGAAAGTGCACCGAAGGAAACAAAAACTGTTTCATTTTCAGGAAAAAGGCATGGGATTCTCGTGGTGTGGTGCTCGTAGACTACCTCCAGAGGGCAGAACCATCACCGGGGAGTAATACGCCTCAGTATTGGACCAACTGAAAGATGCTATTCAGGCTAATCGTCCGCACCTTGAGCAAAGGAAAGGTCTCATTCATCACGATAATGCGCCTTTACACACGTCTGAGATTGTTGCTGCAAAACTGCAAGACTAGTTTCTGGTCCCAACCTGAAGAAATGGCTGGGTGGACGAAAATTCCATCAAATGATGAGATTGAAGCTGGAACAGGTGCTTATTTTTCACAGTTAGGCAAAACTGAGAACATTAAAAACTTGAAAAGTCATTGCACTGAATGTGTCGATTTACAAGGATACCTTGTTGAAATACATATATATATATATATATATATATATATATGTATAAACTTGTGTTTTATTGGTAAGATAAGGAACTCCCCCATATGTGGTTGTAGGATGAAGGGGAAAACTATATCTAGGTTACGAATTTCCCAAGAGAGCGACATCTTAATAACTAGAAGTGAAACCGCTGTAACATAAGCATAGGGTAAATGATAAATGACTTTAAATACTATCGTCAGCTATTCATGGAATGAAATATGTGAAAACTTCTTTTCAGTACCTCTTTTTAGTGCGTGACATGAATGACCCTTCGCTGTCTCTTAGGTCAGTAAAGCTGTTCCGTGTTGTAAGCGATAACCTCTCAGGTCAGTAGATGTCTAGCAAGAGCTTTACTGCAACTCGCGTGTTTATCTTAGCGACTGTCTCTTTTTTTGTACCATGTAACATTTAAGTGCATAACTTTAATCGAACAAATGACTATAGTTTCTGACCATGGCCTTCTGTGTTCGCATGGGCGGTAAATAATACCAGCCTCTGTCGTACGATAGCGCTAGTAGCATCAACTAACAGAAGCAAAACAAACTACAGTCGCAAACTGCTTCTAATCAACGTTAAGTACATTTTGAAATAATAAAGCAAACGTAGAACAATTTACGGCATTTGTGATTCACGTAGCAATATAATACGTAATTTTTAAATAAGGTTAGAAAGTGTTACGCTATTCAGTTTGTCGAAAGCGTTAATAAGTTACGAATGCGTGATTTTATTAAAGTTTCGGAAATTGTTTTATAGAAAGAAATAATTGAATTTATTATTTCAGAAATCAGTCAAGCGCCAAGTTTACCAATTTCGGTTAAAAAAAAAAGTCTAGCATCAAACTAAATGTTTTGGTAGTCTTTTAATATTTTTGCTGAAAGTAGTATTGATTTCAATATTTTTTTTTTATCTAAATGTTAATATTTTGTTGTAAAAAAAAAACTAAAACGTTTTACACTTAAATGGTTTCTGAAACAAACGAGTGATGCAAACGCAATTTTATGGCAAAATTCTCGAATTTTTGCAGTTTTTGTCATAAAATGCATTCTTGTGCAAAAAGATAGGCTACATTGCTAATACAGAGATAATTAAAAAGATGAAATGAGCAATGCCTACTGATCATGACAGATCCTCATAAATAAACTCCACAGTATATTAGGCCTCTGTAATAGGCCATTGTAAAATGTTGTCATTAAAGTGTTCATATCCCATCAGATTTTAGGGCATTTGGGTCTTTTATCTTCTGGATATTAATGGAAACTTAAAACAATAACGAAGAAATTTAGAGCTCAGACCCAAACAAGAATGAAGAGTGTCCAAAAATATTTAGGCTAGAATATATTTTAGATTTTTGGTAATATTTTGAATGAAAGAATGTTGTTACATGTATGTCTAAGTAATATTTTGGTAAGTATATTTATAAGCTTATTTTTCCTGAAGGGTAGGCCATCTGGGGGGGGGGTCAGGAGCACTCTCTGTTTTCAGCAGAGTGAAAGTTGATTAAATGATTTCAGCAGTGTTCTTGTAACAAAACTGTTTGCATGTCGATATCTTGAAACTCTCATTTTAGTCTTTAGAAACACCTCTACGTCTGAGCTAGTAAGCTTTTGCATGAATGACGCCACCAATTTTTGAAACGTCTGATACCTTTGTGAACAGTAAAACCATTTCAGTATAAGAAGCAGCTCCGTATATTTCTCTGGAGTGACAACTTTTTTCAGCAGATGCTTTATAGCCCCAAAGGCTTTCACACGGTAAATATGGACAGGTATGTTGTGGATACTGTCAAATCGCCCCTTGTCGTAAAGGTTTAACAACAACCTAACATCTGTGTGATTCTTTTTTTGTTCTGATGGACCATCACTATAAAGGATGAGTTTTTTACCATATTGGGTAGCAAAAAGACAAAATGTACCCACAATTTACTGCAGAAACCAGCCAAAGAGTGTCGCTTGACCGGTATCTGACTTGAACACGGAATTCAACGTCATGCTTGACCATTACAGCAGTTTGATGATATCCGCACTAAAATGTGCGTATGCCCCCATAGAAACATATTCCACTAATTTTTTCTTATTTTGGCGCTTGACTGGTGTTTGAAATAAAGGATTCAAATACAAGTAGGCAAATTGGCCCTTTTTTGCTACCAAAATATAAAGCCATTAATATAGAACTAACACATTTCTTTATTTATTTAAAAAAGACTAATGCCACAACTTATGTTACCTCAAATGTAGAGCATCTTTGGGAGATTATTAACCTCTAAAGAAATATTGAAAATGTCCGCTTTCCTGCATAAGACATAATTCAACTAATAAAACTCGCTAATTCTACATTTCCAGCTAACTTCCTTTTTCAAGAAGAACAAAACATATATACAAGACGTTGTCAAAAAGTTTCCGAATAGTTCTGTATAGCGTCAACAGATGGTAGTACAATGTAATGTGCGCAGGTCTAAAACCTTGAACTAACAGTGTGCCAAGCGACATTGCTGTACTTGCAATGCTTTTGTTTTAAATATGCTCCAATCACTTCAGTGGAAGTAGAACGTTCTTTTTCCATGATGAAAAATGTTCTCTCTGACAGGCGCCTGACTGTGACAGTTGATACCTTGAAAAAGCATCATGTTGTTGCTTGTAACCAAGAAATTTAAGCTTAAGTACTTTAATACCTATTGTCATTAATAATGAGTGATATTACTGCCTGTTTTCACTTTTAATAAATGCCTATTTTAATTATATTTCTGCCTATTTTCAGTGCCTTTTATCCTGCCTATTTTAACCAAAGTAAATGCCTGAAATTCGAAGTCTGGTAATAAGTCATGATATTTAATATAAAAATAAAATAATTATATCATTCTTACCACAGTACAACATCCAAGGTCGTTGTGTTGAGCTTCAAACTTCTACAAAATCGCAAGAGGAGGGCAGACATAATCAAAATTGGCTGAGACTAAGGCTAGCCTACACATTAACGAAAACTTCATGAATGTTCATCTTCGCACTTCCCGGACATTTAACTTGAAAAATCACTGTGCTTGCTTAAGGTAGACTGTAGTCATCGATTGTACCATTGATGATCGTGTTATGTCACAGACAGCGTACTGATTTAAATAAGAATAATTTTTAATACATTAATGAAAGGAGTCGACACACTAATAACTCTAATGGGTGCTTCGATACCCCTGAGGCTCACAAAATTGTCCCGGTGGGGTGTACACAATGATAACTGTAGATCGGGACTGTTAATGTGGGACACATGGTCAGGAGGTTCACTAATTTGTCTTGATGAGGTGTGCAGGTGAATGAGCCTTACAAGTTTGTCCCGCCATTGCCATGGTGACAGTGACAGATTGGACAAATCCTGCAAGCGATTCCTTGGGTAGGGGGTTCGCACATTTGTCTTGCTGCGGTGCTCCACGCGAGATCGACAGATGAACAAGCCCACAGGTGCTGCTAATGCGTGCACAGTGAAGGGGAAAGTTTGTTTCGGAAAGAGAGAGGGAGAGAGAGAGACTACCGAACTCGTTTCCCCGCATGTATGTAGGGGTGGGCGGTCCTGTCTCCAGAGTTTTTGTCCGAGCGGGGCGCAGCCTGACCTCAGTCAATCAATACAACGCCAAGCGCGAACGTTACATCTGCTATTTGCTTACCTGGTCAGCCGGCTTGCCTTCTAACAACAGGTTGAACCCTCTTGCTGGCTATTGTTGGCTAGGTCCTGATTTACAGCCTACTTTCCTCTTCAACGCGTGAAAAATGGCAAAAGCAGACTAGTTAGTGAGTCTTCGCGGAGCCACGCCCTATCTCTGTGCTTTTTTGCTCAATTGATCCCTCTGTATGCTGTGCTGTATTATATAGATAGCAGCCTGGCAGTAAATATTGTTACAAAATTTTTGTCTAATGAGTTCAATTTTTAAGGCCCTCACACATGATCGAAGTCTGTTAGGACATTCAATTGAAGCATGGGGAAATCCGCCCCTGTTGCCTCAAAATATTGCTTGAGGTTCTCAATGTTAGGATATGCCCACAAGCACTTTCTCTCTGATGCGAGCTCTGCTTATCCTGAGCGCCCATGGTACTACTGGCGTAACCTACCTGCAGAGCAGGGGAAGCTGATACTAGATTTGGCCGCCTTACCAGTGGTACTGGTAGCCGGAGGGTGAAGGTACAGATAAGCAATGAATCTGCTTCAACCCTGAAAGGGAGAACTGGTTTTAGAAAGTAAGTACCGGCCTATGGAAAAACCCAACATGGGAGTGCTGGAAGGCCAATCTTGAGCAGGTAAAAGCATAGGTGGGTCTTGTCTTGTGAGCTAGTGCTCAGGCCTATTGGACGCTCCGGTGTTCAGGTTTTTTTTTTTTATAAATTAACCGTTAATCTTTATCCCCTTTTGGCAGAAATACAGCTTAGTAATAGCATTGTAGCCCAACAAACGGTGGCCCCTCTATTCTCAGGACTCTCTCATGAGTAATTTGGGAAGCCTGAAGCATTTTGGCATTGCGGCTCCCTTCGATAGATCCGCAAATAGTTGTCTTCCTGCCTGCAATAGAAAGTAGTACTGTCACATATAAGTATAGAATTTCGAAACGAGTACGCGAAATATCTTCTTTAGGAAGTGTGGTAAATGGTCAGTGATATTTTCGAATGTTGCAAACTTTGTAATGCAAGCGTTAAAGAATCACGATTCTTTACCAAAAATATTTTTTTTTAGTAAGAAGGCGCTCCCTTGATACACAATACCCATAAACACAATATTAAGCAACACATTTGGTGAACGTGTAGTTAGTAGACATTTACCTAGATCACCAGAATCTGACTGACTAGTGGTTGTGGAGTTAACTTAAAGTAAGGGTATGTTTAGTAGATGTACTGCACGTGAGGAGCTGAAACAATAGATATTATGGGTTAAGAGTCAGACAGAAATGACATATGGGATCAATACGGCCTGTTTTTATTTTGCCTATTTAAGGTTTAAAACCTTTTTTGCATGTTTTGGATGGCTATGATTTTTTTCTGTGGTTATTTACGCATTTTAAAAGGCACATAAAGAATTTAAACATAACACAACACACAAAAATATGCGTCGAGAATCTTGTTATAAATTTATTTCTTTTCAAGCAGTCAAAAACTTTGTACTCAGGCTATTCACTTAAGCTCTTTAAATAGCATTAGTGAAAGGAACGCACGATTGTCTCTGGCAAATGAAAACCAGGAAATGGAGAGCATGTAGAAAGTATTGTAGTTTTGAATAGTCCTGGCGAATGACCTTGTATCGATCTGCGCGAGAGAATTGTAGGAAATTTGTGGTAGGGGTAGCTTCTCATCTGCATAAATGTAACAAACAATTGCAAGCGAGAAAGATGAGAGCGGTACAGCTGTGCAATAAATCGTCCCTACAATGTGTTCAGTATGGAAGTAAGAGAGATACTGACACAATTCCCCTATAAACGCATAAAGGAAATAAACTCGACCAGAAACCACTGCGCATTTTTTGCTCATTCGCCAGGACTATTCAAAACTTTGTTTTGATCAACATTTCCATAATGTCCTGTTCTTTTGTAACTGGTATGAGTTCTTCCGAAATAGTTTGTTTTAAATATGCGTCAATCACTTCAGTGGAAGTTGAACGTCATGATGAAAAATGTTCTCTCTGACAAGCGGCTGACTATGACAGTTGATACCTTGAAAAAAAAAAGATCATCTTGTTGCTTGTAATCAAGAAAAGTACGTTTAAGTGCTTTAATTGTGTTGTAAAGAAATTTAAGTATTTTAAATGCCTGTTTATATTATTACTCTGTTTTCAATTTTAATAAATGCCTGATCTCCCCAGCTCTGCTAATGACGTTTATAGTATAGAAAGACCATTTCTTATTGAATAGTATGTTGATGGTTGTTTATACTTTTATCGTATTCTGTTCATAATAAAATTCAATTTATTTAGAACAATTTGCAGAATATAACAGTTTTGCCTTTTGAAACTTAACCTGACACTTGTCTAAGCTGGTCTCCTACAATCGTGCTCACAAAGATGTGAACAAAGTTTTTTTTTTTTTTTTTTTTTTTTTTTTTTTTTTTTTTTTTTTTTTTTTTTGCAACGACCATTCTACAGCCAGGGTCTTGATACCTTCTAATTGTCATCTTTTCGAATCTGCAAGAGATGCAATATGAAGGCATAGCCGCAGTATTTAGAGACTTGGGAGACCAGACCTGCAGAGTTTTTGCGACGGAATACACACTCTTATCTACCGATCAAAGACAGATTTACAAGAGATTATTTTGAAAAATAAACAGGGGAGGAGCATTCATTTGCAGAAAAAGAAAAGCGTTGCAGTACTTGTTAAGCATCCCTCGCCGGAATACGAAAGGAAAATAAAGTTTAGAATAATAACAAAGCCTAAAGGAAATTATGGATTGTAGGAACGGTGGATTTGCTATTTCTTTCACTGTGGGGGATTAAAAAGTGCGTTTTCCCGACCACATGCTCTCAAGTAGCAGGTCGACGGTTTTGTTCTAGATCGTATTGTTAACATTTCTTTGAAGTGAAGTACCTAGGTAATTCTAACCCTGCCACGGTAAAAAGTTACCCCCCCCCCAGACTCTCCTCGTTTTAGTTATTAAATTTCAGTGGCTTTTGTCCCGAGGGGTTGGTTTCAGAAGCATTCTCCACGCCGAGTTCCCTAGGAAGGTAAGGCAGGGGAGCTGTAATGACATGAAAAGGACTAAATGGGGCTGCAAACAGGCCGGGGAGAAAGGGGAGGACAAATCCCGCTGCACAAACAAGACGCAGATTGTCTTTGAAATTGATGTGCTGTTCACGAAGGAAGATGGCGTCTAGTGTTTCAGCAGCTCATCGAGTTAGGGTACGGCATCTACACGCCTTGCTTAAAGGGGTGCCTAAATTGAAAAATTAAAGTCTTAAAACACATCATTGATTTTAGGATTGTTAAAACCTATTTTGACCATTCCGACAGGAAGAGGCACACACGTTGAATGTCTAGCAAACAGGGAGGAAGCAGAACCTTCCTCCCTGACTAGTTTTTTTTTTTTTTTTTTTCCCAGGTTTTCCTCAGTCCTCATAAATAGCAAATGCCGGGGAGGCACCATAAACTTAGGCTTGAATGTTTCCTTCCTTCCTTCCTTCCTTCCTTTTTTTTTTTTTTTTTTTTTTACAATTTATCATTTCATTTCATGTATCATCAGTGTCACCGCCTGTGACGCCTCTGTAATTAAAACGGGCGTTAAACACTATTAAAAAAAATAGTTAAAGTCATTAAGCTTGTAACTACTGTGTGGGAAAGTTCATTAATTTGGAAGTTTGCGATACCTTACTGACAGCTGGCTGCACATATTTAAACGTGGTTTCAACGAACTGTTTATGGAACAGAATTTAAAACTATATATTTCTCATCGGAAATTCATCAATTTTTAGGAAATTATATCTTTTTATGCAGGTGTCAAAAAATGTGTGGTGTTTATGGGCAGCGGTTTCAGCATATATATAATTGTTGGGTATTCCGTGTACTATATCTTAATTATCGATTATCTTAATTATCCATGTAAAACCGCGCTAGTGGTCAGTACTTGTATAGCTCATTATGTATTTCCCCCCCCCTCCAAAAACGATAAGTAATTTTTCAAAAGAGTTCTTATTGCCACTGTATTATCCAATCAAATTAATTATGTAACGACGCACCGAGAAGTCGCTCCGCATCTCTTGTGTAACCACTACCGATAGAAATTCAGGTGGTAGCACTGGCGAGCGTATGTTTATAATATTCCGCTATTTCAATGCAATTCATGACAGGTAATGTAGATAAATAAACAATATGAAACTCATTGTTTAAAAATGATGTTGAAAATGTTTACTATTTTCTTGAAGACACAAATTCACTCGCTTTAATTTATTTTCATAAACTGTAGTTAAGGTATATCTGAAATATCTGCCAGTTTTTCGCAGTATCTTGAACTGAACCTGTCTCCCTAAATGTATTAGTTAAATCACGTACATTATCTCGGTGTGGTGCTTTTGGATTTGGAAACTTAGCAACCAAATGCTGTTTGACTTTCACAGTGTAATTTCCACGTTCAGCGAAAACGTTTTCCGCTAGAAACACACGTTCCTGTACGGAGTACATTTTAATTGCTGTTTTGGTCCACACGCACCATCTTCACTTCAAGGCACAACTAACAATAGCGACCCTTACTTAGCAGCAGGCACTTTACCTGCTGGAAACCTATGGTCGGTGTGGAAAGATGAAAATGTAGGTCATAGGTAGGAATACCAACTTTCTCGAGTGATATCAGCAGGGTGCGGAGGAAGTTTTCGATGAGGCGTTATTACCGCTTCCTTAGTCTTCCTAAGTTTTTTTTTTCCCTCCCATTTCCGATTAGTTAAGTCACGGCATTGTTCCTTATTAACTGTTGCTATACCTCTCAGTTAATTTCTACACCTTTTACATAGCTTGAAAATGTTTTTCCCAACGACTAATTTAAGTTTCTTCATTTTCTCCAATGCACCATCGCGCATGTTATTTCCCATCATGGCCGCCCGTTACATTCCTTTCTCATGTTCATGCACATTTATCAAAGTCTTCAAGTCTTACATAATATTACTATAAGAAAGAACAAGGGTATAAAATTTAACCTCCAGACTAGGTTTAAGTTTTACTACGATCCGTATTATATCAACTAACTTCTTAAGTTTGGTTATGTTATGTATTTGTTTAGTTTGCTATAACAAAACTGCCTTCAATCTGTATTTCAGGTATTCCATACAGCCATTCTTTTCGCTATATTTTAACTGTGCTACAATCTAATTCATTTCTTGCTGTTGCCAACGACAGTGACGTCACAATCATCCACACCACTGCTCCGAAATCTACTATAAATTGGGGGGGGGGGGTCCTTCAACGGGTGGGTTAATAGCTTCCGACGAACTCCCATATTATGCTGATGACTTCTACCATTTATTGTAAGGTTTGCAACCTTTCGTGAACTTTTTTAATGTTACTGGGCGACTACCGGTGTTTTACCCTTTATGTTTTATCTAATAATATTGCTTGGTCAAACTGTACAGCGAATCATGTACCAAGGTAGCCACAGAAAGGGCAACCCTTCAAACTAGGCATAGGGATAGAGCAAGGAGACCCAATTTTCCCGAAACTTTCCACAAGCACATTAGAGGAAATATTCCGCAAAATAAAATTGGGAAACAGATTTGGGATTAACATAAATGGTTACAAACTAACGAACCTAAGATTTACAGACGACATGCTAGATCAGTAGAGAGCATTCAAAGAATGCTACAAGATCTCAACAAGTACAGTAAAACTGCCGGTCTATCTATGAACATGGAGAAAACACACATCATGACAAACAGCCAAGTAGCGGCCGTTAGAATCAACTCAACAACACTAAAATACGTAACAGAGATGTCTACTTAGGACAAATAGTTGCACTTCAGTATCATATGGGCAAAGAAATCAGCAAAAGTATTTCCTCAGCATGGAGAGCATTCTGGTTATTGAAATTCATACTGATGGACAATACTTTGAGCCGAAAACTGAGGTTAGACGTGCTGAACTCGTGCATGTTCCCAATACTGTTATATGGAAGCTAAACTAGGAGACTAACAGAAGTGAAGAATAATAACAATATTAGCATCTGTCAAAGTAAATTGGAGCGGAAAGTACTAGGAATATCCCTCATGGATAAAATATCATCTGTGGAATTCAGAAAGATGTCTGGACTAAAGACGCGGCTCAACGTGGAAATGGGGCGGACATGTAGCAAGGCTACCAAGCAGCAGATGGAGAACTATAGCTACCACATGGGATCTACTGGTAGGAGAGGAAGAGGGAGACCGAGAACGAAGTGTGCAGACTCCTTCATGACACACTGAACCAGCGTAACACGGAACCGCAGTACCTGGAAGAGCCTAGGAACAGAAAGAAGAGAACAACCGAAGCCAATACCAAACTTGATAGACTCAGCACTTGAACCTTCAAGTTAAATTGTGTTAAACTTGTAAAATAAGAAACATTATAGACTTAAACTCATAGGAACTCATATGGACTAGCTCACCACATGAGAAACCAATGAGTCCCCGGATGAGACATAAGTGGGTTAATTCATTCATTACTTTAGTCATTTAGTCATCAGCTTCAGAGATAGGACCCATGCGATTCGTCCCTGCTCCAATCTATGACATCCCTTGGCTTCTGCGTCGAACCGTTAGATTACATCGTATCATCAGATCCAACTTGTCGGCGGGCTACTGAATTATTTGAACTCAGGATTTTAGGATTATGCAAACGTATTAATGGATATGCTATCGCTCCCGGCCAGCCAGGCTGCACTAGAGTGAAACAACACAAGAATAGATAGTAGACTCACTACATTGACAATCTAATAAATTCTAATGTAAGCCCTTTGACAAAAATAAATAAAAATAATTTGCCAGACTTACGTGTCAATCGCGAAATTTGGAGATGCTTATAAATGCTTTATTCATTAGCGCATGCAGCGAGTGCACACTGCAGTGGACGCTTTCTCTGTCAACGTAATGCTCACATTCATAAGCATCTGGAAAGAGAACATTAAGGTAGAATAGCGGGGACCGAGCTGTTTATAAGGCATTACTCTTCTGCAGAAGTTCCTGGGTTCAAATCTCTTTAACATTTAATTAATTATTGCTTTTATGTAGAACATCATGTTGTCTTTCTAGCATATTATATTTTAACGTATCATTTGAGTTTTACGGCATTACCTACGCACACACAAAAACGTAATACAAACTAACGTTCTCTTTCTTTTTTACAAATGTTAAAAATAAATATATGAACAGAAAATGCGTCTTGTAACGGGATAATTTATAGACATAAACACAAATTATTATCGGGGTATATGCACCCGCAGCATGTATAATTGCCCTCAATCTTCGGGGCATGAATGATGTCACATTTCTACAGTAGCGTGGACGAGAGGCTACAACATCCCAGGCTTCTTGGATTTTTGCCTATGAGCCATCTTTTGTTCTTCGTGCGTGTGCAGTATATTGCATTTAGATATAACAAATACTGAAGGATATATATTAATGTTAAAGCTTGCTATGCATGGGAAACATATTACCAAACTAATTTGATATAATATGTTAAAAGATTTTTTTAAAAAAAAATCATGCCAGGAGACGAACTGCGCTCTTAAGTACGACATCACTGCACACTCTGCCACAGAGCTAACGGCATACATACTAGGCAGCGTCTTTAGCGCATGCTGTACAACTGCAGCAGTGACTACACAGCATTGCCAACTGCGCTGTAACGAGTAGGACGGGAAGAGTTTTGCGTTCAGAGATGTTTAAGGTTGTAAATTAAAAGCTACGTTCTCATCCATGTCACACAAGGAAATACTGGAGCTGCCTGCCTTTTCTATATATTTGTGGCACCTGCTTATAAAATTATCCATTCTCTTTGAGAAATTAAATTGATATTTTGACATTTAATCCTAGTTCGCCAAATGTGGGAATAATACTGATATATGAATCGTACTCTTTCATCTGGGAAATTTTCTTCAAATAAATTCCTGATAGCACGAATAGAATTAACACAATGAAAATAGCTTTGGTCTCCCCGTTAGTAATACATCCGTTGTATCGTTCTCAGTCCACTCTGAAAATGGTGTTTGTAGCACACTACATACTATCATTTGGGAGATTGTTGTAAATCAATTACTAGTTTTTAAAAATTAATTATTGGCAATGCTTTAATTCCACACAACTCACATCAGCTAACTTTAATAAACGCGCCAGTAAACCATTGAATACAAACTATTTTCATACACTGAACGAAGGTAACCAAAAATGTTTAAAAGGACGAAAAACATTCCAATGCCCAAGGAGAGGAGGTGATTTGCAAGGTTTGTAAACGTTTTTAAGAGTATCAATGAACACTGAATAGCCTCTACAAGTGGCCTTTCTCGCTCCAAAAATTCAGAGCGATAATTTCACCATAACCTCAAAGCAGATAGAACTTGGTAACCAATGCTTGACGCAACCTCCGGACCGGCCTACAGCGCTATGTCGGCGGAGGCGGGGAGTATATTTCCCCTCCGCTGAACTAGGCTTCAGTATGAGTTGAAATCTTGCGCAAGTAGCAGTGTATTGAGTGAACGTTATCATACGTGCGTACAGAATCGGCGCGTGCTGTAAAGAGATTATTTCAATAGGAATTTCCTGATTCCCCCGGTTAAATCCTGAGATTTTTTTTATCTCTGGGGGCATTAAGAGAGAAAGTGTGCAAAACAAATCCACTCACTTTAGATGAACTTAAAACTAACATTCGTCAAGCAATTGCTGTCATTTCTCAGAGGGAACTGCAGAGTTTAATGAGCAATTTCCTAAGCAGGTGTCAGAAATGCTTGAACAACGAAGGGAGGCAGTTCCAGCATCTCCTTGATTAACACATTTGAGTGTTTATATTATATTTGTTGGAAATAAGATACGCAACAAACTATACTATAATTACTGCGGACTTCCTTTCACCTGCAACGCCGACACAGCAGCCAGCCTCGCCGGCCGCACGCACGCCGCGAAACCGGTTGCATGAAGTATCGTTCACCCCTTATAGCAAACAACATGCATACAGCCCTGGCTTTATTTGGTGTCATGGAAACTGAACATGCAGTTGAACAATAGAGAGCAGAAAAAAACTGCACCGGCCTTATATAATGATGCTTTTCCCCCCGGCACGGGTTTTTATATCCCTATGAGCGAGGCTCCACTCGTTTGTCAGTCGTGGATAGGGTAGTAAGCCTGCTTGCTTACTTGTTGACCTTGCTGACCGTCGCAGTCGTAGTTCAGTAAACCCGACGCAACCAACCTGTTCCCTGTTGTATGTTTCTTAATTGGATAGTATATATAAAGTGTATTATGCCTCGTGTGTTTACAACGTCACAGCGTGTCTTTATATATGATACGTGTGTTTTAATTTAGTCAGTTCATGAAGTTCTAGTGCTGTTTAAAACAAGATTCCCGAGTGTAGAAGCTCCAGATCGTAATAAAAGTTCATAATCTGTATAATAAAATTCAAGAATTTGGAGGTGTCCAGCCTAAGAATTCATAAAAGCATCATAGTTCTCACCGAAGAATTATACGAGATTGGTAATAGTTTTGAAAATTCCTCTAGAAAATCTCTTTCTCATCTTGCACAACAAATGGAAATTTCATTTGATTTGTACAAAAGGGTACTAAATTTAACAGTCTGCGATTATTATATCTGAGGCAAATTAAAAAGCTCTGTGTGCCAGGCAAACTTGCTCACAAAACAAGAACTCCAAAGACAACATTCATCAGGAATATGTTCGGATTTCTCAGGATTACCTACAACGAGTATGAATAATTTCCTATAGAGATGCCAAAAACTGTGTGGGGAACCTAGGGGAGGAGTTTCAGCACCTCATTTGATAATTTGTAAGTAATGAGCCTCTTGTATTGCTGTATGGATAGTTTGTTTTATTGTTCTACCCTCCCGCTAATCACTGAGACCCAGTGGATGGCTAACCGGCTAACAAGCGGCGCGCTCGCCCATAGGCCAAAAACTCCGGGAGGAAAACAAAATTGCTCGCGTGGTATAAAAACATTCTAATAGGGCGTCAAGACAATCAAACAAATTTGCAGCTGAACATCAGAGAGCAGAAAAAGGCTGCATTGGTCGTATACCTCACTTGGACAAGATGAAAGAACAGAAACCATTCCCCTCCTAACAACCTCTTCCTCTGTAGGAGAAATGTTTCATCTCTCTCTGTGTCTGTCGTGATAACTTCTTCAGGACTTTCGCGTTCCATGAAGTGCTTCCAAAAACACGCTTCTCTATAAAATTGAAAATAAAATGTTTAAAACAGAAGCCCAAATTGTGTTCTAATGTATCTACTCGCAGTTAAAAAACAGGTGTACTGATGCTTCATTACCTTCACCTGAAGAACCGCCCTTGGTCCTTGCCAGTAGGTCCGCTGTCGTTGCTTCACTGTCTTCTTTAATGTTTGTTTTCAAGGCTCGGATTCGGTAAATTCACCTTTTCAAAATCCGCGTAAAACAAAAGAATCGTGCAGCGTAAGATCGGAAGAGTGCAATGGCTTCTGGTATAGAGACCGTCCACAAGTGTCCGAGGAAACGTCCCGGAATGTGCAGGACATTTTCTGGACTCTCTCAAGAAGTCACTGCGCCTACTTTACAGATCACTGCGCTCTATGCAGGTGGTCTAATGAAATTCCCTTATTTTCCAGTTTCTTCGCCCAGTGCCCAAAATTTGCTCGGCGGATGTCGGCCTCCAAACCACTCCAGGAACTGCTGTTGGGATCACTTTATCGATTCTGTTTTCCAATAAGTGGAAACGATAAACGCTCACTCGTCCGGAGTAAGCCGATACATTTCAAACTATCCTAGGTAAACTTTCATCCTCAGCACAATGACAGAATAAGCAGCGGGATCAGCAAAGAGGCGCGTCAAACAGAAGACAGGCTGGCTAGCGGACCGCTTCTTTATGTCGCAACAATTAGGCGCCACAATACAGACACATTGTTTCATGTCCCACGTACGAAAGTACCCCTTGCTCTTATTTCAAGACTTGTGTTAAAGCATTACCATTATATATAAATAGCTATTGAATGTGTTATTACATTTTTTCAAATAATAATTGCTATATCTGAAAGCTGCTCTTTTTAGAAGCTGTATGCAATATTTAATGATTTCAATTCTCCCCTTGCGGACTGGCAGTTAACTTGATTTTGCTTGATTCTATATCGCTCGCAAAGACATCAGCAAGATGCATGTTGGCAGCTACACAACACGAATATACAACCGGCGGCGTCCGTGCTTCAACTCCACGGCCTAAAATATGTACATATACAATCCGGCTATCTCGAATAAACAGGCATTGTGTCAGGAAAACGGTTATCTCACAATAAAATTGTGCTAACGCAACGTTTTAGCGAGTTCCGAAAGAATGTAGCTATTACTGTTGTACCCATGAAACGATTTTTGAAAATTTTTCATCAAATCTCCATCGATCCTACCTACTAAGCACCGAAAAATGACGATGAAAAAAGATATATTTTAGGGTAGATCCACAAGTTTCCGGTCTAACCCTTTTCTAGATACGATAAAGAGAAAAACTATATTTCACTTTTCAGTATAGTTACCGTTTATTGCAATACCTTGAATTAACATTTCAATCCCCCCTCCCCGAAATAGAAAGAAAATCTACTGTATAACGGCGGATGCTGGCACAACATTATCCAATTTTATTAACTTTTAAGTCTTATCTGCAAAATGCACATAAACAATATCCATCACTTCTTCGTCACATTTAACTTTCCTTCCTCGAAGATCCTTCTTGAGTTCTGAGAAGAGGAAATAGTCGCTGGGAGCTACATCTGGGTTGTAGGGTAGATGGTCGATCTCTTTGAAGCCATATTTCTTCACAGCTTCCTTTGCAACAAGAGCTGTGTGCACAGGCGCGTTGTCGTGAAGAAGGCGCACTCAGCTTTCCTCGCCTTATCTCTTTGATGGAAGTACGTAGTCTGTGCAGTAGGCCAGTATAGTACTCCCCATTTACTGTGGCGTTTCTCTCCTTGAAGTCAATGAATAGTATTTCTTTACAGTTTCTAAAGATTGTGGCCATGATTTTCTTGGTTGACTGAAAGACCTTGGCCTTTAGAGGCGGTGCTTCGTCAGGTTTACGCCACTCCATTGATTCTCTTTTGACCAAGGGATCATAGTAGAGGTCCATAGTTTCATCTCCTGTAACAATGGTTTGTAAAACTTCTCTCTCGTTGTTGTCATGACAGAGCCCCAAAAATGCCTGACAACAGATGGCTCGCTGCTGCTTTTGGACTGAGGAAAGAAGTCTAGGCACCCATCTTGCACTAACTTTATAATAAAATGTTTATGAATAATTCGAAGGACTGTTATTTTAGAAAGGCCCAACCTTGCTGCTATTTCTGTAACTTTGCGCCACCTGCCTTCCATACTTTCTCCTTCCACAAGAGCGATGTTTTCAGGAGTGAGCATCTCCAAGGGCCGACCTGTACGCTCTTCGTCTTCAATGCTTTCTCGACCCATTCGAATTCTTTTACTATGAGGGAGGTGCTTCCCCATATGCACCGTCCAATCCCTGTTTAATTTCTTTTGGAGTAAGTTCTTCTTTTGTGAAGAACTTAATAACAGTTCGATACTCCATTTTAAACATGTCACAATCTTCTAGAGATACCCTTCTTTATGCAACTATATCTGAACAACTGAACACAGCGTAGCGGAAGTTGCAGCTGCAATTATTTACTTAATATATATTGTGTGGCACCTGAAATGAGTTTTGTGAAGGCGAGGCCGAAAACCTTTGTGTGCGTGCGTCTCTCCTAGCACTCTATCGGTCGCAATTTTTGTTTCTCAACGAAACTCTGCATATAACTCAATTAACAAATGATTTGTTGAATTCTTAAGAAGCGAAATTGAACCATTGGGGGTGGGATTTAACTTAAAGCGAAAAAGTTTTTAAAAAATTTAAAACTCATTCTGGCTTTGACCCACACTTTAAGTTTCAGTTTTCAGGTAAAACCCAATTTTCCTGATTTTCATAAACTATTTTTATTTAATTTAAATTATATATACCGAGTTTCGTTAGAAAAAAAATATGGGTGCCTCTAGAGCAATTTTTAAATGTTTGGTTTCAGGTAGCCCCCACTCCTAATAGTATGATTTCGCTGACATTCGGAAATATTTTTATTAATTTATTTTAATGGCATATACCGGGTTTCGTCGAGAAAAAATAAAAGTTTTGGTGCTCTAACAATTTTTAAATTTTTGCTTTAAGTTATCCCCCCCTCCCCCAATGTTCCAATTTTGCTGGTTAACGAAATCGATAAATCGTTTGAAAATTGACGGTTATATGTCGAGTTATGTTAATAATAACAAAATGTCGGCCTCTAAAGTGAAAACAGACACATATGCACACACATTTTTTCTTCATTGTCATTTTCGATGAACATATTCAAAAATCTTTTCATGCATGCCACCACAATAACTACATTTCTTCGGAACTGGGTAAAAGGAACAATCAAAGCTGTTATAGAAAAGCCATTCAGCCCGAGTTTGGTCGTTTAGGAGGGTAATGTAGAATGCTTTTCTCATGTAGTTCAGTAATGTACACATCTACAGTCGTAACAGAAAGACCTAAGCGCTTAATTTGAGTTTCTGCTGAAAGCTACATTTTTCTTAACGTCGTAGAGAGTTGCGAATTTACAATACACTGTAGTGAAAGGGCTGTTAGTACTAAAGAAATTTCCTCTGAGAGAGGAAAACATATTCAGAGCATATATTATTAAAGAAGGATGAAATATCAGAACGGAATATTAAAACACTGCACTTCTGGCTAGAATAAGATTCTGAATTGCTCTTTTATCGTTCTTTCTCTTTCTTATTCTTTCATCACCACTTTTCGCTTTGCCATATCTTCTACAGTTAGCCTGATTGTTTCAGATAATGAAGGCTTTACAGCCTGATCAAGCTGCAACGCAATAATCAGGAAAACATTTTTCGCGGGAAATATCTGCATCTTTACCGATATTATTCAACAATCGCGCGACGCTCGTGTTTTGTCATTGGCTTGGAGAGAGCTATTTAAGCAGCTATTCGTATACCCGAATGTAACAAATTGAAATGTTTCACTCCGCTTTACAGGTCATGTAGTATTAGTGCTACAACCAGCTGATGCAACTTTTTAATTTGTTAGCTCTGTTACTGTTTACAAACTTTATTAATAATACTTTTGAACGATAACCTGATTGGTTACTTATGAACGAAATTTCTTATTTTACATTGTTTTACAATACTAGCAGGACCAGCACATGCTTCCGCCATTGTTGATTTGTTTTATTTATGGACGCTCTCTAACATCTCAGGTCATCAGCGTCCCATTCAATTCAAGGCGTGAAACCGCCAACAAATTTTTCTCAGAAGCCTCTTATTTCAGGCTTGAGGTTCTTTTTCGTGCCATAAATCTACGACATGGGACCCACGGCTCTACTTACCTTCCGAAGGAAGCCATACTTAGGATTCCATCGATCATGGCCGGGATTGAACACCCGATCTTGGGTTTAGAAGGCAAGTATGGTTACCACTACACCACAAGGACCGACATGCTTCCGCCATGGCGCCTGAAACTGAATGCATTGTATAGAAAGCAAAATGTGCGTAAATTAGTAGCAATTAAAATGCAAATAATTAGGTTTTCCTAATGACTGTTAATAATACAATAATTTCTTAAGCTTATTCTAGTATTTAACTAATATAATATACTTGAATGCAAAGCACCGGTCCCAGCGTCCTGTATCAGGAAGTGTAAATTGGTAAACAATGTGTAAATCTGGTAAACAATGCAATTATACATTTTTCGCAGAATCTCAGAAAGTTTTAAAATAATCAATGTGAACATTTTGAGAGGTATTAAGAACACATGTAAATTTTAATTTTCTAATGCACATATAAAAGCTCTTTAAAATTTTAAACAAAATAAACTCTTGATAAACTGAAAATACTGTGATATAATCATGCAATTTTCATATAAACTATTTGTTGTAATTGAAATTATTATTATTTTTTTTTACTTAAACTGCAGACAAAATGCTATCCTGGAAACTAGAATAATGCAGGGTGAGCAATGCTTGACGCAACCGCCGGACTGGCCGGCAGTACTATGTTGGCGTATATTTTCCCTCCATCAGGCTTCATAGTGAGTTGAAATCTTGCACAAATAGCACGTGTTTGTTAGGCGACGCAATACAGCATATTGAGTGAAAGTGAACCTCGCCGGCCAACCGCACGCCGCGAAACCGGTTGCGTGAAAAATTGTTCATTCCTTATATCTATGATTGTTGCTTGAAAAATAGTTAATTTTCAAATTTTGAAAAAAAAAATTATTGGTATTATTTATCAAGTAATGGTGATATGTAAATACTTATAGATACCATACTTCATATTTGCATACATTATGTGCGTGCAAATTTTCAACAAGATTTGTCCAGCCAATCCTGAGAAAAATACACATTTGTCAAAAATTTAAGTTATTGAGGAATTAGATTTATTGAGGAATTAGATTTATTGAGGAATTAGAGAAATAACATTTACAGAGCATCTTTAGTTAAATAATCTTAATATCTCATTTTTTTAGTAATGTTTAACGCCCGTTTTTACTACTGAGGCACCACAGGCGATGGGCACTGATGATACATGAAATGAAATGATAAATTGGGAAAGGATTTTTTTAAAGGAAGGAAGCGTTCCAGGCCTAAGTTCTATGGTATTCACCGGTATTTGCCATTTATGAGAACTGAGGAAAAAAAAAACAAAAAAAAAAAAAACACTCAGGGAGGAAGGTCCTGGTGGGATTCGAACCCCCGACCTCCCGCTCACGAGTCCGTGCCTTAATGACCTCGACCACCCGTGGCGGTTTAATATTTCATAAAAGTTTCATGTTGATAACTTTATAAATTTTTGAGATACAGTGTAAAATGTATATTGCTGCATTATTTGCTAGATTGACACCTCTTGGTTAACAAGCATTTTCGGATATATTGTTATTATTATTATTATTATTATTATTATTATTATTATTTGACCTTTTTGCTTTGGTCTATAAAACTCGCCCCCCTTAAATTTGTCGCAAAATTTTTGTTACATTCTGTATATGTAAGAAAAATATATACAAAATCATCTTAAATTAAACATGAATTATGTAATTATTAAGATATGCGACTGCAATATCAATATATTTCTCATCTCTAGTGACTATACTTTCTCTTTCGTGCTCGGAATGGTGGCATTATGGCACAGTCGTTTGTTTTCCTATAGATCACTGGCTTTCTACTGCTCAGCGCTCTAGTTCCATAGCGCTTGCGCATAAATCATTCAAGAACTAATGACCGAGAAACACGCACAATTGCCACACGTTTGTCGTAACTTTCAGGAGCTCCAACATGACCGATGGCCCTTTAACGTACACGTGAATGCCCTTGCAATGGCCGTAACGTCGCGTTACACGCTCATCTTTTAACTCAAGTCAACCCGGCCCCAGTTTTAAATCTTCCCGGCGCGTGTTACCAAACCTTAGTCCCCTTGGGAGTGCGAGCTGGAACTAACGCGGCATCTTGACGGTTTTAATGGCCAATTCGCGGGACTAAGGGGAAGGGATGTGTTGCCTAAATTCTTATGTACATGATACCCAGCAAAACATCATATGGGTTTAAAATAGGAGTGATGCAACATGCATGGTAGAAAAACCAATAATCAGAAAGGGAAGTTTGCTGCAGGGATGTTTCTGTTCTCCCCCCACAAAAATTATTTAAACGTAAAGCCGATTTGTACTTTTGATCTAGATTACTCGATGCTTAAGCCTTTCGAGAGTAGTCGATACTCGCTTGGATAGCTTTACGACGTTTACTATTTGATAACTTCATCCTTGGCATAAGACCTAGCATTTGCGTCCTTTGAGGCTTATCCGTTATATATACCTAATCAAGCAAGACCTCGCAAACTTTTCGGTAAGGTATAAACAGAAGATTTAACTTGAATGTTTTAAAACAATAAGCATAGGAAACTTTGTTATGAGCAGACCACGATTTTCAAAAAGAAGAGAATAAATGAAAAAAGGTTTACACTTTTACATTAAAATAGACTAATAAGAAAGTTAAAAATTACTATTGTCTTGAAATAAAATTACTTATAAAGAGTGTCAAGAGATTTTTGATTATGTGAAGCCCCCCCTTTTTTTTTTCTTCTTTAAGTCCATTAATTTTGTTGTTTTAATATCGTAAATTTATCTTATGTTTGTGAAAATGAACAATTTCGAAGAAGAAATTCAAAAATAGTATTGTATTAAAACGTTTATATTATAGTTGATAGCACTCATTCTATAAATAACTTTTAGCAAATAAATCCAATTCATATTTGACTAACTTTCCCACGGAAAACAGTAAAAACGATATCAGTTTACATATATTTCTCTGACAGTAATTTGTAAATATTATTTTGAACGTCCCGTCGGTGGCTCTTCCTAAAAAATACTATAAAGCTTAAAATAAAAAATGTTTAAATTACGTTTGGAAAACCCCAAGCCTTGCTGCGAGGATTGCCTTTTAAGTTGTTACAAACGACCACTAGGTGGCGCTATAGAGATAAGTCATTACTCTTTTCGAAACAATTGACATGTTATTGTGAAAACAGTTCCAGCTTAGAAATTGACGGAATAGTTTGTTTACAGTGAACATTTAAACAAAGCAATTTTGCAAAAAAATGGAACTTTCACGTGAACGTTTTAGTTGGATGATTTTTTACAACTTTAATAAAGACCTAACTCAGATGCATAGCCTCGCTTCGTTCAACTTTTGATAATAAAGCACTATCAGAAAAGAATGTTTACAATTGGTTTGCAGAATTTCGTCGTGGTCGTGTCCATTAGTGATGAATTTCGTGAGGGTCGATCAAAATCGGTTGTCATCCCAAAAAAAATCGACGCTGTGCGCAACATAATTGGTGACGATAGGCATGTAACTTAGTCAGATAGAGACATCCTTAAATAAATCAAAGACTGCAGTGCATTCGATTTTGCACGACTATTTAGTAGTGAGAACGATCTGTTTCCTGGATTCCGCATAATTTGACCGAAGATTTAAATAAAAAAAATCAAATCAAATGCTCAAAAATTCCACTGAGGAACTGCAAATTCCGTATACAACATTTTAACATGTGATGAAATTTGGATATATTGGTATGAACCGGAAACTAAGCAACAATCCACTGTTTGTGTGTTCAAGATGAACCTAATCCCACAAAAGTTATTCATTCACCAAGCACTTCCAAGAAAATGATCGTTTGTTTCCTCGGTTGTACTGGACATGTAGCAACCATTCCTTTAGAGGATCGAAGAACAGTTAATGCTGAATTGTATACAACAATTTGTTTGTCAGAAGTTATCGACGAAATCAGGGAAAACAGCCGAAAACGTCGCATCATTCTTCATCATGACAATGCCAGCTCTCACACTGCACATCAAACAATTTATTTGAAGGAGAAAAACATCTAATTAATGTCTCATTTCCCGTATTCACCTGATTTATCACCCAAAGACTTCTTTTTGTTCCCCAATGTCAAACAAAAAGTGCATGGACAGCGATTTTCATCACTTCAAGAAGCTGTTGAAGCCTTTAAACACCGTGTTTTTGAGATACCAACTTCAGAGTGTAAAAAAAATTTCCAGAATTGATTTGAACGTATACAAAAATGTATAAATATTAAAGGCGAACATTTTAAAAGTAATAAAAGGTTTGTTTATTTTTTAGTTTTGTAACAACTTATAAGGTAACCCCTCGTAATTACATAGTCGCATGCATCCTTGTACGGTTGTATGGAGCAGAGCAAGAAATCAGCTGTACTACTTTGAATTGAGGAGTATTGACTGTGTGATACCTCTATCGGCACTAGCACAGCTCAATAGCACTACAGTAAATTTGTTTAACTAAATCATTTAACCTCGATAATGAAATCGAATAAACCATTATCTCTCAATTTACATTCTCCGTAGATCAGCAGCATTTCTACTTTCTGCTCTTCATGCGTGTATATCTTGTAAGAAAAAGTGTAGTCACAAAAGCTCAGTGCTGTACTAACTTAATGTAATGAATGACTACAGTACACCGGTATGTAAGTTAAAGCAAGGGCAATTTGAGAGATGGGTTACCTACCTCCACCTCCCTCTCAGGACACCTGGGTTTACAATCGGAAATCACAAACAAAACCCAGAACTCTACTACAGTAATTTGTACAACCAAGGCATCAAACAGTTCGGTATTTTCAACAGCGGTGTACGCCTTACTGTTTCCATATCTATCGTTTTCTTGACAAAATGGTACAATGTGATACATTTTTGAATGACTCTTGAGGACATCTTGAATAAAAAGTACATACTGCCATTAAAAAAAAAATAAGTTTTATCTTGTATCTCCTACATATAGACGAGTATGCCCTCAGGAAGAACTCCCTAGTGATGTAAAAAACTTCTGTTTGAAACAATGTTTCATTTGACACATCAGAAAAGTTATTTTGGGCGAGGAAGATAAATGGGACACCCTGTATATACATTTACAATAGCTTTATTTAAAATAGCAGTTTTTTGTGTTTAATTCACGTTCGCGGAAGTACATTCTATGTATTTTTATAGGGGGAACTGTGAAAGTTATCTTCGCTTGTCGTAAGTTATAGGGCAGGACAAATATTGTTTTCATGTTCCTAGTTGGCTACAGTGTCGTGCTGTGATAAATCTGTTTGTCTTGGTGAACGATAATAAAGACGACAAAAAAGCGTCAAAGGGAGAGCAGTAAATTCTGGCAACCAAGTCTTAATTCACTTTCAGTTCTTGTGTGATGTAATTCCTGCGAGAAGGGAATGGTTTTCAAAAGCAGAAACATAGTGCAGGGGTTATCGTACCAAAGTATAATGAAGACATCTGAGTTGCCAACTTCGCAAATGTAGAGTCCTCCCCCAATAAAGGAAAGAGACAGAAAAAAATACTAAACAAAACATACGCGATGTAGGTATATAAAACTTTCTATTGTTCTGTTCAGAACTGGAACGGAGTCGACCGTAGTTTTGCTTCCAGCAGTAAAGCACAATAACTGATGCATTTTAAGCAATGCTTTGCTTTTGTTTCGTTGCTTAGCAATGTCTGCAAGCTTTTGTTTTCCTTTTCCTTTTTATCCGCTTGAATTCAACAGGTCTTATTTCTCTCTTGTTTTCACGTTTAGATAGGAAAGTATTTGAAAAGTCAGCAAATTTCCGTGAAATGTCTTTAAAATTTTAAAAATTTAAAATTTTTATGCAGTTTAGCAGGGTAGTAAGATGTATACAAAAGAGTGTGTTATGCAATAAACAGGCATTCAGCGTGAGAAACTGCAATTTGCAGACCGATACTACATCAAGGCATCTGCCATACAGTCCAACCTGAGCACTTTTTTCCCGAAACTGGTAGCGAAATCAGAAAATTAACTTCTTACGTAAAGGGTGCAATGTAAAATTATTCCTGTATTATTTATTAAAATATTTCATTCATATGTATCTATAATTTTCCAACACGAGTACGTGAAAATTTAATATACTATATACAAGGAATAAAAAAAGAAGGATATCAGAGCTAAACTTTCACGCGGTTTTAATTAGAAGCTCGGAACGAAAATTCTGGAAAGGATAGAGATGACAAACGAAATATATAAAGAAATGTTAAACTACATAAAGTTATTGTTCTATATTGAATTGGGTAGGAAGCTTTCTAAACCCTATAATTTATTCCTAACTGACAGGTTAACTGTAGCCCTTACACGATTTATGTCAACACTAATATAATAAATGCTTACAACAAATAATTTAAATAGCGAATAGCGACATAAAATGAGAAATTTTTATTTTAAGTTTCTCGTGTTAAAAGAATGTATTGCCTGCATTTAATGTTAGGATTTCTGTTTTAACCGATGACAGCCTTTTCCTCTGCCGGCAAATGATCCGTCATTGGCCGCTGAGTTCGGATACGGTACTATGCGAAAGTGCCGTAACTATAACTGTCATAGTCTCAAAAGTATGCAATTTCTGTCTGACGTAGGTTTTCTAATGCAAAAAGAAGCACATGAGCAGACGCAGAAGGTATCACTTAACAGTATAGCAGAAATATTTTGGGAATTAGCTGTATGACAATCGTGTAAAACGACAGAAACTTTAACACGTAGTCTTATGGGAGTTAAGAGACGGATAGGCACAAAATGGAGCGTGTCCATATTTGTATAATAGAAGGCTTTAATTGGTGGTGTTGAGTGGCTTCAACTTGTGGTGTTATTTATGAAATTGTTTGGTAGGTCGCTCCGGTGTTGTTGCCCACGCTTCAGTGCCAACAGTTTCTCAGGGTTCGGCTATTTTGTTGACTCTCATTGGGAAAGGAATTTAATGGTATAAATGAACAGGTGATGTATTTGGTATTTTATTATGCCCAAAATCTTTCGCGTCCTCTTGTATTTTGCTTATGATAGATACGCCGATACAAACTTATTTGCCGCGTGTGAAACTTATAGATGAGAGCCGCGGCGCATGAAACTGAAAGTCGGACTTATAATGAGTTGTGGGAACTGCGTGTATCTTATAACAGCGTCTGAGTCTGGGGACAGGTAAATGGGTTGCGTCTCACTGTGTGTGGAACTTGAGCAATAAGCAAATACGTCTCGTGGCGTGTAGAACTGCCCATCTCGTCCCGGGTATGAAACTTCAAACTGAGTCGAACTGCTTCGACTAACCTCCTCCATTATACATTAAATGCAAATCAAAAGACGTTGAGTAGTAGACGCCAAAAGACACGCTCAAGCCTCGCTTTCTTTAAACATATGAAACACATACTTATCATTGGTCGGTTTAAAGTTTACCTGCTGTATCTACCATTCATTGTTACTTGAAAGTTTAAAACCTTTTTTTGCATTGGCTGGTTCGGGATCAGAGCCCAAACGGTTTAAAAGTATTTCATTTTATAAATCCTCCAGTAGCTGTCCTTTTAAAAAAGAAAGGGACTTCACACACAACGTTCGTGTTATTTCCTGTGATTAGAGATTTTATGACCCTCTTGTTGGCTTTCCAGGCTTCAGCAACAAAACACCAAGGAGCTTTCTGTTTTGTTGGCATACAATTTACAGGTTATACCATATTCACTAACTATACGCTATAATTATATGTCAGTGGGGGCGGTTCGGAGGGACTGTTTAAAAAAATAGGAATTTATATAATGAATTGAAAAAAATGTTTACTTTTAGGTCCTGTATCAATACTTCATTGTTTAGTAAATCAGTATATATATACTCCGACAAAAAAGAAGCTACGTTACACGGATAAATTCAACGTTAATTACGTCATCCAAGGAGAAGAATTTTGACACCCTATATAATGTCTGTGTACAACTCTTGGTTAGGACGCAATGTACTGTCATATCTCATTCCCATACAGCCGTGTGCTACAAGTATTAAAACACTTTCTGTTCCTCTACAAAAACTGGGACATTAAGCCACACATACCCCCATTTTGTGTCATAATGAGCAATCCCTAATGAATGTAATGTGAATTTATATGCCCGACAGTGTAAGCTGAGTGCATGCGTGCGGCGAAAATGGCCTCATTTGCAAGGAATCGTCGTGATTGGACGATTAATGGCATGGTAGGAAGGACTTATGTTCGTAAAATGGGCGCAGCTGTAAACTTTGGCGTTATTTCTAAGGAATTACGGCTGCGCTTGAGAAAGTTAGGCAACTGTTAGAAGAAAGGAAAAGAAAAACTGCCCTTTTTAGCTTTTCGTACTTTGCAAAAAAATGCATAAGAAAATTTTTAAACGGTTTCAAAATTTCCTCTATCAGAAAGTTTCTAAAGAATATTTTGGAGAAAGAAGAGAGATAAAACGAGAAAAGCACCATTACTTTAGAACAGCTATGTACAAAATATTACTTTTGAATGCTGGATAATTTTATGTCTAGCACAGCGGTTCCCAAACTATAGTTCGCGACTCTATGTTGCAATCCTATAAAGGATTCCAATGAAATTTAATTTAAAGCATTTATATTAATCTTATGGGTCAACCACTAAGGTAATTGGAAGTAATTGAAATAAATGAACACTATAAACATTAAAGTTTTTATAATTGCAACATGTGAGTGTCTCAGGAATTCCGTACTGCAGAATAAAGCAGCGGAAATTTACGATTTTCTAACAGTTCAAATTTTCACCAATTTAGGCTTTCAGCTCGATGTAAATTCACTAGAGTTGCTTAAATGAGGTAAATGGGGCTTGTGGTGCCGTAGAATTACCGTGATGTAATCAATACCGGTTCCATGTTTTTCCTAGCTGCTCATTCAATTGTTTGGTAAAGAAAACTAGCATGCTTGTTTTAATACAAGAAATAAAAGAGTTTTGATTCAAAATTTCATTATTTTGATTAAAATAATAACCGAAATTGTCACGAGAATAATATTTATTAGGACTATTTCACGAATAAAATAAGAATTTATATATAATTCCTCAAAACCTGGCTTACAAAAATGTATTAATTGTATATTTGTACTTGTCCTTTTCAATGAATCTTGCGACAGAAGAATGTCCATTGTCAGTAATGCCAATAGAGAAGAGCAAAATATGGGTTTAGGACTAATTTCATGAATAGAATAAGAATAAATGTTACATATATAAAATTCGCGCAAAGAATATTAACACTTGTTATACTTCTGAACATCTATCCTATTCAGAAGCCGCGAGACTGAAATGGACAAAAGTCGATCTATTGCAATCGCTATCGTTCAATTTTGTAATACCAACAGATAGAAAAAAAAAATAACATACAGTGTCTCTATTTTTCTTTGCATTCTGTGGTTTGGAATTCCTAATGATAAGATCAATTTGAGGCATTACTAAAATGCTTTGAAGAACCCTCCATTTTGCGTTATGATTGTCGATTGTCCATGCTTTTCCTGCTATCAGTAGCTCCCCACCGCCTCTAACCAAAGTGGTCAGTGATGCGTGTTAAGGAATTATATAATTTTTTTTAATAGTGTTTTAAGACCCGTTTTTACTAGCGAGGCACCACTGGCGTTGGACACTGATGATACACGAGATGAAATGAAATATTGGGAAAGGATTTTTTTATTTTAGGAAGGAAACGTTCCAGGCCTAAGTTTAGGGTACCTCCCCGGAATTTGTCATTTATGAGGACTGAGGAAAAACCTCAGTCAGGGAGGACGATCTTGGTGGGATTCGAACCCCAGACCTCCCGCTCACGATTCCGCACCTTAACGACCTCTGCCAACCGTGGCAGTATTTTTGAAACTAAAGCTAATGCTCGACCCCTAAGCCTAGCCTAATCTGTTTGTGTAAAAATAAAAAGGTCATTATACTAAGCCTAACATCAGCGGTTGGAAACAGACTAACAGCGTTACGTAACTGATGACATCACCAACAGCATTTTTCGAGTGCCTTTCATAAAAATGTGGCCGCGACAAACAACGAAAGGGATGTTACAAAAATAATACTCATTATGTCGTGTTAAGGGTATATGTAAATGTCTTATTTCTTTCAAGTCATTAGTTTGAGTTTTACGGACTGGACGATACATTCGTTTTAATTAGTTTTTTCTTAACTAATAATCGATTACAGACTCGTCGCATGTTGTGGCTCCAGTGTCCTGAATTACTTGCCATAGTGTTGTTTTTAAACCAGGTACTTGGCGTTAAACCAATAAAACTTGAATCATTTCCCCCCTCCTGTTGTACAACTTTCTTACGCCGTCCTTGCGTGATGGGTGGAAGGTCCCTAGGAGTTTTGTGATTGACATTCTGAAGGTCGTGGGGCCGTGTAAATAAACTAGGGCCTGCGATCGTTGAATGCCAAGGTGGAAATGGCCTTGGTGAAAAATAATGTGTAACCAACTTAAGTTATTATAACATTTACATGCTTGAATATATTGCGATGTCGTTTCCTTCTTTATATGTGATTTCTGTTGGTATTTGCTGCAGCTTAGGGCCGGTTGATTAAATTTCCCAACTGGAGATTACTTTTGACTGTAATTTGAAAAGTACTTAGAGGTTAGACATAATTTCTATTACATAAAATCTGTCAATCACCGTCAAACCTTTGACAACATCGCGAAATTATAGGAAAATTGGAGCGAGTTGATGTTCAACTGTTCAATATGAGAAAATCAGTAATTTTTCAAATTATCGGCCTTGTCTTAAAACATGGATCATTAAAAGCCAAAGCGAATGAGAACAGCAAATTTTAACAAACGTGAAAGGGACTATATTTATTTGGCGCTAAGATATAAGTAAATAATTGAAAATTAAAAAAAAAAAAAAAAAAAAACTCGATCTCAAATAAAAATAAAGAAGGTACATGGGAGGGGGGGATTACCAGAGTATAATTCTAATCTTAAGACTTCTGCATTATTATCCCCATGTGTGTGCAGTCTATAACACCTGAAACTCCAGGAAAGTTGCGAATGTTATGAAAGCCTAGCATCAATTTTTTTTACATCACCCTCTTCGATTGGCATTTTAACGAACTGACGCCTAAGAGCTGCAAACGCTCTAATAACTTTATGGATGGTTCTACTGATTGTTCCTTTCTCCACTTTAATATATCTCCGGTAGTTATTTGAGAGTTCCCTTTCGCGTGGAACCTTAAAGTTAGTAGTATCATGAACAGCGAATTCAACGCATGATTTCGCTTAGTTTGTGATTGTAATCTGTTCCAGTTCTTCAACATCTTTTGCTAAGCGAAATCGTAGTTTGAGTTGTTTGTCGTTCAGTTCTAGAAACGGATTTTTTCTCCCATGACATACACAAGCAGCACAGTGAAATTCATCATCGGATGAGATGTCTGAATAATTAGAAATCTATGCCATATACCGCTCGTAAGGTTAGCGTAACATAACCTATATTTAAACGTAACTCTGTTGTTACTACGCGGAAATGAAAATTGAAACTTTATCTACATGAAATTTACATAAATATTCCTCAAAATTTTATTTATAAATTAAGTTATTATGTTTCTATACTCTGGGAGATGTTTTGTTAAACTATAGTAGGTGCTTTAATTTGTGAAATTTCGCGAGTTAGGTTTACTTTGAGGTTAATTCGAAATAATCTTAGGTTAATGTTTACACAACCAAGTTTTCCAAGTTAAGCATAACTGATGGTCAATTTTATGCTCTTAAACTCGATTTAACCCTTTATACACCCGGTCCTTAGTGTACCAAAGGAAAGCTTGAATGCCTAGAGAAGCCGTGAAAATGTGTATGCGATTTGATAACAATGGATAAGGGTTTTAACAAAATTTAAGTGAAAATACATTTTATTTTCACTCCTTTTTATTATAAATAACTAATCAAAAACCTGAATGTTGAGGTGAACTTGACACAAAATTATATCCACAAAAAAAAAAAAAAAAAAAAAAAAAAAAAATCCATCTACTTCGAAATGCCTACAAATAGCAGACAAAGAAACCTGCCTAACTATACTGGCAACACCTCGTTTACATAATACAATTAAGCATATAATAAACATTTATCGTATACACAAATTCTTTACAACATAAAGTCCAGTGACTACAAAGGCGAAAAGGCAAACTTTTATCTCGAAAATTTGCATTATAAATACATAAAATAATCGTGAAGAATTCACGACAAACCCAGATTATTAAAGTAAGCAAGAAGCTGCGTTCAATTTTTATAGATAACTAAAACAAGGGTCCATTCCCCGGGAACTTCTTGCCTACGTCCTGTCACTCAAGCAGCTCGGAAGAGAATCTCCTTGCACTGTCACGGAGCTACATACTATTCCCCAATCGTTGAAACCAAGACACTTGTTGACCAATGAGATTAATCTTGAAAGTAATGCAACACGATTGCATTTTGCTTAGCGTTAACTTGCAACAAGATAGAAGCACTACTCATTTGGCAAAGGATAGCTTGAAGGCTGTTACTAATATTTCATCAATTGATCATTTTGTTTGGGGGCTTTCCTAGGCCATCTCTGAGCCCGTCTGCGTATGCAACAAAAAACTATAGAAGTCATAGAAAAATTAGTTTCTAAACAGAAAAATAACTTGGTTCTCAATATCACGTAAAGTAAAGTTTCCTAAGACGCGTTTGTTAAACTTAACGAGTATTAATGAAAGGTTTTGCTCCTCGACAAAACACAGTCAAAGCCCACATATGAATAGACCTTGAAGAAACTCTGGTATTTGACATCTTGTGACGCATGTCTTCGCAGTTGTCACATATAATTATGAGTAGTGGCAGATGTTGACACAGTGCGCGCGTTTTTGTAGAATTCTCGCTTGAAATCTTAACTAACAGCATCTTGCAGTGATTCACAGGAAGCGCGCAATCTGGGTTTACATGTTTTAGCTGGAGTTTCATGTTTTACCACCGTTTCACGAGATGTCATTCAGCAACTTAAAGCTATATGAGTGTTTTGTACAGAAGACAGATGGGACTGTAATTAAATGATTTATGATTCAATAATTATATTATTTCTATATTTTATTTGATTAGTTATTATATTTAATGGAGTTCTAACAAATATTATGTGAAGTTTTATTTTCTTTTGGATAAAATTGCAAGCACTTGTGATATTATCTATAACATTGGTCTACACAATTTTTGCTGAATGAAGACTTTCATATTTTCTGATTCCTTGCCACATGGAATGTCTCAAGTCAGCCTTAGTTTTGTTTCATCGAGCTGCAGTTTTTCAGAAATCGATATTATAGGAAATAACAATTGTTCATTAAGCAGATACATAATATAAATATTCTGAGAGATGTAAACAAGATAATAAATTGTTCAATTTTTGGGACTAAATCAGAGCATTGAACCCCCCCCCCCCAAATGGCCACAAGGAGTAATTTAGTTCCTAGAGAGAAAAATATGAAGTATGAAATTCTGCTTTCTCCTTTTTAGGGCATTCTTTCACCACTCCATGTTAAGTTAGGCCTAATAAAGCAATTTGTTACTGCTCTGAATAAGGAGAGTGATTGTTTCAACTTTCTTGTTACAAAGTTCCCACAGAAAACTGAAGCTAAGGTAGCAGCAGGTATTTTCGATGCACCCCAGATTTGTGAGCTTATGCAGGATGAGACCTTTCCTCAGTTCTATGTCAGAGTTAGAGATGTCAGCATGACATACAAAAAAGTGACAAAACTTTCTTGGCAACAAGAAATCTGATAACTATAAAGAAATTGTGAAGGAAATGTTAAAACGTTTTAGAAATCTAGGGTGTAGAACCAGTTTTAAAGTGTAATTTCCCAACAGCCATATTGATTATTTCCCTGCGAATCTTGGTGCAATGATGAAGAACAAGGTAAGCGGTTTCATAAAGACATTAAAACAATGGAAACCACAATCAAGATCATTGGGGTGTGTAAATGGTGGCTGAATGCTACAGGTGTTTGAAAAGAGAGACTAGTGGAGTACTTATCAGAAATAGGAAAAAAATTAATCGTGAAAAAAGTTCGGAAATGCTTAATTATTGATACATAGCTCCATTTTTCAATATAATTAATATATAAGTTAAAATTAAACCTACAAAAACAGTTTTGTCTTAGCTATATGTATTAAAATTTAATATTTCATAAAATATATAAATACATTACTACATTTGATGTGATTTAGTTTAAAAACCTAGCCCGATAGAGTAAAAATGAAAATATATTTGCATTCAGGGCATTCATATATCCAGGTGAAAAAATAAAACATCAAGAAAAATCATTTTATATACCAGGTAATAAGATGAGTTTATTTTAGCGAGATATTTACAAAGTAAACTTCCAGAACCTCCTCAAACAGAAACATGACTCACTAATATGGCTAATGAAAATGGCTTAATCAGGAACGGCCATCCAGTGATGTAAGAAAAACAAAAACAGATGCGTTACAAGCTGAGTAACATTTAGAAACACACAACTACTGGTTGCAGCTAATCTCAACTCTGTTTACACTGATTGACCCTAATTACATAGGCCGTGGGCGTGAGGCAGTGCGCTTTAGGGTAAACTCAACAATTGTCGGCAGCCGCCCGCCGTCACAAATTCAGTCTATTGTGCTCTTGAGGGAGCAGGTAATTATCAGCATCCATGTAGGAGGGGAATCTTAATCAAAGGGACCGCTGGAGCTGGTGTAGCTTTCTAACCGGGGTATTTTCGGGAGCCAGTGGAAACTGTTCAGTTAAATACTGAACTATAACATTACGAGTATTAAAGTATATAAACAACTGACATAGCAGTTAAAATAGTTTCCCTCTACAGGAAGAGTCCGGACCTCTCGGAGAGAGAGATAGGGAGAGATAATGAGAACATTTTTGTTTAACAACCTAAGTTCTCTGACTCGTCGTTTAGAGATTGTGTAGGTGAACTTGTTCGTTTGTGTGTATTGGTTCCAACATTAAACCAAGTGAAGGTGTCGTGTTCTCGCCGTGTACCTCTGTGTGTAGTCTCTGCGTTAAATGTATCCATTGAGAATGGGCGCCAAATAAAATTCTAATAATTAACATAACTATTGATAGGACAAAAATAGTCTACACTTTCCCTAAGCATGCAGTGGCGAAGCGTGGATTTTTGTAGAGATCGGGTTCAGGCATGAAAAATACGAAGAAATAGAGGGGTAACGGTTAAAGATGAAGAGTTGCCAACCTATCATACAGTCCTAGTCCATAAAATAAGATTAAGTGGGCTTAGAAGGACTTTTAAGAACAACTAGTGGTACTAAATTTGCAAAAGATGCTGTTTATGCCCATTTTGCAAACAAGACTCCTGACTATTTTGGGGTTGAAATGTTAGTTTAAAGATGTGAGAAGGTATTGCAACAAAGGGTAACTGTATTGAAAAGTGAAATGTAGTTTTTGTCTTTATCATACCTAGAAAATGGTTAGGCAGGAAACTTATGGACCTACCCTCATATATCCCGCATCTCCTGCATTAATGGAGATACAAAAAAGTATATCCCCATAAAGAACTCTCCCACGATATCAAAGAACTTTAGTTTGAAACAATTTAATTTTACTCATCAGAAAAGTGTTATTTTTGGTGAGCAAGATAAATGGGACAACGTGTATAAATATCTTCCTTATAAATACCTAACAAATTTGGTTTTTGTTCAACATTGTTTTATTTTTTTTTTATTTGTTTCTAAATACATGCTTGCTTGATAATAAAGAGTGTTTTTATGCTTCTATAAATCCTCGCGCAACTCCTCACTCCAGCTCAAGATTCACAAAGAAAGTATCCAGTTAGAATTTGAAATAAAAATTGTAGTTGCTGCGTTATCTGCTTGTGGAAGAGTTGGCACCTGTAGGTGGCTCGGTATTCTCCTATGTCAATGAAACATGTCTCTTGCACACTCAGTTCTATGACCTTCCATCCGCAGAGAATTCAGAAACTTTAATTGTGTGGCGATAAACTGGCATCCTGCAGGACGGATGCGCGCGCTTTCTCGCCTTGCCTTGGGAATTAATTGCTGATTGAGGTTAAGTGAGATGATGAGTACCAGCCCGGTCCAGTTGGGAATGCTGCTTGACATTCCGATCAAGATATGCCTTGTGTTTAGTGTATGAGTCATTTCATGCAAATATAAACATATTTTTACCTTCGGATTTCTGTTAAACTTTTTTAATCTGTTGAATAAATTAATTAACCCACTTATGTCCCATCCAGGGACCTCGGTAAGCGGGAAACTCATTGATTTCTCATATGGGGTGAGCTAGTCCATATATGCTATGGTTCCTATGAGTTTGTTAAGTGCATATGTTTCTTATTTTACAAGTTTAACTAGAAGGTTCAAGTGCTGAGTCTATTAAGTTTGGTATTGGCTTCGGTTGTTCTCTTCTTTCTGTTCCTAGGCTCTTCCAGGTATTGCGGTTCCGTGCTACGCTGGTCCAGTGTGTCCCGACTGCTTTTCTGAAGGAGTCTGCCCACCTCGTTCTCGGTCTCCCTCTTTCTCTCCTACCAGTAGATCCCATGTGGTAGCTATAGTTCCCCATCTGCTGCTTGGTAGCCTTCGTACTTGTCCGCCCCATTTCCACTTTAGGCTGTTTGCACGTTGAGCCGCGTCTTTAGTCCCGACATCTTCCTTAATTCCACAGATGATATTTTATCCATCAGGCATATCCCTAATACTTTCCGCTCCAATTTACGTTGACAGATGCTAATATTATTCTTTTCCACTTCTGTCAGGCTCCAAGTTTATAATAATGTTGGGAATACGCATGAGTTCAGCACGTCTAACCTCAGTTTTCGGCTCAAAGTATTGTCCATCAGTATGAATTTCAATAACCAGAATGCTCTCCATGCTGAGGAAATACTTTTGCTGATTTCTTTGCCCATATGATACTGAAGTGCAACTATTTGTCCTAAGTAGACATCTCTGTTACGTATTTTAGTGTTGAGTTGATTCTAACGGCCGCTACTTGACTGTTTGTCATGATGTGTGTTTTCTCCATGTTCATAGATAGACCGACAGTTTTACTGTTCTTGTTGAGATCTTGTAGCATTCTTTGAGGCTCTCTGCTGATCTAGCAACTTTAATCTCTTAGATGTATGAACATAACATGTGTATTTTTATTATTTTTTTCGCATTTATTCGAAATTAACATTTTACATAATAGCTCGCGCACTCTTGCATTAAATTGAGGACATATACGTTCCTAACTAACAAAATTTATTCAAGTTTGGTTCATATTAAAGCTTATAAAATGCAGTGTAGTTATGTCTGTGCTAAGATTAATGAATAGTAATGTACTATTTTTTCAAATTATTATTGAAAACCATTTTATAAGTTTATATTTTATGTTACTGCACATAACTGTTACTAATATCATTTTCTAATTGAGTGTGCAGGCACCATATAGGATGTAAAATCACACCTCCCGTGCGTCAATGAAATTTGATATTTAGCAGGTTTTTCGGGACGTGGGACACGAATGTGGCCGTTTTTAAAATTTATTTCAACGTCGTAATTGAAGGTTGTCTGTTTTGGCAATATTATTTTGACGATTTAAACAGCTATTCTGAGAAATTTTGATAAATATCATGCTTATTCTATACGTTATTTGCTTTTTATAACAGAAGCATCTAGGTAATGCATGTAATTCAGTTAAAGTGGCAATAAACTTAGGAATATTCGAATTTAATTTACTCAGTGTTAATTATGCAATATATTTGCGTTTCCGAAAGGTGTTGTATTATTTTCAAAACTTGTATTGTTGTTGAAAACAGGCGTAAACGTTCCTGTGAGCGTATGTCTGGAAATAAATACGTTTTGAAATATGACCCATGTGGATTTTGTAACATTATCCTCACCTGATAGGTGGTGCTGTATATCATTACCACATCCTTCAGCCCTACTTGTGCGAACACACTTACCTACTCTTGGATTTAATAGCGTGCAGAGCACACACGCTCTTGCAATATTAGTATCTTGTCGATGGGTGTGGCACACACAAGTGTCCCCATTGCCTAAAATCCAAGGAATAAGACCAGGTTATCAGAAGACCATACTACTAGACCTCCTCGACCATTCCATCGCCCATTAAAGGTCTTTTTTGTAATTGATTTATATATATGCGGACGCTCTCTAACATAACAGGTCATCAGCGTCCCATTCATTCAGGGCGAAACAGCCGGTAAATTTTGCTCAGAGGACTTTTCTTTCAGGCTTGAAGTTCTTTTACATGCCGTAAATGTACGACACGGGATCCACTTCCCTTCCAAAGGAAGACATACTTAGGGTTTTTACGCCCAAAAAATCCATGGACCCTGGCCGGGATTGAACCCGCGGGCTTACGAGGTTACCACTAGACCACCAGAACCGACATTAAAGGTTTGAATTAGATGTTGTGGCATGATGTATAGAAAATGGGTGGTGCTCCATTGTGCATGAACCGCATACATTGTCTTGTAACTGTACCTACAGTCCCAGCTTATCTCCGTTAGTGCGCTACCGAGGTTAACACAACCAATTAAAACGGCTATGATTGAAAACAGAAATACAGCCCACATTGCTCAAGTAAGATGATAGTTTATTATCTTGTACCTCAGTTAGGCCGCAATAAACAAAGGATCATAGCTCAAAAAACGTTTGTTGTCACAGGGATATACTAATGCTAATTTTGACTAACTCTGCCTAATGTGAAATTTGTCACATTTTTATTTAAATATCTTGCTTTCGATAGTCAAAACAAACGCGATGAATAATGTTCTTTTTATAGACAAATATGAAATAACAGAAACGTGGGGGTTATTTGGTAGATGGTACCATCTTGTATTTTATGATGTCAATAACTTGCATCACATAACCACAAGGACTCCTAACAAACTGATCGACGGCGTTTCGTTTCGTAAACGTGCTGTTATTGAATTTGTTGTTAAAGAGGAAATTCCCGCTTCGCTATTCCACAGAGACCGCAGAGTGTATATGGAAATGTGTGCGTGAATACTAACGTCGTTAGAAAGTGCGTAAAATGTTTGAAAGAGCATTCAAAATCAGCCTATCCTTGAACTGAATGCAACAAGAAGAGAGTTCATTAAAGAAGGCGGACCTGTGGCTGTGGGTGAAATTGCAAAAATATTTGCATTAGGAGGAAATGCAGTTCAGCAAGTGGATGATAACTTAGGATAAAGTACAACACTACTATCCTAGGAACTGCTTCGGAGCCATCGAAATGAAGAGGAATTTGTGCTGAAACTAGTGGTAGGCGACAAAATCTGGTTTCATAATTACGAACCTGAAACTAAGTATCAAACGACATCATTTGAACTATGCAGGAAAAATAAAACAAAAACCATTATCATTTCCAACACTGTAAAAGCTTCATCATACATTATGTGATTAAAAATCATCTCCCAAGATGTCAACGCTTGGCCTCACTGCAGTCGCTTCATGACGAGAACAGTTGAAAACCAATTTAATTTATTTTTGCAGCCCAGATCTGACACCTTTAGACTTTTTGAAGGATCAAATGCGGGCAAGTTGGAAAAAAAATTGACAGTAAGTGCAAGGTAATGATAAATCTTGCACAACGATGGAGGAAGTGTGTATTAAAACCGAAAATTAAGCGAAAAAAATTAACAAACGTTTTTTAGGTTAAGATAATATACTTGGTTTATTAATATGGCAAGTTCACGTTTTATAAAAATAGAGTTCTTCATTGCTTTTGATATATTCTTCGTATATTAGCACTTTTCTTTAATGTTGTATGTCAATATTTCTAAATTATTTTAAAGTGATTTTTAAATTTAATAGTTACGTGTACCCTACTCCTGCCCTGTTCAAAAGCAATTTTGCAATATTGTCATATAATTTGAGTGCGTGCGTGCGTGTGAGAGAGAGAGAGTAAACAGCATTACAATTCTGTTTGGTACCTATTCCTTTTTTTAATAACTGAAGGATATTTAGGCTGTTTTGTAATGAAGCGGGTCTATGAAATATCCACGAAGACACACAGTTCAAGATGTATGAAAAGTGAAAGGGTTACCGGGAGAAACGAGCATTATGCTATTGTGGGCAAGTGCTGAGCAAATATTACTTTGTGTCTTTCTCGTAGAGGTGAAGAAATCTTAAGATAACTGCGTCACTTTTGTGGTGCCAAACGAAAGCACTGACAGATAATTTTAGCTACCTGTGGCCTCGCATTGCATCTTGCAACAACCCGCTAGTCAATTATTTGTACGGTCAGCCGTTCCCGGAAGATTTATAACCTGTGGTAGTTTTCCTTTCTTGTGAAATTTTGTTATAGGGCACGCAAGTTGAAAAATAAAAAATAAATAAAAGTTAAACAAAAATAAACGAATGAAATTAAAATTTTATTTGTTTTAATTTGGACAGATCGCATTTTTTAAGAGTACAATTAAATTTTATTTATGGATTTTAAAAGAAGTTAATGCAAAAAACGTTATAGCTTTATGACATTAGCGCGGTGCTTTGAATTTTTCAGTGGGAAATGACAATTAATAGCTGTTTGTAATTTAATTTTATAGTTTTATTAATATATAAGGGGAATTCAGATGAAAACTGGTCACAATGCTTAGAACTAAAGGCACTGCTATCTGTGGGAAAGTGGGAACAACGTTTTTGTTTATCGCACACTTATTGTTAATTTAATAACTGTCCATTGCTTGTTCGCGTTTGCGCATTCCACCGCGTCATCACCATTGATGATTGTCTTATGTATGAAAATTGAACAATCACAGTGAAAGAAACCACCAAGAGTGGCCGAGATAGTTAAGCCGCGTACTGTGAGCGGGAGGTCTGCGGTTCTATTCTCGCAAGGACCACCCTCCCTGTTTGAGTTCCCCCCCCCCCACAATTTCCTCAGACCTCATAAATGGCAAATGCCGGGGAGGTACCGTAAGCGTAGGCCTAGGACGCTTCATTCCTTTAAAAAAAAAAAAAAAAAAAAACCTCCCCAATTTTCCATTTCATTTCATGTTTCATCAGCATTCATCGTCTGTGATGCCACAACAATAAAACTGTATTAGTCTTCTCGCGACGTCTGTAGATTGTGAACCTGACTTCTATAAGTGTAAGTCTGTAGGGATGCATGAGATGAATTGATGGCTTAAATGAGTTATGTGTCTTTGATGCCTTAAACCCGTTAACTAATATCGGATCTCGGAGGCCCACCTGTGATTTTCTTTCTTTTCTGAATTAGTGTCTGTACATTTTGTTGTAATGAAAATTTTCGGACTTTTCGTAATTTATCTTGTCACTCCTACTTTTAGAAAATTTACATAGGGGTTTAAGTTAAAGAGTTGACCTCTGAGTTCCTCCCGTGCGGGCCTCAGAAGCCCATATAGGTACAAGCAGCTGTCCGTTTGCTAAGTATTTGTTATTGTCGACACACAGTTATTATTCTCTCATTGTTCAACAGTCCTTGTGATAAGTACGTGTTTATTTTGGCGGGTATTTTCGTAATAGTTGTCTGCTCTACAAACTGAAAAATTTACGGAGCAAAGGACTAACGAACGAGGAGATATTAGAATGGTTAGAACAGTCTTCTGATTTCGACAATATACCTAGTGAATATTGATTTCCCAGTGATGATAATGAGGTAAATGCATTTGAAAACTTGAAACGATATGAAGAAGGCGAAGAACGATTTAGTGACATTGTTTTCTCGGATTTATTTAAATTGTGTTTTTACTACTGAGGCACCACAGGCGGTGGACACTAATGAAGACTAAATGACATATTGGGAAAAAAATTAAGAAAAAAAAAACGTTTCAGATTTAAGATGAGGGTACCTTCCCGGCATTTGCCATTTATGAGGACTGAGGAAAATCTGGAAAAACCTCATTCAGGGAAAACGGTCCTGGCGGGATTCGAACCCGACACCTGCTCACGAATCCGCGCCTTACGACCTCGGCCACCCCTGGCAGTGTTTTCTGGGAATGTAAATGAAATATGAACTACATCCCCTCAGGCTAAAATTTCAATTAGACAGAGCAAAAAATTACCAGGGACTTACAAGGTGTTCCATTAGGAGCTGAGATAATTAAAAGAGTCTTGTTTTATTTTGTTCTTTGGTGTACCCCTTATTGAGAAAGAGTGTTTCTCCACCAACAAGGAATACCGAAGATCACGGGTTTAATCCCGGTCGATGGATTTTTTCGAGCGTAAAAATCCTAAGTATGGCTTCTTTCAGAAGGGAAGCGAAGCCGTGGATCCCGTGTCGTAGATTTACGGGACGATAAAGAACCTCAACCCTGAAAGAAGAGGCCTCTAAGCAAAATTTATCGACCATTTCACGCCGTGAATTGAATGGAACGCTGATGACCTGAGCTGTTAAAGAGCGTCTGTAAATAAACCAAATCAACACCCCACTATAAAACGGAAGCGGTCGCTATTGCTTAATAGACACAAATATCAAAGATAGTCTAAAGTACAGAAAAATGTACTTACCTCTACAGAAAGAGTACAGGGTCATACCAATAAGAACAAACGAATTAGAAGTTGTGATTGGTATTGATCGCCCCCACGTTAACGTGAAATCATCCAGCTGTCGAACGTTTGTGCATATTAGGGTACTGCGTCATTTGACCCCGGAACAAAATGACATACATGTCCAGAGGTGTCGTCAACACACACTGAGCGTGAAGGGTGACGAGTTCTGGTTTTCACCGTCACAAACTGGAAAGCAAAAATTAACTGGAAAAGTCGGGGAAACCTTAAAATAAAGAAATTTCGAACAACCATCAACAAGGAAACAAGTGGCCAGATTTGGTACGAAGAAGAAATATTAATGAGTGTGACCAGAAGCTCAGACATCTATTTTATTAAAATAGGCAGGAAAAAAGACATTAAAACACAAAAAATAGGGGAAAATGTAATGAAAATAGGCATTTAGTAAAAACGGAGAGTAATATCACTCATTATTAATGGAGAAAGGTATTTAAAGTACTTAATAATTTCTTTATTACACATTAAAAGTACTTAAGTTTACTTTTCGTTCTTACAAGCAACAACATGATGTTTTTTCCACGGTATCAACTGTCATAGTCAGCCGCTTGTCAGAGGAACATTTTTAATCGTGGAGAAAAAACGTTCTACTTCCATCGAAGTGATTGAGCATATCTAAAACTATTTCGGCACTCATACCAGTTACAACAGAACATTCACCTTTCCGGACAGCATGGAAATGTTGATCCAGACAAAGTAAAGTAGTTTTGAATAGTCCTGGCGAATGAGCAAAAAATGTGGCAGTGGTTTCTGGTCGAGTTCATTCTCTGTTAATGCGTTTTAGGGGACTCGGGTTAGTATCTCTCTTACTTCCGTATCGAACACATTGTAGGGACGGTTTATTGCACAGCTGTACCGCTCTCATCTTTCTCGCTTGCAATTGTTTATTACATTTATACACTGAGAAGTTACCGTCACCCAAATTTCCTAGAATTGTCTCGCTCAAATTGATACGCGGTCATTCTCCAGAACTATTCATAACTAAAGTACTTCCCTCGTTCTTTCTATTTCCTGGTATCCGTACGCCCGAGGTAACAATGCGGTCCTTTCTCTTATAAAGAATTTGTATTTTGGGAACTTAAGTGAAAGGTTGAGGAGAAAGTTTTGACTGCTTGAAAAGAAATAAATCTAAGCAAGATTCCCAACATGTTATTTAATTTGAATAACTTTTTTTTTTTTCACTTTTATATATTTAAATTCTTTATGTGCTTTTTAAAATGGGAGAATAGTCTTAGAAAAAATTCTAACGATCCATAACTGGGAAAAATAAATTTATAAGCCTTAAAATAGGCAACTGAAGCTAAAAACAGATTAAAAAAAATGGGAAAATAAAAACCGGCCCTACCGACCCTCAATGTAAGGAAGCATATTCATTTCTATGCTACTCTTAATTATCCCCATCCGGATAGGAAAGACATTTTGCCTAACTTCCGGACTCGGGTGATTACTGTATGACTTTCCAGACATGTGGCCATCATGAAGCTAATAAACTCTGAGTGCGCAATCGCACATCTTCCAAAAAATCGGCAAAGATTTAGAACATTTTATCTGTTGCCATACCCACTGATCTTGCACAAAGTGAAATGCGCTTTTTGTTGCTGTGAAGAAGCTATTGCAAGATCTACATTTTAGAATAGAAGTGCATAGTATAAGGCTGTCACAAATTGGGCAGCAGATTTCTAAAATTTGGTTTTGTGGCGCAAATATTTAATTTACTAGAAAAATGGCAACTATGCATAGACCTCAAAGAAAATTGTGATAAAACGACTCTGTAATTCCAGCAACACTAGGACCACAGAATAAAGATAAATCAGCGTGTCACTAGAAACAGGTGTTGTCAAAGTATCCCTAACATTTGCAACACAATTTATTTGAGAATTAGAAAATTTTCTGGTATCGGTGATCTTTAGATAATGCGCTGTCCTCTGGACACTGATTCAAATCCAGCCGAGGTCGATAGGTATTTTGGAACGTAAAACTCTCGAGCACAAGTCCTCTGGGACTTAAAACCATGAGCACCGTGTCGTAGATTTACGACACGTTAAAGAACTCCATGCATGAAGAAAAAAGTCCCTGGGAAAAATTACTCGCACTTTCACATAGAATCAGATTATATACAAATTAAAGCAATTTGTTGACTACGTACTCTTCTGCCATCTGTTGGTGTCAAGTGTAACCAAGTTCGAATGGCTCATATAGTCATGAGGACCTGAAAGGGGTTCTGATGACCCCTTGCTGACAAGTGCAATTACCTAAGGGGGAAAAAAAACTTTAATTGTAAATTCAGCGAAACTTTTAATAAAATTTCTGAGTTGAAAGTTGGTATCTCTGACTTAAGCTTTGTTCAGCTAGGGCAACTGGGCTGGGATTCAGAGATGTCAACGTGTCACTAGAAACAGATACTTTGAAACTATCCCCCAACTTTTGCAATGCAATTTATTAGAGAACTAAAAATCTTTACCTGGAAATTCAGTGAAACTTTTTAATAAATTCTCTATGGTGAAAGTTGGTATCACAGCCTTAAGCCTTTTGTTCAGTCAGTCATTATTTTTGAATAACCCTAGAGCACTCGCAGCATTGCCAAGCCTTCAGCTTTTAAATATTCTTTTAGGTTGGAGGTGTTGGCAGCCTTAAAAGGTCAAGAGGAAGGTTTTGAAATTGGAAAAGAGGGGGGAGGGAAAGAAAACCTGAAGTAGTAAGTTCATTAATGAGAAAAATGATAGAAAGGTGATGGAGCAGCACAATGAATGAGAGTAGAAGTGGAAAGTTGAACGTACTTAAAGAGTTTGAAATCAATAGGAACAAGAACAGAAGGTGAAAATGAAGTCAATTCCAAACGGCAGGAAACTTAAAATTTTTTAAGTTTGTTTACCTCCACCAACTCCAGCTGTAAAAACGAGGCTGCAGTAAATAAAAATACTTGATAAGGCAGAGGGACTAAGAGGCACATCTTTTATTGATTGAGTCTTGCCAAACAATAACCCTTTTTGGTTTCGTCCTGATCAGTTTGAAAATGAACACAGATTTTATATTGTGTTTACCTTCAGCATAAAAAAATATTATCTCCAGGGAAAATTGGGAGGAGATTACAAGAGAAAGATAAAGTAACACCCAGAGTAAGGAGGGTATGGGGGACGCTGGACAAGTTTCAAGACATGGTCACCAGAGCATCCCTGAGTCAGACATTGTTGTACAGTGTAGATTATCCATTTTTATGTATTATTGGCGTAACAGAAAGATTTCCAAACTTGCATGTCTGTCTGTAGTTTGTAAGGTAGTAACATTCTGAGTAAAGCTATGGACATCTTCACATGCAACAGTATTCCGTTGGTTCGGAGAATTCAACAGGAGACAACAATCTTTTAAAGAAGGGAGAACATTGTTCAAAAAAGTTCAGAAGATCCAAGATAGAGCTGATACTCAGGATTTGGAGTTCTGTCTGCCATTCCTCATGAGCATGTACGAGCGAAAAAAATTGTTCAAAATTGAATACTGCATAGATTCACAGAAACCCTTTATGATGAAATTATACCAAGAAATGCTTCAAAGATTCAACATAAAGAAGACTGAAGACTAGGCATGTCTCTGGCATTGTCCCAAAAACGAAACTTTGATCTATCAGACTTCCAGAATATGTCCTCACCGCTCGCAAGAGGTTTTGCATCTCGGCCAAGGCTGCCACCTCTCCCCATTCACAACAGTCTACCTATGCTTTAACTTCCGAGCAGTCACCAGTCTACATTCGTTCGTAAACATGACAAGACACCTGTCTTTTGGGCAACGTACTGGTAAGCAATGGTTGTCGTAACCGCGGGACCGGCCGGCAGTTCGGCGAGTTGAAATCTCCCGCAAGTAGCACGTGTTTGTTAGGGGACGTAATACAGTGTATTGAGTGAAAGTGTATCAAGTGAAATGGGGCAATAAAAGTATTCTATTCCCCAAAGAGTAATCATGTATGAATCATACGTGCGTACAGAATCAGCGCGTGCTGTAAAGAGATTTTTTCAAGAGGAATTTCCTCATGTTCACATTTCTATTCGAAGTTCGATTCATCTATTAGTAAATAAATTGCATGAAACGGGAAGCGTTCTTTATCTTTGGGGGGGGGGGGCATTAAAGAGAAAGTGTACAAAACAAATACACACATTTTAGATGAACTTAAAACTAACATTCGTCAAGCAATAAGTGCCATTTCTCAGAGGGAACTGCAGAGTGTAATGAGCAATTTCCTAAGCAGGTGTCAGAAATGCTTGAACAATGAAGGGAGGCAGTTCCAGCGTCTCCTAGCTTAATATGCGTGAGTAATTTACTTTTCTTTTTAAGTGTTTATGTTATGTATAAAATAACTTGGGCGCAAACCGTACTATATTTACTATGGACTTCCTGTCGGCCGCACCGCCGACTAGCAAACCAGCCTCACCGATTGGCCGCATGCAACTAAACCGGTTGCGAGAAGAGTGGTTAACCTTGTATTTGTATGTAAATATTATAAATACCAATCGGCTTGTCGCATTCTTGTTGAATTTATTCAAATGTTTCCTTCCAGAATTGCAATTCTTGTGAACAAATTTGATGTGACTGGTTCAGGGCAAAACAAACACCAGAAAACAAATTAGACGAAATAGACTCAAATCTTAATGTTCGCCAGTAAAATCACTACCGAAATTAGCACAAGTTGGGATTTCAGTATGTTCTGCATATACAGCAACAAAATTGTTAAAACTCGAACCTTACAAGTGTGCACATGTGCATTATATACGACAAAGTGATCCCGTAGCACGTGTGCATTATTGTAAGTGGCTGCTTTCATCAGAGATTGAAGGGTTAAGCTTGTGTATGTATTGGTGTTTTGAAAATTCAAATTGTATACAAGAAACCCGTCTTTATAATAAAAAAATTGGAGTTTAATGTGTGCAATGCGTATGAGGAGTTAAGCCAAAGTGTAGGCTGTGGCATATCTAGCTGCCGAGACGCAAAACTCTATACGAGCGGTAAGGTCCTATTCTGGAAGTCCTGTACTAGCAAGCGCTATTCTTCTCTGTCCGCCAATATCGGTAAAAATCAAAAGAACAAGAAGTGCTCGACATTTTCTTTTCAGAAAGTAGTTATCTGCGAATGTTGTTCTAATAATCAGAAAACAACTCCTGCAAAATGGCATTCTGGTTCAGTAAATTGTCTAATGGCAGCTTCGGACCTGATACGAGGTGATGACAATGTTTCTGGTCACATTGTCACCGTAGTGACAATGTGACATTTTTAGAGGGAACTGTTAACACGCCCACCTTACAGTTCCGACTTGACACTCTTTCTTCTTTTTCTCGCCTATTCCATGCTCCTATGTTTAGCTATTTTCCGTTATCTTTTATTATGTTATTTTCTAATTTTCTTTTCTCTCGCTTTGCTATTAGCTTTTATTTTTTCTCTTCCTTTTTTCTGTTGTGTTTACTCCTTTTCTCCTCCGCTTTTTTTTACCGTTTTCTTTCTTTTTAAATTTTTCTTATATTTCTGTTTCTCCTTCTCATATTTTTGCCTTCTCCCCGTTTCTCCACTCAAGTGAAGGAAATGAAAGACGCCATTATTTTCTTTCTTAAAAAGAAGGAAGGAAGAGGAGAACATATAGTCTTCTTTCAGCAGAAGGTGGTAGAAGAGGATGCAGAAAACAGGGTAGAGAGACCGTTCATTGATATTTTGTATTAATACTCGGTAGATTGGCGATGAGACTTTCCAACGACTGAGTGAAGTCAAGGCCGTCTGTAACATTCTCTAAAGCACTGAGCACAAAACACTCGTACTGCTAATTTCTATTTCTGTCCTCTTCTCTACTGTCTCTCTTGTTACACAGCCTTCCCCTGGCCCTGGTTATTTGTACTTACAATCGACTGTGTTTAACAACGGTCAGATTTTTAAGCTAAAATTTGCCCACTCTAAAATTAAAATGCATTGGTAGAAATGAACGTCCACTCGGAGCGGCAAGCAAGGCCATTTATAAATATGCATGTCTACACACCCACCTTACAGCCCCAACGTGACACCCTTTGCTTCTTTTTCGTTTCCATATCACGTATTATTCTCTTTTATTTCCCCATTTTCTTTTCTCTATTACTTTTCTCTAGCTTTGCCGTTAGCTCTTGGTGTTTTTACTCTTCCTTTTTTTTCTTGTGTTCACTCTTTTTTCTTCTCCACTTGTTACTGTGTTATTTTTTTTCAATGTTTCTTATATTTCAGTTTTATCAATTTTTGTATAAAATGCTAACACTATTTAGTTTACACGATCGTCATAAACAAGTAACTACAGTGGTTGAAATCTTTAATCCTTTGATTTTTTTTTATATTAGGAAAATGATTGTAGTCTAAGTGAATAAGTGGAATTTCAAAGTGACTATCTGTGAACTTCTGCTGATCTTTATGGGCATGCATTATCATGACAAAACATGATGGAAATCTGCCTATACGTTTAGAGACTAGGTGTAGCTTTAACTGATCGAGAAGTTTTATATATTGCATCCATTTCCAGATATTCTAAAACCAAATTCACTGCTTTATCTCAGAAAACAGACGCCATCGACATGTATGGTGACCTCTTTCTTGACTTCTATGAGCATGGAAAGCCACTGCACTAGGGGCGTTCTAAAAGTTCTCGGCCTGACTCAGAGATGTCATGAAGATGACCAAATTACTTAATAGTTAAGTATCATCCTTTAGATGGCGCGCTGTAAGGTTTCAGACACGTAAGTGCAGTGGCGGTCGTGTAAACAAACTAGTGTTAACATTTTCTACAAAATGTTTAAAACTGAAATACGAGCTGTGGTAAAGTACTTAGTTTTGAACGTTTTAACCCCAGCAGAAATACAAAAGGACTTCCATATTAAAGTATTCTTGCTCTTTCGTTTATTATCCAGGGAGTCCCAAAACTGCTATGACCGACAAGATTGTAACAAAAATTGACAATACCGCACTCAGTGATCGCCGAATGAAGGTACTCTAGATCGCTGACATTGCAAAGACCCCGATAGACCGTGTCTAATACATCTTCCCGCTCGAAGGGTGCTGCGTTTGTTAACAATGGGCCAAAATGCATTCCAATGAATATTTCGCAAGTGTTTAGACTTATTTAAGCGCAATTCCAGTGAGTTTTTACGAGTTTCATAACAAGGTGAAAAATGGATTCATCACTACACGCCACCAGAAACGGAGGAGCGGTCCAAACAGTGGGGTGGCAACAGGTGAAAGTGCACCAAAAAAGGCAAAAACACTTCCATCTGCATGAAAAGTCATGGTTACGGTTTGGGGGGGGGGGATTCTCATGGTGAGTTGCTCATAAACTACCTCTAGAAGGACAGAACCATCATCGGCGAGTATTACGCTTCACTGCTAGACCATCTGAAGGATGCTAATCAGACTAAACGTCCACACTTTGCGAAAAAGAAAGTTCTCTTTCACGATAAAGCGCGTTCTCGCACATCTCAGATTGTTGTTTCAAAGCTGCATGGCCTTCGCTTTCAAGAGCTGTCTCATTCCATCATATTTTCGGGATGTATGTTCAACTTAACTGTAAATAACTAAAAATATCAATAGTGATAAATATGTTTGTCAATAACTTCTTAAGCTGAATTTAGGTTCTCTATCTCAAAATGTTCAGCACATACCTATTACTTTTTTTTTCACGCTTTTACTGAAACATCTTGTACATCAAATTCCATTTATGGTTACAAGACAATTCAAAAAAGAAATGGTGGATTCCTAACAAAATTGACGATCTCAATCTTCAGCCAAGCCTCCGTTACGCTTCTGGTTTACTAACCAGAGGCGTTTGGGAAACCATTTTAGTAAAAGTTTTCTCATGTCTAAAACCTCATGAATAGAGATGAATAATTCCTTCGGAAACTAGATATCAGCTTAAGCATGACGTCAGAGGAAGGGAGTTAGAGTTTGTGACTGCCACCTGTTGTCGTTTACGCTATGCAGAGTTGAGGGTCAGTCACACTGTATGGTTGATGCTAAGGCAACTTCATGTCCGTGGTAGAAAATGTTCCATCAATAATGACAGGTATTATCAAAAAGTTCCCAGACTAGACATTTAGCACGAAAACAGAGCGCTCAGCAAACGATGTCGTCTTATGAACACAGGGATTTGTGCTATAAACTTTTTTGTTACCCCGTGCTCATGCTCGTTTGCGATTTCATCAGGGGTTGCAAACCATAGTAGGAAGGAAACCTTTGAAATGCTTCGGCAGGCTTATAATAATGGAGCAATGAGTGGTGCAAAGCATTGCGTTTCTAGTATCAATACCGAAAAAGTGGAAAAAATTAGACAACTTCTGAGGGAGGATATTTGCTTTGTTACACTTGAAATGTGGCGGGAGAGTAATTGGAAGCTCCGTCGCGGCAATGAACTCATTAACGAATCAGTTTCTCAGCTTCAACTGCATGATCACCCTTTCTCATCCGCCATACTCGCTAGATTTGGCACCCTGCGACTTCTTTGTCCTTTAGATGAGGCAGAAGCTGAAGAGTAGCCGTTTTGACTCCCTGAACGAGATCCAATGCGAATCGCAGAAAGTGCTCGACACGCTTCGAGAACTTGACTTGCAGGGAGCTTTCACAAAGTGGAAAAGGCGTTGGGAGCTGTGTACGGCTGCATAAGGGGAATATTTTGTAAGCTATGGTTCAAAGTTTAAATCAGGTATGTTGTTTTCTCTGTCTCTGAACTTTTTTACAGCATTTGTTTACTTGTTCTCTTAGATATGTTCATGGTTTCTGCTATTCTTTTATCGCATATTTTTGGATCTTCCAGGGTAATATAATTTATAATATCCACATTTTGTGGAATTATCATTTGGGTTGGTCTCTCTGGTCGTTTCTTGTCTTCTGTGCTGCATGCCTAAATGCAGCAAATGAATTAGGAAGGGCTTTTATGATGTAATACAGAGCCCTCGTTTGGACGCGTGGTCGGCTTGGGCCGGGAAGCATGTCGTTTGCCGGCGGAACGGGATATTCACAGCCCCTTAAATTCAAGCAAATTGATTTTCCTAAGTATTCATAGCACACCAAACACCAATTATTTGAATGGCATTTCGTGTACAAGATTGGGCTTTTCTGCACTCCAGTATCTATTGCCTTGTGTTGCCATTCGTACATGACTGTGAAAATAAAACCTCGCTTCCTCCGTAAAAATAGCGGGTCATTAGAGCGAATATTAGCATTATCCAACAACCCAATTGCAGAAATTAACTCTACTCACATTAACGCATGGTTGCAATTGCTAAACTACGGTTATCTTATAGGGTTTTCATTTTAAAAGTTTTGTGGTTTCGATCCGAGGTTTGCGAAATTCATGATACCTGCGCAAGCTGCCTCAGAGAATTCTTTAGACTTCTGTCTAACTTTTCTGCGATGTCATCGAGCTTTTTCCTCTCGGCGTTATACTTTCAGTTTCTTATCAAGAACAGATCCCCGCTGTCTCACTTCTCTACAAGAGTTTGTATTTACGTAGGAATCATACATGAACATTTTGTGTGCTAACGTAGAGGGCTTTTTGGCATTATAACAGCACAAACACACGGAACACGTGGTCTCACAATGTTCAACTGCTGTACAGCCAAAGACTTCGCGTCAATTGATTAGCCGGACAGGTAAGTAAGTGGAGGGGGGTGGTAAACGGAGGCAAATCCCCGTTAAGTTGGCCACGCGTCCAAATGAAGGCTCTGTATATCATACTGTTTGGCCTAATTCCCTTTCAGGACAGATGTTTCATTATCACTCGGTACTCTGTTGTATTTTTCTCATCCATTTTCACATCAGATATGAGGAATAAAGTTCGAAACATATTAGGTAAATAAGAATTATTACTCTTAAGTTTATATTAAACATGAAAAACCAAAGGTTTGTAATATTTTTTCATACTATCGAAGTACTCGTATCTAATCATCAGTTTGATTGGCGAGAGCGGGTTGCGAAACCGCTGTGGCATTTTGTTTGTTTGGTGTGCTGCAGCAGGCGCCCTTCTTTGTGAATGGCGAGTATCATTCACAAACAGCACAAAGCAGGAACTTGAGTTCTCTGCCGAAACTCTCCTTTTAGAGTTCCCAGAAGAAACTTTTCAGAAATCGGCCGAGGCTCTCGCCAATTTTCAGAACCTTCCATAGAAAACTAATTGTCATTTCAGTGGTAAAATATTTAAATACCGTGGTTACCAGTGGCGAAGCGTGACTTTTGGTATAGAGTAGGCTGGGACGTGGATATCGACATTAATGGAACATATATGAATGGCTCTGTAGTGTTATCATTAAATGTTTCATGCTCGAAATTAAGGCGTTGAGATTATCAATAATTTAAGTTATAATTAAATTATATGAAATATTAAAAATGTTGTGTGTCCCATGACGCATTCTTAAAACTTTTTATTTTGAGCTCGATCCGGCGGTCCTTTTTCTATAAACACATACATAAATCACTCTTGAAGTGCATTCTTCGCATTTCACTGAACATTTTTACTGTCTCTATAATGAAGCTACCGCTGCAGTTACGAGACTATAGAGAACAGTTACTAATGTGTCATACGGAGGCGGTTCCGCGTTTTATTTGGTTTATTTACGGACGCTCTTTAACATCTCAGGTCATCAGCTTTCCATTCAATTCAGGGCGTGAAACGGCCGATACATTTTACTGACATGCCTCTTCTTTCAGGCCTGAGGTTCATTTACGTGCCGTAAATCTACGACACGGGACCCATGGCCTTCGGAAGGAAGCCCATACTTCGATTTTTACGCCCGAAAAAAGTCATCTACCATGGTCAGGATATAACCCGCGAACTTTGTTACCACTACATCATCAGGAGAGATACCATAGGGTTGTACAACGCTTATCTCCAAAAAATGTCATTTAATTAATTTATTATAAGGAATAAATTCAGCGTGTTGGGAAATTGTACTACCAGTGGTTGACAGCATTGATTTTCCTGCTACCGTGGATCGCAGACAAGCGTGCCCCTGTGAAAGTGCAAAGGAAGGTGGCACTGGCTGCCGTCTGTATTAGGAGAGCAACACCTGCTAGGAAGAGGTGTCACTTGTTATTCTTAACTGATGTACAGTGTCGGAAACATATGAAGACCACAGGTTTTAATGGAAAATAGGTTCATCTTCTACCTTATTTTAGTAGCTATAAAACGTTTCGACATTAATTCATCGTTTTTCTTTTGTAAATAGTACAACATTATTTCAAAAGTAAGGGGTGGATTTAATTGCTCTCATTTTCTTAACTGTCTTTTGACAACAAATGGGCTTTTTTTGCATTCATTCCCATACCGCATTCGCCATTTTTTCTCGTGCAAATAAACAGCCTCTCTTAAGCCTTTCTGACTTGGTGTTTTTTAATATCCGCCACAGTGTTTGCAATGAAGTCCTTCAACTCAATTGTCTTAGGGTTACACTTTCCTTCACATAACTCTCACAGCCAATCTTATGGACATTTCTGGAAATATGAACTAGGTCTTAAATAATTTGGAGAACGGAACCGCCGATATGCAGATGAAAAGCTGCATTCATATTCGTAATAACCTGGAAAAGGTAGACGCAATGCACTTTCTTTCCACAAATAGAAATTTACAAATCATTTTGAAAGTATGTATTTTAAGAAAGTAATCAGAAATATCCTGATGCAAAATATTCCATTTATTTTGTAATTAGCCCGTGCCAGACCTTTTAAGATTGTGTGAAAAATTAATAAAATATCAGCAATTAAGTTCCTATACATGGAATCTGATATATCATTTATAGGGCTTCACACTTGCGGTCAGCTTGCCTGCAAATTCAGAGGTCCCAGGTTCGAATCAGTTGGTGGATAAAGCTTTTTCCGTAACTATTTCTTACCCCGAAAAGGGAATGTCAGTGATTTTAAGCGTTATGGATTCCAGGCTCATTTTATCAAACTTTCATTCTATGTCTTTAGACCTTCGTTGAGTAAGGGATGTTAAACTAGGTATTTTTAAAAAATTTAGGTTGATTTTTGTGCAATCAACCAAAAATGTTATATTTCTTAATCTTGTTGAAAATTCTGTAAAGCATGGAGTTTATTTTATAGCCCATATCTTGGGGAGTAATGACTTGTAAAATAAAGTTATTAATTTACGAGGTTAGAAAGCATGTTTTATATATTCAAACAAATTACAATGAAAATGTGGCAAAATTTGCAAGTTATTAAGACAAATATATTTTTCAGAGTCGTGCTCCAACATCAAGGTCGTTAAGGCGCGGACTCGTGAGCGAGGGGTCTGGGGTTCCAGTCTCTCCAGAACCATCCTCCTTGACTAGGTTTCTGGTTTTTTTTCTTTCCAGGTTTTCCTCAGTCCTCATAACTGGCAAATGCCGGGGAGGTACCCTAAACTTAGGACTGGAACGTTTCCTTCCTTTAAAAAAATCCTTTCCCAATATATCATTTCATCTTTTTTATCACCAGTGTTCACCGCCTGTGGTGCCACGGGCGTTAAACACCATCAAAAAAATCATAAACGAATATAGAAAAACTATTTTATATCTAAAAGAAAATTCTTATATCTGTCTTGCACGCCGGTAGTGATCTCACAGCCAACAGTGTCAAGTCAAAGTAGAACATCTGACCTCTTGCTCGCCCCGTAATAGTAAATTGGGCACGTTCAAAATTATTTCATATAGGAATTCTTCTTGGTAGAACATGAAAATAATATTGACACTTTTTTGTTAGAGAGAAAGTGAGAGAACAATTAAACGATATTTTTGTTTTGACTGTTTAACATGGTAAAGTTAGTGAAATTGATTTGTATAAGTCTCTGTTGAAATGTTATATTATAGCATCTTTATTTACTTTCATGGCAAATTTGGATGCCACGTTCCGTTTATGTTTCCCGACCGAATTTTAATGAATCTTATTTCTCCTCCCCCATTTTAATTCCATTTATATCAACGACCAGATTTGATTTGTTTTATTTATGGCCACTAATATCTCAGGTCATCAGCATTCCATTCTATTCAGAGCGTGAAACGTCCGATAAATTTTGCTCAGAGGCCTATTTTTTCCAGACTGGAGGTTCTTTTTCGTGTTGTAAATGTACGACATGGGACCCACAGCTTTACTTCACTTACGAAGAAAGCCATACTTACTAACGACTAGGATAATTGCAAATTTTAACAATTCTTAAACACTGCTTACAAATACGTTTTGAACAGATGTTAATTTTACTATTAATATTTTAAATATTTATTTTCTTTGGCTTAGTATAGTAGCTATGATATTGAATACCCATGTTTCCTCCACCGCATCCCTGATAGTTGTACGTTGATCTTGCCACATTGAATCAAATTCTTTGTTTTCTTTTGTTGTGCAACTTTTCCAAAGCCCACCGCCATGTACGTCTTAACAGGAAATTCTTTCACATTTAAAATCACGACATCATTGTACACTATCATAAAACACTGTGCCTTTCCCCAAAGTTACTGACCTATCTTGATGAATTTTAGAACACCATATGCAGGTGTTAAAACACGGCTCTTTACTCGACACGCTCCATTTTCCTAACGATTCAGCACTTTTTATCATTTCAATAGCTACATTAACTTAATGCAACAATGTATGAACTTGAAATTGCACACGCTACGTTTATATAATTCAGGCTTTCGTGTGCCATGAAATTGTGCGTATTGAGTGCAGAAATAAATGTTTACTCTTTAACTGGAACAATAACATCATGATTATTACTGATTACACGCTAAGCAAAGCTTTAACAGTAATTGCGGTTGAAAGCGCAGTGCAAATTACTGCAGGTTTTATTCGTGATAGCATGTCAGCCACCAGTAGAAATCTGCAGTGTAGCTTGTTGATCTGTTTGAAAATGTATGGTTGTGTACCGCGCTTGTCGGCTAAAATGCGAGCACTCTACCAGTGACATTACATACATGCACTTTTAACGCATCAGGAGTGGATAGTAGGCTGGTATAATTGATCTACAAATGCCCCTAATGGTCTATTATCAGAAAAAAAAAGAAGATTAAAAGAGCGAAAATGGGGAGACTGCTAGATAAAACAGCGAAACAAAAACAGAATTAAATTACTTTAAAAGCGTTAAAACCGTTAAAGATCATAAACTCTCTATGGATTATAGGAGGTCTACAGTTTATACCTTTTAGCGAGTTCGGAAGGAACGAAGTTATTGTAGCCTTAAAACCTCATATATGTCCGTTAACGCTCTAGCGGTCGCAATTTTTTTTCTCAACGAAACTCGGTATATGAACATTATTTAAAAAAAAGACTCGAATTCGTTAACCAGAAAAATTAAACCATTGGGGGGTAAGGGTTAATCAAATACGAACATTAAAAAAATATCAAAAATCACTCTAGCGGTCGCAATTTTTGTTTATTCTTAACTAAGTATAGTAAATTTGTTTAAAATAAATTAATAAAAGTAGTTTCTAAAAACCTGGGAAATTGGATTATGAGGAGTGGGGATTAAAGCGAAATTTAAAAATCGCTCTAGCGGCATTAATATTGTTTTCGCAATGAAACTCTGTATATAATAGTTTATTGAAAATTAGGGAAATGGAACCATTAGAAGTGGAGGCGTAACTGAAATTCAAAATTTAAAAATCACTCTAGCGGCACCAATATTTGTTTATTTACAATAAAATTCGGTATAACCCATTTAAATAAATTAAAAAAGTTAAATTTTTTATAAGTTACGGTAATCGGACCATTAGAAGTAGGAGTATAGTTGAAAACCGAAAATTAAAAAGCTCTCTAGCGTTTAAATTTTTCTGAGTTGTTTCAAAATAAAAGGACAAATTAACTCAGCATATAAACTGTGTTTATAAAGATGAACATGTTTTATATTTAATAAAAGCATAATCGTTAAAATAGAAAATGTGAAATATTAGTCTAATTTATGTGAGAACTATATTTGTTTGCAAGAGCGCTATGTAATAACCTTCAGAAAAATTTTGCGTTACATGTTTTTACTACAATAATATTTAAATTAAATTTCAAAGCCAATGAAAATCGATGTAACTTTCAATTGTTTTGTTTGTGTAGTACATTATACTTGTTTCTGATTAGTAACATGTTTTTGTTTTATTGAAACATATGAACATCATCTTAAATACAGAATGTAACTCGGAACTTTCTGTTATTTCTCTCTATTTTCGTGAATGTAAAGATGATACCAAGGGTCAATTCATACACCTGGTTACTTTTAAAAATGTTTAAGAATACTCGCACAGTACAGCTTTGTGTATCAGTGTTCATAATACATTTCATTTAAGTAACGGTATACCATTAATTTTTGTGGTTCAATCTGAATTATAATAATTCTAAAAAGGTGTTTTCTCTTTTGTAATGCTTATAGGTTGCAAGAATTCTAATAATACCACACAGTAATGCCATAACTTGTTTATTTCATTGATTAAAAAGGTTTAATCAGTATTATATATTCATTTAATAAAAGGTATTCAACTCGGCGTGTAATTAACTTAGTGTGCAGCGCGAAGGTGTTTTTTTTTTTTTTCTTTTTTTCCCTTCCGTATATTCTATATCTCTCAAACTAGAAGATTAATTCTGTGTTGAATTTTAGATTTGTTTCTCTGCGAGTTTTTTGCATTGTATTTGATACCCTGAAATAAATTAACGTTTATTTACTTTGTTTTATCTCTTTGTTATTGTCGTTTGTTACATTACAAGCAATTATTAAACTTTCAAAATTTTATCTTAAATATCAGTCACTAAATTAGTAATTTCACTATACAAACAAGAAAATTGATTTCTGATGGGTAAAAGAATGGAGACTTTTTTGTGTTTATTAATACATTTCTTAAGTCGAAAGATTGTTAGCCACCGTTAAGTTTGTGAATCATGTACCGCCTTTAACAATCGCATGCCAGCATCGTAGCAGCAATCAATACCAATTAGGGGACACGGGTTAGTGGCTGACCCTGCAGAATTCATAGTGTAGTTGCAGCAATGGTGCATAAATTATATGTTTTTGCAAACGTTATGGCTTACAGGTTTTATATATAAATCATTAGATACCCAAATGTTGCAAAGTGTTTACAATGAAATCTAGAGAGAGTTTTATTTTAATCGATACTTGTTAAATGTAATAGTCTGATAAAACATACTAAATACTTTTTTTTTGTTTAAAAAACAAACACTTTTTCTCGACGTAACCCCCTTTGAACTCAACATTTTATCGAGGTTTCAATATTTTGTTCATTCAGAAAAAAAAAAAAATCTTTAGACCTGTATATAGCTATTATTTACAACATAGATAACCACTTCATTCTACCACGCTTTGAATGACTGTATGTTTAAATCCTACCTTTGATTGTTGGGCAACTTTTCTGCGCAGTGTCTTACGTAGATAAAGATTAAAGCTGTGTTCACAGCAGTGCGTTTTCTGCAAGTCTGCTCTATATTGCATTTCACCTCGGCTTTTGGTGCAGTAACTGTATGGAAACATTTGTAAACAATTTCAATTATGCACGCTTCAGAATATGTTGTGACCTTGAGAACAGATAACTGTGTGAGGAGTAAGGCAAGCGTGTTTCATATCACCGACATTGTTACATACAGCACTTTTATTAAATTTCTGGGGTATTCTTTCTTTTCTAATATTTCCCAAAGTAAATTCTATCATATGCTTTTTCTAAATCCTATAAAAGCTCTATGTGTCTGTAGATTAAATTCCCTTCTATTTTCTATTATTTGATTCTATACAGCTAGGCCCTTTACTGAAACCACTTTGCTTTTCTAATAATATTGATTCTGTTACTTTTTCTAATTCTGGCATTAATTTATTTTAGTGTATAATTTATAAGCAGTATTCAGGAGATGATTCCTCGGTTGGAACATTTACTTCATTCGCCTTTTTTGAAAATTTATACCATGGTTTTGCAGTTTTTCTTTTCCAACTTATATATATATATATATATTCTGTGATTTCATCAGCTGAATTATCTGTATCTTTTTATTTTATTTCTTCTAACGTTTCTTCTGTCTTATGCCTCAATTTATTATAATGCTTTCCCAACTCCTGCTCTAAAATATTATTAATGTTAGCTCTATTCTACTCTTCTTTCTGTAAACTTTTTATAACTTTACATGCAACTTGTTTGTTAAAAAACGTGCCTTAAAAACTAATTAAAATACTTCTTTCCTACCTTGGAAATACGAGATGTTCTATTTGACTAATAAAATTCTCCCACGATTCTTGTTGTGCGCTTAGTATTTATTGATTTCGTTACATTTCTTTGTGATATTGTTCCTGTTTCAGGTGTTTTCATTTCTCTGTCATTACCTAGTACATATTTTCATATCACTTATTTAAAAATAACATTACCTTATTTCTGTCACCTTAAAAATTTAATCGGGCCGAATACTTCTGCAACTTACCCGTTACGCACGGAAGATAATATATACAGCATATGCAGCTCTAGGCTGCGCAGTGCGGAGGTTACCTGTACTAATTTTCCGCAACTCATTTGTCAACAAAATATGTCCCTCTGGAATATCGATGACACCTGAGCGGTACATCAATGCGTCACTAAATAAACAAACTGCATATCCTGCTCTCGTAATGGAAGCCAAAGATGATGTCAGTTGTTGATTCTGTGCAGCAGGAATTTTGGATGAAACGGTTTAATGCGCGTGGATGCAGTACACAACACCTTTGACCAGACTGCATGGAGTGAAAGTTATTCAGGGTATAGCACCCCTGTCAACATAATAGATTAAGTTTGTCAATACTCAAAGTTCTATAAATTATCCATTCAAAAATGGATGATATTAGGCATTTTTGTTTTCCTCAGAAGGAATTTCCAATAGAAAGGCTAACTTTTATAAAATGACGCAAGGCAAAGTATATACATCTTTTATTTCGGAATATAAAAGGACTCCTTAGCAAACACCACAGACGGGTCGTAACGATCATTATGTACCTGCGCAATAGCTCGTAAAGTATGACCATCACACTGTCGAAGTTCGCCAAATAAGAGCAATAATGCGTTATTAATTTTGTTTGTTAGTTGTCAGACGAAGGAAATCTCAGAAGAATGAAGGTTCAATGGTTTGAGTCAGGGAACTTTTTTTTTGAATGGTGTTTAACGCCCGTTTTTACTACTGAGGCACCACAGGCGGTGAACACTGATGATACATGAGATGAAATATTGGGAAATGAAGGAAACGTTCCAGCCTAAGTTTCGGGTGCCTCCCCGGCATTTGCCAGTTATGAGGACTGAGGAAAACCTGGAAAAAACATTCAGGGAGGACGGTCCTGGAGGGATTCGAACACCAGATCTCCCGCTCACGAATCCGCGTCTTAATGACCTCGGTCACCCGTGGCGGTGAGTCAGGGTACTGTTTATGAATAAGTGAACATATTTAAAAATGTTGCGGTGCACAGCCGTAAATTTTATGTGTGGATGTGTCTCGTGGTGTTATGTTGAATGGAACGTAGAAGAATATAAATAGTAGGCGAAGTATAATTTTATTTACAACAGGTCGTTGACATGAGAAGTAGGATATAAAATGACACCGAGGTTAATTAATGCTATAAAGTCCTTATACACCAAGCAGAAATCAAAATTAGAATGCAAAATCAAAATCTAATTTGAGTACAAAGGTAAATATAGAATTACTACAAGGTCGTGGACCCTCTTCTCTTTGATTTAATATTTATATAAATAAAATTGTGAGAGAGTGGAAACTAACGGAGCCAAACGGCATATACGCAGGAAGAAATAAGACTATTAAAACTACATTATTTGCGGATGCTCACGTCCTGTTGGCTAGTAAAGAAGATGATATCCAATATAATATAACAAAATCAAACTAAAAGAAATAATATAGAAATATCTTGTAATAAAACAAAAGTTTTGGCAATGAGAAGAGCAAAAATGGTGATCAATGAACAAAATATAAAACAGGTGCAAATGTCACAACTGTTCTTGCACCCGCTCCCCACTAGGACATAGATATATGAGACTATTTAAATATTTTACCATTAATAATACCTATATACTCGGTAGGATATCTTTGTACGCATAAAGAAGGCATATTTGTAAGATCGATGCACCTGTCTTGCCTGCGGCGACCAACCTGTCCTTCACAAAACAGAAAACAACGAAGGCTGGTGCCCACTGCGCAGGACAAAAGGGCATTGTTTTCCCTAGGCGCGAGGCAAAGTGTAGTCCGTTAGATACACTACAAGGTTCCTTTAGGAAGGCCGATATACGATTCGCTGACAGCCAATAACAAGAGCTAATATTCTAAATTTTGAAAGTAGCGCCAAAAAATGAGCGTGAGCTCACCTATGAGAAACGAGGATTGTGAGATCTCGGCTTCCTTGTGTTCAGTACTGAAGTCTCCTCATGGCTTCAAGAGGCGACACCTTCACGATTTAAAATTAATATAAAAGGGTGTCAATCCTCCGCAGTTTTCACTCACAGTGGGGCATTTGGAATTGGCAGTGAAGTTTCTCATTCGCTTGCTTGTCTGCACATACGCGGCCATATTCGGCAGTTTTAGTTTGGAGTTTAATAGTTGGGTATCTTCAGTTGGGATTGCAGTCGTATTCGACGTATGTTCTCAGTGAGTAGGGGAAAAATCCTTTAATGTGGAATCTAACTCCTTTTGTATTTCCGTTGTTGTTAAATTCTTTATCATAGCAACGAAGTGCTTTATCATAGCTTGTATTTCAATTTTATCCATTTTGTCAAAAAACGTTAACACTAGTTTGTTTACACAATCGCACAAACAAGTGACTAGCACTCTTCGTATTACACAATTTTTCGTAATTTTTACACTTCTCACGGCAGTTTCGAAATTAGGTGAAAATTTAGTTATTGACATTATTCAAATGTATTTGTATGATTTATTTACTTGCATGATACAATTCTGGAACCATGTCAGGCTGGAATAAAATCAATAATGCTGTTCCTATCATTTTACGTCACTCCTTCAGCGGGAAAAAAAAAATTAAATTGGAATTTTAACCCCCCCCCCAAATACGTTTAAAAACCACTGAAATTCACCAAAGTTCAGATTAAAGGGACTCCGTTGTAAAGTCGTATACTGTCACGCCGAAATTTCGCATACACTGACATTCCCATCTTGTGATAAAAGTTCGCTGGTTCAGAAAACGTATATAACTGCTGCAAACACACCCTGAACACTTGAGTTGTAGCGCATTTAATTCAGTAAATCTTTTAAGTATTTCCTGCTTTTGCTGTTTCTCCTTTCTATTTATTTACTTGTTTAAATGGAATTTTTAACTGCATTCTCCATCCCGTCTTTGTCGTGAATTTCTCGTGTTCCTATTCTTGAACTCGCTGAGTGAAATGAACAGAATGACAAATTGTGTGTTTTGTTTGCAGGAGCAAAGATCCCAAACAAAGAAGCCATTCTTTACTTGGAAACTACTTCTCGTATTTAAGAAATGGTTTATCGGACCCATTAATCTTTCTGGCTCATATCTTTCTAGATGGAAAGAAAACTCAAGTTTTCCTGTAGTTTTTTTTAGGACAGAAATGGTGTGGCGAAAACAAACTTGAAACGATTGCGTTGCGTTCTTCAACTGTTGCTATAGGGACGTTCCTTTCCTTGAGTGGTTTACCTGCTTAAGGGACACTTTAAAAGTATTGTAGCTTCTTTTTTTCAATCAGCAGATTTTTCATCTCTACGCCTGAAAGGATTCTTTTCCTTGCTAGCTTACACTAAGTGGATGCAATGCGTCCGAAAGATTTGGGCGTACTACCTTTAAGCTTAATGCTGCCATGCATTGCTTCATTTGTTTTACACAAGCGTAGGTTACTAGTGTAACTAAACAATTTGAACGTTTTAAACATTTCTTATATTCCAAAGGCGTTCCATCCTTCAACAAAAATGTTTTTTAAGAGAAAACGAAATAATTGGTCACAGAAATGGGTGATTGAAAACGTACATACTGCGTGCGTAAAGTCATGTTGCAGTTTTGAACACTTTTAATTTCTAAAAGAAACGAAACAAAAGAATGAAACCTACGATATCTTGAAGAGTATGTCAAAAAGTTTCTGAAGCATAAATTTCAACTTTGTGCGCGCGCAGGTAATGACACAATACAATAGTGAAGCGAATCTCGCCTTTAAGTCAAGATGTGGATGATGCAAAAGAAATTTCAGCGCGTCCCGTGGCTTGCAAAATTTGAATCCTTGACACGTGTGCAACAGAGTCGCCAGATAGAAATAACATTCACCGATGGAGTAAGTAACTGAAAAAAAACTGGCAGTTTTTGGATCAAAATACTGGTACGCGAGTGGCTAAAGACACACCATAAAAAGGAAGAGAAATTAATAAAAATGTCGTAGTAATTTTCCTAACTCACAATAAAAGTATTCTGCTGGTTTTCACGAAAAGAAATTTTTAGAAGACAATTTCTTCCAGTTCTGATCATCTGATCATTTTTCGGTAATTAAATTGAGGTCAACGAATGTATGCTGTCCTGATAATTATTTCGGCCACGATTGTTGAGAATTAATTATCTAATGACAACAAGCATGAGTTTGAAAGCTCAATTAAATTACCTAAACAGGAAGGGGCTTCGGTAAGATAATTGCAATGGGAAAACAATGCCTCTCTTTTATTTATGTAGCTTTATTAATCATTGAAGTGATTTACTTTACTTGTTAGATATTTCTGAAAATGTTCACTAATTTTTCCAGGCAGAATTGCGTGGAGATCTAAATTAAATCAAAACAACCTAACACTGTTATAAATTAGGCTTCCTAGATCCCTAGTCGAATCGAATCAGAATGGCAAGAATTAAATAAAAATTAATTAAAAAAACCTAGCAGGAAAAAAGTCCACATTCTTGGTCTAGTGGTTAGCGTTGCTGACTGCGGGCCGGGAGGCTCTGGTAACCGCCACGGATGGCCAAGGTCGTTAAGGCGCGAACTTATGAGCAGGAGGTCTGCGGTTCGAATCTCACCAGGACCGTCATTCCTGAGTTTTTTTTTCCCCAGGTTTTCCTCAGTCCTCATAACTGGCAAATGCCGAGGAGGTGCCCTAAATAGAGGCCTGGAATGTTTCTTTCCTTAAAAAAACTCTTTCCTAATATATCATTTCATTTCGTGTTTCATCAGTGTCCACCGCCTGTGGTGTCTCAGTAGTAAAATCGGGCGTTAAACATTATTTAAAAAAAAAAAAGGCTGGGATTCCATTCCCGGTACCTATTTAGGAATGTTTCTAAGTTAGAGAGGTCTGGAACGGGGACCACCGACCCTTGTGAGGACAATTGGGAAGCTGCCTGATAGAGAGGTGGCGAACTTCGATCTAGTAAGTCCCGATAAAGCGAGGTGGGATGCGGTGTGCTGATCACATGCCCCCCCCCCCTGCAATACTGCCCTCTATCAATGATATCACGTGATGAAGGTAGAAGATGCAGTGGTCGTCGCGGCAAGCTAAGGCCCATATGGGCCTGTAAAAGGCTAGAAGTGGGAAGAAAAACAAACTCAGATGTTAGTACCATGTTTATCGATTCAGTTTAATTTTTATTGGTGAATCAATAAGACGGTATATTGGGGTGGAAGGCGCTCGCGTGCAATCATTTTATCATTTAACTCTGGAATCTACAGGGGGAAGTCTGTCTTTACAGAAACCACTGTGAACTTTCTATGTTTTGAAATTAATACTTGCAGATGGCCAGTCGCAAAAGTAAATAAATAATAAAGGTTTAGAATATGCACTTTGTATAGTGTTCATTTTCTATACAGTTTATTGTTACAAAACAAAAAAAGAACCTGCCCCGATCTGACGTTAAACAACAATTTACTCTTAACGAAATTATAGTTATCGCTGCTGGAGATTGTGTGCATTGTCTGTTTGATACTGAAATTACTGCGAGTTTCCCCATATTTAATACATATAACTGTTACAATTAATATACTGTTTCACTATATCTAGCAGTCTTTTAAACTTTTAACGCGCCGCCATCGGAGCCCGAGTCCCTGTCATAATTATGAGCTGGGGTTCGATCCCTGCCAGGGCCGTCCTCCTTGCTAAAGTTTGTTCCATGCTTTTCTCAGTTCTCATACGTGAGAAATGCCGGGACGTCAACCTAAACTTAGGCCTGAACAGTTTTCACCGCCTGTGATGTCTCACAAATAAAAAACGGGCATTAAACAAAATTAAAAAACCCTTTATAACGCAAAAAGAGTGAATCTGTATAAAACTGGTGACAAACGCACGTGGCGAGAGATGACATTTCAGATGGTTAAGCGGCCCCTTCTACCACTTCCTCTCACCTACCTCGATCAAAAGTCTTCACGGATTTATTGAGTCTTTGATTTACACAGCGACTGCAAATTATATTAGACTCTTATAAACATTGAAAGCAAATACAAGCATGAGGCGCAAGGTAGAAACTTCAGGCAATAATTACAGGAAATTAAACGTTAAAATGTGTGGGGGTAGCACAAGCCAACAGCCTCCTACAGAAGCTGTACGTGTTGCTTCACAGTCATAATATTGGGGTATTACATATGTATATAGAGGGTGCCACACTTTCACAGTAGATATCTATTTAATACATTTCAAAGTTGGACGGAAAAACAACAATAATGTGTAGTATGATGTTCTGTAAACAGATGTGACACACTATGCTAGCGTTGCTACAACAAAATGGAGCCAAGATTATCGTTTGGACAGCGGAAAGCAATTTTGAAGTGATATTGGAAAACCGAGAATGTTGTAGAAGTTCAACGGCAATGGAGGGAGACGTGTGTACAGAACAGAACTTCCAACCCGCATCCGAGACAGTTTTGAGACTCGTGGTACCGTATGCGATGTTCACAAGGGCAGATTTGAGAGAGCTCGCACAGCAAGCCCCGTGTCCTAGGCTATTATTTTGGAACATTTTGAGCACTCACCGCAGAAATTTACAAAGCAATGTGCACGTGAGACTGGGATTAGCAGAACCAGCGTACGTCGTGTTATTAAAACAGCAAAGTTGAAAGTTTTCATCCCAAGACTTTTGCATGAATTAAATGAAGATGACCCTGATCGGAGAATGCAGCACTGTGAGTGGTTTCGGAACATGGTGAAAGAGGATGAGGTCTTCGTAGGGAAAGCTGTTTGGTCCGATAACGCACAATTTAAGTTGAACGGAACTGTTTACCGGCATAACTTGTCTACTGGAGTGCAAACAATCCACATGTTATTTTGGGAAAGGCGGTTAATTTACCTGGAATTGATGTTTGGTGTGGGTTGTCATCTAGGGGTTTAATTGGACCATTCGTTTTTGAAGGAACAGTAACTGGCCCAGTGTACCTGAACATGATACGTACATCCGTCTTTTCTGTCATTCATACACTCTATGGAAATGAGGAATTTTACTTCCATCACGATGGTGCACCACCACATTATTACTGAGATATACGTGTATACCTTGATTACAATTTTCCAAGGACGAAGAGGTCCGATTGGGTTTCCACCGCGTTCTCCGGATCCAATTCCGTTGGACTTCTACATATGAGGAACTCTTAAGGATGTTGTATACCGTAAAAAACCAGCTACACTGGCAGCACTTCGGGAAGAAATTGAAACGGCATGTGCTGCAATCGCTGAGGACACTTTCGCAAACGTTACTCAAACAGTAGTTCAACGTACTCAGAAGTGTATCGACGCCTATGGTGGGCATTTTGAGCAACTGTTGTAACTGTAAAAGTCTAAGATGATTAGTACTCATCATTTTCTGTTTGTGTGAATTCAGTTTTGTTGTGTTAACACAGTTTTTTTGTTTGCTTAAAGTGTGTATACATTTTTTTCCCACCCTCTGTAGTTTCATGTAATGGTCTGAGTTTAAAATAATGTTTAATAAAAGTGTTATAGACTTTTGTTTGTAATTTTTAAGAAAAAAAAAAAACCAATTTGCTCATGGGCCATCGATTTGAACTGAATTTATAGTTTATTTGTTCGAGAAATATTATAGATATATAGAGAGATATTTAATCGCATTTATTGCTGTTGACAGGGTTGTACAGCAAGTAAAATGTAAAATATAGAAGGCCAGGAACTGGATCCAGGAGGCTTTGTTCAGAGTCGAATGCTTCTGACGGAGAATGCCCATGTCATTTCGCTTTTGTTTACAAGCCATCCATCTCAGTGCTGTCAGGTCATGGAGTTCATTATTTGGCCGCTAGCAGCCTCTGTCCCTTTCAGACGTTACGAATGAATTGTGATGAAGGATCGTATCATCTAATGCATTCTTTACCAGTTTGCCGTCCGCGGACCCTTGAGAGTCGCTGGTATCATTTACGCAGAGATCCTAATTGCCTTAATAACATTAATATTTTAGATAATGCATATATGATAGAGTAACAGTATATCAGCCCTCTGTACTATTTTATACAGCAACGGAATGGGGGGGGGGGATAAATAAATGAAAAATATCTGCATATGTTTGGGAGTAAACATTTTTCAGTAATGGAAACCGTCCCCATTTTGAGTATGATTTGAGATAAAAAAAAAAAACAATAAATTATGTACCAAATGCGAAACAAAACGTTCTAAATAAAGATAAAAGCAGTTCGTTCCATTATATTTAAATTGAATAATCATTAAAAATGTAATTTTTTCAACCTGTTGTAAATAATAGTTATTATAAAAAAACTTGCGTTTCTAATTTCGATATGGCCTCTATATATCTGCAGCTGAACACACATACCAGAGCATTCATATAAATGTTTATGTTATTAAAATAATAGACTCAAAGAGTATGGAATACTTGGCTAATTTTGAAATAAGGGGCAGCCATAGCTCTTAGTTAATTATTACAGCACGAAATTTCAGGTATTTATTTTAGTTAAATATTCAGGCAAAAAGGCAGTAATGTAATTAAAATAGACTTTTTTTAAAAAAATGAATACAGCAATTACACTAATTAATAATGAAAATCTACATTTAAAATATTTAATAATTTCTTTATCACACAATTAAAATAAAGCTTACTTTTTTCTTGGTTACAAGCAACAACAAGATGATTTTTCAAGGTATCAGCTGTCATAGTCAACCGCTTGTCAGAGAGAACATTTTTCATCATGGAAACAGAACGCTCTTCGACTGAAGTGATTGGAGCATATTTAAAACAAGCTGTTTCAGTAGGACTCATACCATTTACATCAGAACATTCACCTTTCAGAACATCATGGGAACGAAGATCAAGAAAAATAAAGTAGTTTTGAATGACAAATGAGCAAAAGATTTGCAGTAATTTATGGTTGAGTTCATTTTCTGTTTATGCGTTTATAGCAGAATCATGTTAGTATCTCTCTTACCTCCGTACGGAACACGTTGTAGGGAGTTTATTGTAGGGACGTTTATTGTACAGCTGTACCGCTCTCATCTTTCTCGCTTGCAATTGTTTGTTACATTTATGCAGCTGAGAAGTTATCCCCACCACAAATGTCCTAGAATTGTCTCACGCAGATTGATACCAGGTCATTCAATTCAAGGCGATTCAAGGACTCTTCAGAACTACTGTGTGTCTCTCATCCTCTCTATTTCCTGGTATTCGTATGCCCGAGGTAACCGTGCATTCCTTTCAGTAATGTAGGTTGCTATTTAAAGAGCTTTGGGTTGAGTAGAAATATTTTGACAACTTGAATCTTGCAAAACAAGATTCTCGATTGATATTTTTGTAAGATGAATATGCCATTTAATTTTATAACTGTTTTCACTTGGATATATTGACATTATTTATGTGGATTTTAAAATGGGTATAAAATCGCAGAAAAATGTATAACGATCCAAAAGAGGCAAAAAAAAAAAAAAAAAAAAGCGGGGGCAAAATAAAAACACATCTGATGTAGTTCAGTGAGATTGAGTTATGGGCCGCCTGAACGCAGCTGCTTTCTGGGGAAATGCGGTCGCCGTAGCCGGAAAATGGGGAATAAATTATTATTTTCATTTTAGTATTTATATGTTTACTCAAAGCATAAAATGATACCATATTTAAAACTGATAATAATACACACTAATCTCTGTTATAAGGGATGTTGAAATTAATGCCCCTCAATGGCAATACATTGCTTGCATCTGCATAGAAATTCGTGTATTTCATCTAACTTTCCTTCCATAAGAAAACGGCGATTCCGAACACGCTTCTTGTCTTTTAGAGATCCTGTCAGTATTAATCAAGTTCACGAACAGTTACTCTATCTGGAACGCAATTTCCAGAATATTTTCTTGCTAATCGCCATACAACTTCTCTGCAAGAATTAGTTTTTACACATATATTGTACATAAAAACAATTTCTTCAAAACTACGTGTAGTGGTGTAACTAATGAAGAACATTTGGCACTAAATTTACATATAATGAAAGCACCGAGTAACAAGTAACACATGAACACACAACCATTCATTAACAAAGCCCACACTTTTTTTTCAAACTAACAACAAGCTTACTACCTGTACATGCATATTACAACCTTTGACGCCTGGCTTCTTCTAGTTTACAGTCGCGCACTGCTGGCCCATAACTAAAAGGTCTTCGCTGATTTAACACTAACTCTCAACACAGAGGCCAAGAGTGTGAAAGTATGCACGACACTTTAAGAACCAAACCATTAAAAATGCGCTATAAAACAAAGGTAGCACAAGTGCATACATAATTTGTATTCATCAGGTCATTAGAAACATTTAAAATGGCATATCTAATAATTTGATCTTTACTTTATCAAATGTCATCGTGAAATCAGTGAATGCCCATTTATTAATAATTTCTCTGAAAAACCATGGTTTCATTTACTTGGTCACGTATGTTCACAGAACAATACGTTCTGAAGCAGAGAAAATTTACGAAAGATTGGTGTGCTGTGTGCATTAACAGCACATCGAATAATAGGGCCTATACTTTTTTTTAAGTTACGGTAAAATCAACTCATCATGAGAAACAGTATGCATTTTGCAAACAAGGTTTTTCTTCAGTCCATGCTGCCCGTGATTCTATGGAGGCTGTAAGGTAGATTTATATAGACAAAACTATTTCTAAAGAACTATGGCTTGCACTTTCTCCAGATGTTGCCGCGTTCAATTATGAATTACGGGAAGTTTATAGAAATAACCCAAACCCTGTACAGGAGCCGAAAGATAATATAAGAGCTGAAATTAGAAGGATTATAAAGAAGAACTTTAACGTGTGAATGCAAATTTCACCAAAATATGTCGGGAATGTGTGAATGCTGAAGGACCTCACTTTGAGCAACTATTGTAACAAGGTTAGTCAAAGAAAATGACGATTATGTGCATGCCATAGATTAATGAGATTTGATAGTATAAGTGTATTTATATAATGCCAGCATGCCAAACTTCCTTTAATTGCCTTAAAAGGTTTTTATCAGGTGTTCCCAGTGGGTGCATTCTGCCAGATTGTGGATCCATTCCTGATCCCCTTCACAAAATGGGCAGATTTTCCTTTAGAACTATCTGTTAATTTTTGAGTCTACTAGCTTCCTAGTCTAAACCAGGCCATTCCTGATCTTGCCTTTCTCCCTAGAATGAACATATATGACTCTTTACCCAAGGTTAGTTTAATGTCATTGGATAGGTTCAAGGAGATTTGGGAAACTACAGATTTTGAATGCCGCTCTCCCGCTTTCTGGGATCGAGCTTGACGGGGCTCTATGGTATAAAAGTGACATATTGCTGCATTGAATCGAGCGGTTCCCAAGTCTCTACATACAGTTGCTGTTTCTTTCTCGGGAGGTAAATGCCGCAAAACAAAAATATGGCAATGATGTTACAGTCGCACATTGTATAAATACTGGCGGAATTCTCTGCACCTCGCATTCTCTTTCGTGGAACCGCGGTGCTGTTGGAATCCCCCCCCCACAATGAAATATTTGTTGCAACACATGAATTTGGGGAAGAGTGCCGCCAATTCTAGCGCCCATTAGAGTTTAATACCGGAACAACAAATCCACCGCCACGGGCAGTAAATACTATTTTCATTTTGACCAGGTCGCGGTTGAGAGATTGCAACGCGACCTGGTATTCCAGGCAGAGTGCCAAATTCGAAACTTTAAAACGCTTATGAGAACAAAACACGAGGGCAACTCAACAAATACTGAGAGTTTTTTCTTCTTATTTTTTTCTTCCGCGTACAACAAAGAAACATTGTTGAAACAGTGTTGCACGATGAAAACGGATCAGCCCTGTTTGGTGGACAAAAGGATAAGCTCTCTCGCGCATGCGTCTGTACACAGGGAATAGCAAACTACGTCAGTTCGCCAGTCGCTTACGTACAAAATGGAGTTGATTCGTGAAGAGCAATGTGCTGCTTTGAAGTTTTGCTTTCGTCTGCAGAAATCCGACATGTAACTTACAGATTGTTGCAGCAGGCATGTGGTGATGATGTTTTGCCACAATCCACAGCACTTCGATGTTCAAGGAATTTAAGGAGGGCCGTGTTTCAACAACAAAGCAAGGCGATTCAGCAACAGCAATAAACAAAACCATGATTAACACAGCTGGCGTCATTGTTCGTGAAGACCGACGAATAACAATTGACAGACGTGCGGAAATGTTACACATTTCCCATGGCAGTACATTTTCCATTCTGCATGATCACTTGAACATGAGACGCGTTTGTACGAGATGTGTCCCAAGATTAGTAACCCCTGAACAGATGGTGCGAGTGGAAGTGTGTAGGGAACTTTGAAAGCGTCTCCCATACTCCATACTGCCCAAAATTAGCCCCTATGACTATTATCTCTTTCCCTGTCTGAAAAAAGAGCCAAGGGAGAGCGTTCAGAGGCTGTCGTGAAACAGGCTGAGGAGGTTTTGAAGATATCAAAAGATGGCTTCCAGCACGTGTTTCAGGACTAGCAGACGCGGTAGGCAAAGTGAATTCAACTCGACGGAGAATACTTTGAAAAAGACCACACCAATCTGGACCGAGCGTAGTGTATTCCATGCGTAAAAAAACGTTTTCAGTCTTTTTGACTAGGCCTGGTACTAATGATTTTAAGAGTTGAAACGCTGTAAAGCCCGCTATTACTGAAATCGAAAAGAACATATCAGTTATCAGATTAAGTGAATATGCCTAGGATGGATAAGGTTTTTGAACGGTTTCTTTTGTTAGTTGATAACGGAGCTCAATGTCTTATTACTGTCCGAGTTTTAAGATTAAAATTGCATGGCAACAAATCTGGAGTGTATGGGGAATGACGTAAGCTGAAATTTAATTTTAATTACTGCTGTGGTAGCCCGTTACATCTTTTAATGAACTTTAATTCACATGCTAAAGTTTTTCTGTTGTTACCTTTCAGTTCATCTATCTATACAGTGTGTGAGTTATTTTATAGACTCTACTTGTTAGGGTTCCTCACTAATAATAATCGCACGCGGCAAGATATGGGGAACGGGTGGGGTGGGCTGTGGCAGAATCTTTTTGAAAATATGCGTATCTCATCATCAGTTAATTGTTTAAAAAAATGTGCGAGGACTCACGTACGATACCTCGCCGAATTTACGGGAGTTTTAAAATATATAGGTGCCGTTATTCGATTTGTTGTTACACTGAATCATAATCAGTTCACGATTAAATACAGAACAAAACACACAATTCGTGATAACTGAAGTGAACACAATCACTATCACACTGACAGCCAGAAGCTAGCATGACCTCGTTCCAGTAAACGGCAGGAAACACGGAAAAACAGTGCTAATTGGTTCATAGTTAATTGGATCGTTCCGTACCTCGAGGTAAAGGTATTGGAAATCCAGACTTTCCGGAATATTTTCAGCTTTTGTAAAACTAGGAGTGCCCACATTTCTAGTTTTCCATGGTTCCGCAGCCTCAGAGTTTCGATCCCAGTTCTTTAGCCGAAACATCAGCACCTAGTGGTTAGCGTTGCTGTTTAGGAATGTTTATAAATTAGGAAGGTCTAGAACGTGGTTCCATCCAGCCTCGTGAGGATAATTGGGTAGCTGATGGGGAGGTGGAGTTTTTCAATCAAGGGAGCCTCGTAATAGGCGACCTGCGGGGTACCAGCATGTTGATCATAAGCCCCTTCCCCTGCAATGCTGCCCTCTATCAATGAAATTGTAAGACGGAGGTAGAGAATGCAGACGTCGCGGCGGCAGGTCAAGGCTCACTCTGGGCTATAGCGTCAAGAAGAAGAAGAAGTATTAAAACCACTGATAAAATTCCTTTCAGCCGCCTGTCGAATTCCTTAGGGATTTTATAGGGAGTTTGGGAATGCTTCGATGGCAACACTGGTGCGTAACCGACGTATTTTAATTTTTGCGAGGATTGTGGTCGCCTAAAGCGATGTCGAGTCATTCCGGTAATCCCAAAGAGAGTACCCTTTCCCCTTATATACACTTTTGCCCTTTGCACGGCCGTTTGAGGGATTCTCATACGCTTTGTGCGTTAACCGTAACTTTTCAAGCGCCAGGCTTTAGGGGGTTTTGGGATTTCTGCTAAAATATTTGGAGTCGATAGCAAATGCCCAACATACTGGAGCAAAACCAGGCGCTTAGACCTCGTTGATAGCACAAAATGTATAACTGTTGAAGTTTATTTTTGTTATTGACATGTATTTTTATCGTATAATTATAACAGAGCAACTTGCAAAAAAGTACGCAAGGCCGAAAAACGGGGAGGCAATACAACATTTTTAAGAACGAAAGGATTTAAGTACTTGAAATTTATTATTATTATTATTATTATTATTATTATTATTATTATTATTATTATTATTATTATTATTATTATTATTATACACCAAAATGTTGCAATCATCATCAACTTTAATAACTATAAGTTGACAAAATATTTGTCTTTCATACCGAACGTTTCAAAAATCATATTTTGAACATTCCTCTGTAGATGACTATACAAAATAATAGCTTAGAATTATCAAAAAATACTTTTCCACTTTCATAGGCATGCCTTAGAGCACTTTACACAACGAAGTACAGCATTACCAAATGCTTTCGGCACTGCACAGCTCGACACCGGTTCAAACTGCCAATATACGCTTCCCACACACAAGCATGCCCATATTCTGCTCCCGAAAGTGTTGCTACCACTTTATTTACAGCCCACGTATATAAAATTTCATTTTTATTCTTTCGCAGTTCCAGCAATGAATGTATAATTTATTTTTAGAATAATTAATATTGATTAATATGGAAATTACTTATCTTGAAGATTAATTGTATTATTTATTCTTATAGATGTTGTAATTGTTAAATTATAATTAACATTTAATATGCTGTTTAATATTTAAATGAGTTATATTTTATATTTAAAAGCATTCATTTAGAATCATTCATAGCCTGTGTACCCAATTCTTTCCTCATTAAACCGCTTGTCCATATTCACTTGCAGTGAAAATATCAGGAAGCGATTTTCCTCTCTAGTTTGAGACATTGCTCCGCCGGGCGTCAAGACCATAAACTGATGTTAATACATGAAGTTCTTATAAATCTTGTGATTGATGAGTGACGTTTTCTAGAGCAACCATCAATCATCCCGCGAGTAATTAATTCGTGGAACGCCTACCATCCATCGCTCGGTCGGTCTTCAGCAAACATCGGATGACACCAGAAAACACTTGAGTGGGGATTTAGAAGTGGCGGGATATAACTTGAGAAAAAGATCACTTTTGTTGCCATGGTGCGAGCAAGTTTTGGAAAGAGCTGCTGCTTAGCTTCGCTATCTCTTTCCAAGATTCCGACGCCTTTTTTCCGCTTCGGAGCTCAAGACAATTCCGCGTTCAATTTTAAAGTTAATGCGAGCGGAATTCCTTTTCAAGCCATACAATTTCTTCATCTTCTCTTATTTATATCGGGGATAAATGGCATGACTTTGCTGAAAATGGAAGTACGATTTATACAATTCATGTATTTTGAGTAGAAATCGCGAAGAACATCCAATTTCATTGCCACCGGAACGCTATGAGGTTTGAAAACAGTGGTAACAATTTGTATTCCATTCCGTTTGAAATATTGCAGCTTAGAAATTAGAATTTATTGGCTATAAATAAACTTTTAAACTAAGATTTTAAATAAATTGTATGTTTTCATCTTTTGGCACATTTTTTCGCTTTAATTAGCCCATTTACAGTAACAATTTTTGTTTGTTTGTTCTGAATGGCTGCAAGGGACTTAATTTATGCAATCGTTTCTTTGAAAAGTGTTCAGGTGTGGGGTAAACTAATTTTTTCCGTGCTAGTGCTCTTTTCTACATTGTCAGTTATTAAGAACAGTCAATGAAACAGTGTCACGAATTCAATGAACGCATACACTGTTGACATTGACGTCTGCCATTTTTGGGGGAAGTAGGCAGTGTTCGTTGTTTGTTTAGTGCACTATAAGTAAAGTTAGGGATACATGTATTCGTCTAATATCAGAAAAGTAGGCGATCTTTCTCGTTTCTTTTCGTGCCTATTCTTCCTTTTTTTTCTTTCTAAGAGAATATGTCTTTTTCTTCTCTTCGCACTTGAACAAGGAGAGAGTAGAGACGGAGACAGTAAGTTTGGAGAATGTTTTCTTTCTTTATTTCTTTGTTTGTTTATTTTTCTTTTTATTTATTTATTTGAAATATTTATAAACAATTTTTGTATATCTCATTCTCACTTTTTAAGAACCTCCTCTTGTTTCTACTTTCAAAGCGAAGAATAAGATAGAGAAAAGAAATACATTTATTTTTCTTTCGTTTTTTTTTTATTTCGCATTTCCTGCTTCTAATGGAACATCTTCGTCGAAGACTTGGACCACGAGAAAAAAAAAAAAAAAAACGGGGGCGGGAACGGAGAGAAAGAGATTTCTTTTTGAATATACTCTTTCGTATTCCTCTTTTTTTTTTCTTTCGTTCTGAATCCTAATTTTTCGCTCTTTTACTGTACTGGTTTCTTTCTTAAAATTTCTCAAATCTCAATATAGCTTATTTAAAATTAATTTTAGAAAGTATAAAGTTTGAACATTAATTATGACATTTTGGATTATATTTTAACTATAAACTACTCTTTTCGTATTTGAAATTATAAAAATTTTAAAAATAAAATTTAAAAATAATTTTAATACAGCCAGTTAAAAAATTATTTTAAAATGCTAATTTTGTAAGATTTCAGCTGTAGAGGATTTTATTTAACATTTATTTATCGAGTAATATATCAGTTGCCAGCAGGAACAAGTGTAATATGGTTGTCTATTTAACAGTTAAGATATTTCACACGGCGAGTTTGAAAAAATGATATGAGATTTAATTAAATATATAAAGCCACGTGATTGTACTCTATGGGTTTGGTTTCAAAACCAAATCAAAATGTCGCCACTGTAATGACTCTGGTTGGTTTATGCAGAGGGGGATTGAAATGTTTATTTCCAGAAAAAATCGATGTTCATAATTAGCAGCTTATCGAATTATTGAAATATTCAGAAATTAGTGAACATTTTATATTATTTTTGTGTGAAAAAATACATTTAAAATAAGTTTTCTGCGTGTCTTAATAAAATTCTCTCTTTAAATCTAAATAGTCTCCAGAACACGACGCCAACTGAGAGAACCAGAATAAATTAAAGAAATATCGGAAGTAGATGAAGGAATCTTTGTAGTGCTGTACTTGTCAAGACAGAATTATTGGCATCCATGAATGTAACATTTGTATAACCTGAAGGCTGTGTTGGACTCGCTGAGTTAAATTCACACTTCTGCATTGTTTATTAGAAAACAGGACCATCTTTAATTTTGCAAATTGACATGTTAAACTGTTGTAAAAATTAACATGCATTATTTATAATATATTATTGTAAAATAGAAGCTAAAAGTTGTAATATCATTACTTTGAGATTTATTTTTCATAATTTGCTGGCAATTTTAACGTGAAAAAGGGGAAAAATGCATTTAGATCATAACCAATATGGTCTATATGCATTTTCTGCTTTTAATATAAAATTTTTGGAGAAATCTTGCTAACTTTTCCTGCCGTGCTTTCCATTTTGGCAAACACTCTTTTGGCGCTCTATAAAGAAATCCAGTAAAAGTTCAAACCTTAGGTAGTCATGTGACTACAGATACTTTAACTATTTCAACGCGAAAGTATGTTTGCATCAATAAAAATGTATTTTACTATGAGTTCGACTTAATTCATTGCTATTGCTTAATGATATTACTATCAAATGAAGTTGATTGTAATTTTCATAGACCACAATTTAAATATGTATGCACAGATAAGCATTGTGTTATTATGCTCTATTTATAAACAGTATTTATCTCAACTTTTTCACCATATTAACTTTTTTTTAACAAAACTTTTAGATGTTTTCATTGAATATCACTACAGGTATAAAATTTAGGATAATGTAAAGAATAAAAATAAAATAATTAAAATAACTAGGCAATTTTTTGGGAATTGAGTCATTTATATTAATATAACGTATTCAGAATTTCGTTATATATACGTAATGGCTAATATTTAATGATGTGAAGCAGTTTAAATATTTTCTGTGTTTATTTTAGCAATTTAACGAGAAATCGAGATCCTCTCTTGAATGAAGCTGGAGATCCAGTTGTATTAAATTTGACTATTTGGCGAATAAAATTATAAAAATCAAGTAATATCTAAAAAATGCGCTTAAAGTAATGAATGTACAATCCGGCATTTTAAATTCCGCTAACAGTCGAACAGATGAAGGTCGAAATTAAAGTGATTTACAGGATGTACGTTTTATTTTTTAATTTAAACTATTTGGTAATAAATTGAAGACAACTGAAGCATGCAGGCCTACAACATTAATTAAATGTACAACAATTGAAATCACAATTTTGAAAATCAAACGACATTGGTTTAACTGGTTCCACACACTATTTCTATTTTTTGGTTGAGACTTTGAATTATAAAGTCATTTTTGCATCTGACATGGCGGTCCTGGTGGTGTAGTGGTAACCATACTTGCCTTCTAAACCCAAGATCGTGGATTCAAACCCGGCTAGGATCGTTTTTGGGCGTTAAAATCCTAAGTATGGCTTACTTCGGAAGGGAAGTAAAGCCGTGGATCCCTTGCCATACATTTACGGCACAAAAAAGAACCTCAAGCCTGAAAGAAGAGGGCTCTGAGCAAAATTTGTCGGCTGTTTCACGCCCGGAATTGAATGGGACGCTGATGACCTGAGATGTTAAAGAGCGTCTGTAAATAAACCAAAATCAATTGGACATCTGACTTCTCGCCAAAACGTTTTCCGTTGCCCTATATGTTTATTTCTAGTGTTGATGATTTAGCTAAAGAAGCTGTAATGATATAAATATTTAATGCGGTGTTCTGATAAGTTTGCATACAAAAATTTCCTACCTGTTGGTAGATAAAAAGAAAGTGTTAAAAAGGAAACGATAAAATTGTGGCGATAGGGTACTTTGGTTTGTTGAAATTGCTAATATTCTTACACCGGATTGGTTACTGATTAATGAGCTAAATAGTTGTATTAAAATTTATTTCCAAAGGTAAAGGTAATCCCTTAAAAGTTGTATAAACCAGCATTAAATTGAAATTTCAATATACTCTTGCTTTAAAGTAGATAGGGAAACTGTCTTGTTCGGGAATAGAAAATAATAATAAAAATAAACAAATAAAAAGCAATCTTTCAACTCTGAATCAAATTCGAAACCATTGGTTGAAACTGACAACAGTAAAAGATAACTATTGAAAGTATGCTTCATGTTTTTTAAACCGTAAAGTAACCGGGGTATATTTCATGCTAGCACCGCTCTTTGCTACGCGTTCTAATGGTGCGGCATAATGAAACAACGGCGTGGAATGAAATCTTCAAAAGCAGTACCGCGGAAAATGTTCTAGGACGAGATTAAACTGTGAAGTCTTGCAGCAGTACACATAAATCTCATGCTGGGTTATATCTGGGCTTGTACACTCAACTCCAGAATTAATGACTGAGCTTCAAACTCAACACGATCGATGGTAAAACTGGATCTTCCATTTGACGCGCGTGAAACGATTAGAAATATTCTTTGTATCTTATTATTTTATCTCAAGGTTACACATTGGGCAAACACTTTTAATGTAAGAAATAGACTATAGCCCTTCTCTTACAGCACATTTTGAAAACGTATGGCTGTCTTATGTTGTAGGAAGGAAGCAATAAAAGCTGTGGTGTGCATGGAGGCATGGAATTGAACACAGGATGGTCCCTAATACGCTGTATATTAAGTTGTTTAGATTTGGTGCATTGCAGTGCATTGAAACCTGGACACAAATTAAAAATACAATTATATTTATCTATATAGTTAGAAGAAAATATTTTGTGTGTATTACAATGGAAGTATGTCGAGAAGCATTTTCTGCACTGCGGACTCCAGTTGGGTTATTTATACATATGATATACAGAGAGTGTCAAAAATATATACACATTTCAGGCAAAGAAAAAACTGTGTTAATATAACAAACTGAATTAACACAAACAGAGAATGATAAGCACTAATCATCTTAGACTTTTACAGTTGCAACAGTTGTTCAAAATGCCCACCCACCATCGTCGATACACCTCTAAGTACGTTGTACTGTTGATTGAGCAACGTTTGCGATTGCAGCACATGCAGTTACAATTTCTTCCCGAAGTGCTGTCAGTGTAGCTGGTTTTCTATGATATACAACATCCTTAAGAGTTCCCCATAGGTAGAAGTCCAACGGAGTTAGATCCGGAGAACCCGGTGGATACTCAATCGGACCTCTTCGTGCTATCCACTGCCTGGGATCCAGTGCGCGGGGCTTGTTTCTGTGCGAGATCTCCCAGATCTGTCCTTGTGAACATCGCATACGGTACCACGAGTCTCAAATTTGTCTCGAATGCGTGCAATTGTTACTCCCGATGGCGGTGCTGTTCTGTACATATGTCCCCATTGCCTTTGAACTTCAACATCATTGTCGGTTTTCTAATACCACTTTAAAATTGCTTTCCGCTATTCAAACGATAATCTTGGCTCCATTTTGTTGTAGCAACGCTTGCACAACGGGATGTGTGTCACATCTGTTAACAGAACATCATACGATAATCTTGTCTTTATTTGTTCATTGTGGATTTACCTGTCACATAGCAATGCTATCATAATGTATGTGAGTCACAGAACATCATACTACACATTACATTACACTACTACACACACACACACACACACACACACACACACACACACACACACATATATATATATGTATATAAAATACAAACAACAAAATGTGTGAAATATTACAGAAAGACAAGGTCTTCAGTCCCGCATAAGCGAATTTTTACTGCTATAGGTTTCAACAAATGTTTTAAATGTATGATTTATATAGAACTAACACATTTCTTTGTTTATTTCAAAACGAATGCTGCTAGTCAAGACGTATTATACCTTAAATGTAGAGTATCTTTGGCAGATAATTAACTTCAACAGAAAATATAGAAAATGACCTCTCTCCAGCATAACACAACATGGTGTACATTCTACAAAATCCTCTTCATCACATGAATCATAGATGAAGTAAGGTTCCATTTATACGGCTATGCGAACTCACAGAACTCGGTTATTGGAGTCGGCTCTGGTGATGTAGTGGTAACCACACTTGCCTTCTAAACCCAAGATTCGGGTTCGATCCTTGCCAGGACCAATGGATTTTCGGGCGTAAAAATCATACTTATGAGTTCCTTCGGAAGGGAAATAAAGCCGTGGGTCCCGTGTCGTACATTTACGGCATGAAAAAGAACCTCAAGCCTGAAAGAAGAGGCCTCTGAGCAAAATGTGTCGGCCGTTTCACACCCTGAATTGAATGGAACGCTAATGACCTGAGCTGTTAAAGAACGTCCTTAAAGAAAACAAATAAAAAAAATCAGTGTTGGAGTCGTCCAAATTTCTCATGTCATTCACGAAGCCCTTATGAACCCAGGTAAAGTGGAGGTTTGGTGGGACCAATTTTTTTAACCCCCACTGTGGACACTGCAGAGTACCGCCGGATTACCATGGAGCTTGTGAGCACCTGGACGATGAAGAGCTGGACATTTTCAACAAGATGACGCTCCACTCCATCCATCAAATCAATCCATGACGCTAGTTGAAAGTTTTTGATGTCGGAGCAGGGATGTTCGGCTTATATTGCATTGTGCAAGAACAGCACATAATACTTTTTAGATCTAAACTTGAATATGCTTCTATTGTTAAACTTATTGGAATAATTCAACGCGATTTTCTAAAGCATGCATTTTTCAAAAAAGTTCGTTTTTTTTTCTCTAATTTAATTTCTTGACACCTTACTTCAATTATTTCTGTACCAACACTTATCTCGTCACTTGTTACTTTCCCTCTACAAACTATTACACAATAAGGTACATGATTCAAACATGACGATCAATATTCTTTTATGTTCCAAACATCACTTCAAACCGATTTCGTAATATCTTTTTTATTCCAAGGGTTAATACTGGCGGGTATAAATATTCTCCTGTGCTTAGAATACAAACCTTGTATAATAATTTACATTATTTAACTATGATATATTCAATATGAACCTTTACACTTTCGCTTTATTCTGTGATCATTTATTACACATAAACATTGATTAACTTATCATGTACCAATATTACTATTTTTGTGTATTTGTTTTTGTAACTTTTTTGTCATATTTGATTTATTGTGTTCTGTTTTTATTTCGTTTTTATTTTTTCATTGTTTTATAATTGTAAGGATTGCATCTGATTATGTGAACATTGTAATTGGGAAATGTGTAATGTTCACAAAATAAATAAATAATGAAGAATTAAGTCTGACAAGTAAATTTAAATAAAATCCATTGGAAATATTTATAGAAAATGTAACACTTTCTAGCGTTGTACACTTCGGCTCTCCTAAGTATGGCAGTTTTTGCATCTAAAAATAAGCGTGTCCTGAACACTTAAAGGATATTAATTACTCCATTGGGGGGGGGGGGGGAAGGGTTGGATCGTACATCTCTTAAAGACTCTATTTTTAAGCTAATTCCTTACTGCTACCTAGCGCAAGAAGAAAGTATGTTACAAGTAGTAAGTCTTTTTCAAGAAAATATATGATTTCATTGCTTATTGAATTTTCTCATACTTCCTTTGATTGAGCTACTGAACGCACCCAGATAATTCCCAGTGTCAACATATCCTTATTATGAACGTACAAAAAAATGGAGATTGGGTGTAGTAACGCCAATTTATTAAAGTAAAGGAGATGGTAGCAAATTATAAGGGAATTAATTTACTTTAATAATGGGGAAAGTCTGCACTGGAGTATTAGCAAAAAAGATAGAAAAGTGGATAAAGAAAGAAAACTTGCATTATGCAATCGGTCTTTCAGAAAGACAAAAGAACAGTTGGTAATACTTTTATAATTAGATTAGTAGATAAATATTTTAGTAACTAAAGGGGTAGATTATAAAAAGCTTTCGACACAATTTTTGGGGAAGCACTTTGCACCAGACTTAGGAAAACAGAACTAAATCGAGATTTTATAAAGGTGATTCAAAACATTTACAAGGAAAATGAATTTTGTATAAAATGTGAAAAGGGGGAGAAAACAGATAAAATAGCAGATAATGTAGGTTTCAGACAAGGATTTAGATTGTTCATTAATCTATTTATTCATAGTATTGTAGAAGAAATTGGTAAAAATGATGTACATTCGCCAACCATAAACAAAAGAGAGATACCGGTATGTGCTTTGCAGATGATCTGGTAGCAGATTGACAAATGAGTATAGAGTTAAAAGATCACTAGAAATGAAGAAAGGTTTCAAACTAAAACACCGGAGAAATTGTGGTGGGAAAGCAAGACGACTCAGATTGTCGAGGAAATTGATTGATTGCCTTGGCATTAGACTGTCTAATAATTAAAATGGAGCGATCAAAAAAGGAAAGCATTAGCAGAAGGAAAAATAGCCACGAGTGTAGATTTTGTGTAAATAAAACACCTACCGCCACGGGTGGCTGAGGTCGTTCAGGCGCGGACTCGTGAGGGGGAGGTCTGGGGTTCAATTCCCGCCACGATCATCTTCCCTGACTGAGATTTTTTCCAGGTGTTTCTCAGCCCCCATAAATGGCAAATTCCGGGGAAGTACCCTAAACTTAGGCCTGGAACATTTCCTTCCTTAAAATATCCTTTCCCAATATATTTCATATATCGTCAGTGTCCACCGCCTGTGGTGCCTCAGTAGTTAAAACAGGCGTTAAACACCATTCAAATAATAATAATAATAATAATAATAATAATAATAATAATAATAATAAGAGAGTTTATAGTTTAATAGTGGAGAACAGAATGAAGTATGAACTGGAAATTTAGAGGTCAAATGGAGGGTAGAAAACAGTAAACGTAATAGATAGTTTATTTTGTAAATTTGTCCTAGACTTAACTATACCTTCGTCTAATGATGTTGCTCTAATGGAATCAGGAAGACTAGATAACAAAAGCAAGGTAACGGAGTGAGAACTGAAATATTCATATAGAACAGGAAAGCTAGACAAGGAGAATACCATAAAACAATATTTGGTAGTACAAAAAAAATTAATGGGAAAGAATCTTGGATATATAAAATATTCTACAAGAAGTTGACAAGGGATTAATATGAAAGAATATATAATATCATGAAACTATATTTGGTAATACAAAAAAAAAAAAAAAAATTAAGAGGGAACAAGCTTGGATATGTAAAATATAAAATATTCTACATGAAGTTGGCAAGGGAAAGGATTTTGGAAGGAGATAAAAACAAGAATTGAGGGTATTGAAAAACAGGAACTATAGGCTATCTTAATATTAAAAAAAAATCTGAAATTGTAGAACATTGAAAAATAATTGTGGAAGAGAAAAAAAAGGTATAGAAATTTGTGATAAGGCGGGAAGAGAAGGGATGGTCTGGACCGGAGTAGTATACCTGTGGGATAAGGGATGGATATATTAAGGGGAAATGCCCAATGTCTGAAGAAGCAGAGAGTACTTTGCATTTTATTTTGGAATGGAAGCAAACCAAGTTTGAGAGGAAACAGTTTATTTTACAAATGTGGGAAAACCTACCAAATGAAATACGAGGCGAAGGATTTTAAATTTAGGAGTATAAAATAATTTGGAAAATACATTTGTCAGGTGGGTAATGCATATGGGAATAATAATGTCGATAATGGCACTTAGGTTTATGCCCCCATTATATATTCAACCTGGTGTTAATATAATGGGGTAAGGAAGAAATGCAACTCTATAAATTGAGAATTAAAAATGTAGAATGCAAATTATAGCAATAAGTTTACAAATACTTTAATTCAAATTAACCTGCAATTAGGTAGTTAAGGTATCGATGATGCTTTTGGTTGGATCGAAGCGTGGTTTCCTGGACACTCCGGTAAAGTGGGGGAACTGATGCAATTTGGTATTTCACTATTTAAAATGAAATAATTGATAATAGTTTTTGGTGACTTATAAATTAAATATATTTAATTGTGATGATGTGATGTCGTTCATATTTATTGTTATTTTAGCATAGATGTGAATTGAAGGGCAGCACCATTCCGTCTCTATGGTAACCGCCCCGATGTTCATCCTTTCGTAAACGCAAGCGATATTTCACTGTCGGCTTATTAACAGGCACAAAAAGTTGAACGTAGGTGACACGTTGTGGAAAATTTATTGGTTTTCGTTCGGGTGCGAAGAAAAGTAAAGCGTGTCTAATTTATACTGCTTTTCAATACGGTGCTGTTGAGAATGGAACAATTGACTGCCTTAAGAGAACGGATAATTATTGTTTTAAAGCTGTTATCGACCTTCTAACGTAGATATTGCTGAAAATAATCTTAATGTGCTTATAACACAGTCATGTCGAAATGGGTATATTTATTTTGCGTGCGTAGAAATAAAATTAATGCTTTCTCCTAATCATTAACGCTAGGATTTATAAGCACAAAAAGGTATGAAATACGCAAAAACAAATCAATGCTATGTAAAAATGTACAATGCACAATTATCGTATCTATTAAATAATACAATCAACAAATTAACAAATAGAATTTGCAATTACATTTTATAAGTGCATTATGTTTTTACAAAAACAAATAAAAACATTGTTCCTGTTTACAAATTAAGACAATTTGCTTAAAATTTCAATAATTATAATTTGTGCGTTTTCTACAAGAATATATTCAAAGGCCCTTCATCTCATGTTATTGCATATTGCATATACAAATATGTAAGTTTCTTTTCCCAGGTGTAAGCTATTTGAATGACCAAATTTATTTGGACTTTTCCGAGAGTCATTTGAAACTAATGACGTCAGTTATTGCGGAGCGAGTGTCTGTGAGTATAATCGGTTGATCTAGCGTTGTGAATTCGCTGTGGAGGGCGAGAGCGCGTCTCGTAAAGAGAGAAAGGCAAAGATATTTCCACGATGAGTTGTAAGTTAGTCTGTTTAAAAAATGTGGTCTTGTTAGTTTCACTCATATAAATAAAATTCTAGATAGCAATTGTAACTGGTAATATTAGGACTGGTAAGAGGACGGAAATGATAATGTAAGAATAGCACTGTAAATACTGTGTACTAACATTTAATTGTCAAGTTTAGTAGCCTGCCCAGCTTAGTAGTCAGGGCCAAATGTGAGGTGGATCCAGAATATCCGGGACTGGTGCTGCCATCTGGTAAAAAAACTTTGAGACTAATGACCGCCGTCACCTCGAAGTCGTTCCTTTCCACACGTATACACCGGTCCCAGCGATTCTGCCATTTTCCAAGTGCATCTTGGGAGTCATGTTCTTTGAGGGTGTTTAGCACAGACAGCGTTTCTTCTTGAATCCTCTCAATTGTATCGAACCGACGTCCTTTCAGCTTGATTTTCAGTTTGGGGAATAGAGCGAAGTCGCTGCGTGGGGGACAACCGTCATGTCGTTTTTCGTCAAAAAGCTCCTGGTGAATAAGGAATTGTGACAGACCGCATTATCGTGGTGCAACAGCCAGTTCCCTTGTTGCCAAAGTTCGGGCAGTCGTCTCCGCACATTTTCACGGAGCCGTCGTAAAACGTCACAGTAGTACGCGGGATTCACTGTTTAATTTGATGGGACGAATTCCTTATGCACAATCCCCTGGTATCAAAGAAAACGAGGAGCATACTCTTGACTTTGCTCTTCACCTGTTTCGCTTTTTTTTTTTTTTTTTTTTTTTTTTTTTTTTTTTTTTTTTTTGGTCTTAGTGAGTTCGGGCTCTTCCACTGGGAGGATTGTTGTTTTGTCACTCATCAGATGTGCTAGTGTTGCCACCTAGCGGTACAAAACTACTGCAACTACTGTCGAGATGGCCCAGTCCCGAATATTGTGGATAACACCTCGTAGAATGGACAGTTTAATAGGTGTAATAATATTAATAGTACTTGGTTATGAATTAAGATTAATGTGGAATAATACTAGTGCTGGTGAACAAATTAAAGGCGTGATGAGGTCGAAACGCAAAATATTGCTGTGTCACGACAATACCCGCTCCCATACAGGTGCACATATAGTGGGCACATTAAATTAACTGAAGTTTGGACTGTTAAAACATCCAATAGACTTTCACTTGCTTTGATCTTTGAAAGATCTGCAGGAATAAGCGGTGCAAAGTTAGTTAGTCATGTCAAAAAGAGCTTGTTTTTTTATTATTTTTTTAAAAAAAAATTTCCCCCTTGAGGATATAGGCATTGTAGACAGGTGGACAAAGTGTTGTGGAAATTAATACTCAATTTCTGAAAGTTTTTTTTTTTTTTGCAAAAAGTTGTAATAAAAGGCCTATTTTTAATAAACTTTCTTCATATTTTGTTTTTTCTTCCCTTCATATTTTTAACCCGTAATTTTTTGAAAACAGTCCCCTTGCAAACTCAACGAAATGTCTACAATAAAACTTCCATCCTTTTAATAAATATGTGGAACAAAGTTGACAAATTTTCAACTGTTATTTCCAAGAGACAATTTGGTTAATGCATCTTCAAACAGCATAGATAAATACTGCCTTCTGTATCCAGTAAGGCCTTTCTGAATGCCCCCGTCTGCATTAATCCCAGGCAACTCGGACGTTTCTTTGGCTTAGAATATAAAATCATGTCGTGGGCAGCTTTAGAAGGCAAGTTCGTGAAACATGCAGGCAGAGCTGTGCAGCGTGTAAAACATCCCCTGTACAGCCCTGGCCGTATTCCGGATGTTCATTTTACATAAACCTGGACGGGGTAGCGCCGGCCTGTGGCATATATAAAAGGGACAAAGCTATATTTAATCCCATAATTCATCCCCACCCCTGCTCTTATAATATACGGTCAGTCGCCGGCAAGGTTCTCAGACATGACTGGTCTATCTACAAGGGGCCGCAATACGAGTAACTCACCAGTTTTCGTTTAATTAGCTAATTGACAATGTAATGCAACTATTAAAGGGAACAGTGTTTTAGTAGGGACTCCAAACCACGGATGGTTCATTCATTTCTTAGCTATAAGTCAATGTTGAACAAACTCGCTGACTCTAGATTAGTCCAGATGCCAGAATATTAAAACGTTACAGAATGCTGCGGAAGGTGGTAAATGTCAACTGCACTGAAAATAGTGGATAAATTTCCTTAAAAGATTTCTTATGTGGCATGGTTGTTGGCAAGCATAGTTCTAGTACTGGTTATTGGCATTGGGTTCTGAATTAAAATTACTAAAATGTTTATGGTGGAAATTAATGAAATTACGAAATAATGCGTTGTATTTAATCTAGGAAACAATCTAGAGATAATGTTTTAAAGCAGCGGTTTTTTCAATCTGACCAACTTTTAAAGATCTATTGCTCTCGTGAAACACGAAGGTTTAACTAAAAGTATGAAATCGTAAATTTGCTTCCCATATACACTACTGAAAAATAAAATTGCAACACAATGTGCGTGTTTATAATAAACATTGGGAAATGTTTTGTCTTCTGGTTCGGTTATTTGCAGGGTCGTTGGGTTCCTTCACGTCTGTGTGTTCGTCATACATCCCGCACTCTCGGATGCCACAGTTTTCCATGATCATATTCAGTATTGGTATTGCTGACGTATTTTCGATGCATAATACTTGTTCCTGCTGAAAAAATCTGGGATCAGTTTAAAGCGTCCATTAGAGGCGTTGAAACTTTAATAACCAGCAGTGTGTTCTTTGAAGATGTTCATCGCTGGTTTTCAAAATGTGCTACATAAACAAATACATACACATTTATTCAATGTTTGCATTTTTATTATCCTTACACTAACATTACACCTTGCGATCAATTTTGTTTTCCTCCGGAGTATTTTATCTATGGGCAAATGCCCCGCTCGTAAGTCGGTTAAGAGGTTCATTACTTACCAAATTATTAAATTAAACTACCCGCCTTTATTCTGCACACATTTTGGTATCTCTTTAGGAAATTATTCATCACACGCTGTAGTTCATTTTGAGAAATCCGGACATTTTCTTTGAATTCTTGTACGGTGTGCGGGTTCGTCTTGTACAGGGTATTTTTTAATTCACAGCAGAGATAATAGCAGGCAGCTGAATCGGGGGACCGAATGAACACAAGTCCCTAGTAATAAGTTTTGTTTTATGGAAATATGAAAATATTCAGGAAAGAGAGGACAGTATTTATAAAACAAAAAAGAAAAAGAGTGCATTGGTTGGACTAGGACTGTGTAGGTAAAAAAGAGCAAAAAATTAGTTTCATACAGAATGCATGTGGTAAAGAAGAGATGCAGAGCGATCCAATTAATTATGTACCAAATTGCGGCGTATTGCCTGTTAGCGAGAGCTGCGCTGGCTGCTGTCTGTAGAGTGGCACTGACACAACCAGTAGGTGTGTGTTTATTTTTATAAAATGCTATATACACATTATAAATATATTTTATGCATGAGTCGTAGTCCATACATGCCTAAGTGTGATACACAATCAAAAAGAGGAACAAATAATAATAATACAAATAAAACATCATTAATAATTATAAATATATAATTTTTAAAATATTTAAAATATGAAGAACAGTATTTATAGATATATATGGAAATTTGTTACATATTATTTATAATTACACTAGTTTTTGTGTTCTAAACAGCAAATAAATGGCTGCTAGCTTCCCGCACTTTAGCTAGGAAAATGTCCATATTCAACCAATTAGTGTGGTTTCGCAAACAGGCCCCAGCATGCAATCGTTCTCTAATCTCCTTAAATTATTTTTTGGGAACAGCGTTTTTCTCAGGTGTTCCAAGGTGGTTTAGGGTGCATATTATGCCAGAATATGCACTCATTCCTGCTCCCCTCCACAAAAATGGACAGATTTTCTTACCAGAATTATTCTTTATTTTTTTAGCCTTCGAACCTCCCAGTCTAATTTCTGGTCTCGGCCTTCTCCCTAGAACGAGCATATATATCTCTTTACCCCAGTTTTGTTTAATGTCATTTGATACGCTCAAGGAGACTTTCGTGTTACGTTCTGTCTCGATTTCCTGCCTGCTGATAACCTCTAGCCTTGTTTTAACCTTCTTCCGTTTGAAAACGTGTCTCAGCATGACAGAGTTATTAGTAAGAATATGTGGCCTCCTCGATCTCCCGATCTACCTGGTTACATCCTTATCTCTGAGGTAAATTAAAAACAATCTTATCAATGATTCACTGTGGTTCATGTTGAGTAATGCTGGCTTTTCCTACAGGATATTTTACTTCAGTTCTTCCAGGGCAGGTACGTTTGTCTTACAAACGATATTTTTTTTATTTACCTCAGAGATAAAGGTCGTAACGGGCTAGCAGGGGGATCGAGTTGGACACAAATCCTTACTAATAATAACTCTGAAATTTGAAATGCACTATTTCTCTCCTCTCGGCTCACAGCCTCTTTCAGTAAACTTTTTATTATTATATGTTCCAAAATATTTTTATCACTTGCTTGCTTTTACCAAAAGTTTCACTTAACCCTCTTGTGTTGTGTCTTATATTACGGAAATAATCAGAGTTGGTCAACACGGAGCCATGCTAGAGATTTGCAACCCCACCGCTTCATTTCTAAGTGATAGACAGCATTCCTAAATTGTTACAACATAACACCAATTGATAATGCACTGCGGTGCTGCCTTGTTGTCCTTTGCGGAAATAGGTAACTCTAATTTGGTTCGGTTGCACACCCTTGCCAATTTGAACTGTTAATGTACTAATTGTGAAACAATGAATGTATTTTCTATACTTTCCAAAGCACTCTGCGATCATGCGTTTATCTAACATGAGAACAAATGCCGCACGATAGGTCAACAGTCTTATGTCTCACTCCACAGTACGTTGCATGCCACTAATGGAATCAAAAGTATTTTTAATTTATTTTCATTAAAATTATTAATCTCAAATTCAGTAAAAAAGTTATAACCATTGATTCTTAAATATTTTAGGGGTTGAAAAGAAAATGTAGTTCATATATATTTAAATGTCACTCCAGTATCTAAATTAAATTTTTAGTTCAGCTATGAACGTAATTTTTAATATAAATCTTTTTTGAAACTAGAGATTAACTTCAGGGGGAGGATTGTGAAGCACCCTGTTCGAAGCGGACGCCCACTCACTGCAGTTTACGGATGAAAAGCCGGCAATGCTTCGTAGTTGCTTATATGTTACTCTCGGTGTTCATGAATGACTTTTATTTATTCTCACAGTGTTCTTTTTGGGGAAATGACAACGCTGGCAGCATTGTGTCAGGTTTTTCCATTAATAAAACAGTCCAGGGAAATAACACCTCTCTATTATCTGGTGCTCTAAAATAAAAGACATATTTCCTGCAAGAGTTAATAAAAATTCAGTTTGGATAATCTGTAAACGATTTATGTGATTTGCTCGTGGGATTGAAATATTTTTCATCCATATTGAAGTAATAAAATACACTGCTCAAAGAAAATTAGAGGAACATGTTTAAATCAAAGCCCTAAAATAAACATTAATACAATTTAGTTTTTGACAGTTTATAACTATAGATTGAAGAATTGTTAAAAATTGGTATACGCATCCTACCAAACTTTTATTTCACAGGATTAGAAATAGGAACAAATTATTGATTGATACAGAAGACAAAGTGGAAATACAATATTACATAGTTTTGTAATCAATGTTTCCATAGTTATTTCAACACTCAGTACCTTGTGTCCTCCGTGAGCTGCAAGTCAGTCCTGGTGCCTCTGAGCAAAATTTGTCGGCCGTTTCACGCCCTCAAAAGAATGGGACGCTGATGACCTCAGATTGTTAAGAACGTCCGCAAATAAAACAAAACAACTTGTAACTAGAAGTTTCTTCCGGGCTTAGGAGCCGTGGTCTGTTGGAGCTAAGGAGTCCAAACGTTTCATTCCCACCTGCGGAGGACATCTTCATTGGCGCGGTCTGAGTCTTTTGGGCGAAGGTCCTTGCACGAGTGAAATGCCAGATGATGCCAGATGCCAGTTCGGGGCACCTGAGAAATGTATTGCCCAGGTGGGTGTCAAATGTCAGCAGTACCTAGCCGCGCGCGGCTTTACCTGCTCGATGGACGTAGGATGTTCTTAATAGCACTGGATGAAGGATGTGCTTTGTTGTTGCCAGAGGCGAGTTCAGTGTTCGGACTGCCACCCATCCAAGCGCCGACCACGCTCGAGGCTACTTAACCTCAGCGAGTGCAGCGCCCGGCGGTCGCCCATCCAAGCACTGGCCATGCTCGATGCTGCTTAACGTCAGTGATCGGCCGGCGTTAGCAGCATAGTTTGCCTCTGGCAGGTGTCGGGATGGGATTTTGTGAGTTGCTCAGACTCAGGTTCTAGAGATGGTTTGAGGGTTCAGTTATAAGTCCCCAAGGGGTCCCATGGCGTCCTTGGGGAGCCAGTAAGATTTGAATCGTCTAGGGGCTCTGTGATCGTAGTCCCCTAGGGTCCTGACCAGTGTGTTGGGATGATGCGGGAATGTATGATAAAGCGTCCGGGCCCTCTCCCGTATGACGTCTATGATGTAGGGTATGTTGGAGTGTTCATGGAGTAAGTGGGCGGGAAAGCGGCGGTCTGTGCCGTACACGATTCTTAGCGCTCGGTTCTGCAGGGTCTGGATTCTGCGGATCGTGGTCGATGCCGCGACGCCCCAGATCTCACAGCCGTACAGAACCATCGCCGGAACCGTGGCACGGTAGACGCGCAGCTTTTGGGTCAAGGTCATTGAGCGAGAGCTCAGGATTGGGTACAACTTCCCGAGGGCAGCATGGCCCTGCCGAACTTTAGCGACTATGTGCTCCCTAAAGATCAGCGAGTGGTCCAGCGTGACCCCGAGGTACCTCGCACTGCGGACCCAAGGGATCCGCCGGCGATGCAACACCAGGTCCCGCCGGCGCCTCGGACGTCGGCCCTTAGTCAGGAGAATCGCAGAGCTTTTCTCCGGATTAATGGCCATCCGCCATTGCTCGCTCCAGGTCTCCACCGCTCGGAGTTGGTTCTGAATTGGACACAATGCATAATTTTGATTATTATTCTGTGCCAGAATCAGCAGGTTGAAATGCCAGCTGGAGGTGTTATATTTATATATGAACTGCTCGAAGGGGATCGGAACGGAGATGCCCCGCCCTCGGAGTACAACCCCTATGCTCCAACCGAACTAATCCCCTTCGAGCAGTTCATATATAAATATAACACCTCCAACTGGCATTTCGAAACCACTTTTCTGACATCACCATGAACTGTATATATACTTGTAAATATTAACTGTTAAGTATAGGATAGGATTTTTAATTATAAGTCTATTAGGTTAACTATGTATTAATTTCACCTTATATGTATGTGTCACTAAACAAGTCTCAGTCTTCGCACCATCACAGGAAGCTGTTCCCCTGGGCAAGCTCATTGCCCCCGCATGGGCCTCCAACAAAAACTTTTCACTCAAAAACTGTCTATGTAAATGCTTAACTTATGTATATTATGTACCTGTAAGACTGCCCCATGTACCAGCCCAGGGAATTATAGTTCAATAAAAAAAATCAAAAAAAAAAAAAAAATCAATCGTGCCAGGACCTTCGCCCAGAAGACTCAGACCGCGCCATTGAAGATATACTCCGCAGATGGGGATGAAACGTTTGGACTCCTTAGCTCCAAGAGACCACGGCTCCTAAGCCCGGAAGAAACTTCTAGTTATAAATCTGACTCCGGCCGTGAAAGCTCCCGATTACTCAAAACAAGACAAAAAAAAAAAAAAAAAAAAACGCGAGCTGCAATGACTTCATAACACCCACATGGTGGCATGCTTCGCACTGGTCTCCTAATAGTTTTGTGTGATTCTCTTCCATTGTTCAGTGAGTGCATTTGCAAGTTATCCCAGGTTCCGTGGCACAGCAGGACGCTCTAGTGAACAAGTGTTGCAAGCTTATCCCACAAATCCTCAATCGGATTGAGGTCAGGGCTGCATGCATGCCAGAATTTGGCATTCTTGCAGGACATCTTTGATTTTCCGTGCTGTATGAGATTTAGCATTCAGCTCTTCGTGAATTCTGTGGTAACCAAGAAACCTTTTTTTCTCCATGGGTTGTCAAAACTGGAGCACCGTTAGGGGTAGAGCATCTGACTTCTAGGGAATTAAAGTTTATATTCTTCAACACCCTTCATGCATACTCTCAACTCTTCAACAACCGCCGCACTAGTATTAACTACTGAATCTTTTATTGAACGGTTATAAATATCTGGACAGAATGTTGAAAACATGTTTCAGTCGGGAGGTTAGAAAGATATGCACAAAATGAGACTTGGGCCACTATTTCCCGGCGTCGTTTTTCACGAGAGTAAGTCATTCGGACGTCGGCGCTTCTCTTAGCCCTGCCTGCAACCTCATTTTGTAAGTTACTTTTTAATGTAGAGCGGAAAGAGGATTGCATCATCCGAACCTCCCCGCCATCTCCTCCACCCCCCACGAGCGGAGGTTGTAGCCCTCATGTACGGAACTGGATTACCACGTTTTGAAAAATCTTTTCTCCAGTTCTAATCTCTGGCACATTGTTACGTATAAAAATCAACTGCTCTTGTCACGGCACGCAGGCAAGTTTAGCTCTTCTCAGACGGGGTGAAAAACTGTTATCACCATTGTAAGGGATTAATGCTTGGAAAAGGAAATAAAACTTTTGACAAGCTTAAGCGCACAATAAAAATGACTGCGAATCTGCTTTAAAAACATAGTGCACAATGAGTTAATCACAAATAGCAGTTTTAGATAAACGTATACTAGAGATATCAAAATATAACCGGACTTAGTTTTTAAGCATTTGTTCTGAACTATAGCTTCATTGGGCTACCATGATTCTGCCACTTGCAATTACACCAAAAATGTTTGCTGTAGATCCATAATGTGTTTGCGCCAATTTTTCATTTGAGGTTGGCACCATGTTAAGGCAAAATGTTCCGTCCCGCTTTCACAGACTATCAAGTGAATATGCACCCATTATGGTTAAAATTTGTGCTTGTATGATTTTAACTACAGGTTGTCAAAATGTTTAAAAACTATTAAATTGTTTTTTTGTCATATGATGGTCCCGTTTAAATACGAATCGCACAAGCAATATGAGAAATGCGGCCTTCTCTGTAGCTTTTAATGTATTTTTCAACCTTATGTTCTTTGTTTACTACTTTTCTTCTTTTATGGGCCTGCGTGTGCATGCCATTAATGTTCAAATAAGGCTCCTTATGGATATTTTTAGAACTGAACTTGTTTTGAAAATGTCAGGGTGAGCAGTAAGATAAAGCGTTGAATTTACTGTGCAGTGGCAATGTGGGTGACTTCAGACGGCTGTTCGGCCCATATTGCAGGGTTGAATATGGCATTGTACTCAGTATGGTAGTTGCTGAACTGTTCCATTTTGGGGCATGAATAAATAAATAAATAAATAAATAAATAAATAAATGGTGTTTAACGCCCGTTTTTGCTACAGGGGCACCACAGGCGATGGACACTGATGATACATGAGATGAAATGATATATTGGGAAAGAATGTATTTTTAAGGAAGGAATCGTTCCAGGCCTAAGTTTAGGGTACCTCCCCGGCATTTGCCATTTATGAGGAGTGAGAAAACCTAGAAAAAACCTCTGTCAGAGAGGATGGTCCTGGCGGGATTCGAACCCCAGACCTCCCGCTCACGAGTCCGCGCCTTAGCGACCTCGGCCACTCGTGGCGGTATTTTTGGGCATAATGGTTTACTCTCAGCCATGTCTAAAACAAAACAATCACCTGTTTCCTCTGGAGGTAAATATGACAAACCAAAACAACGTTTATCAGCGTCAGACGAATTGTCTTGGGGGTGAAACCGACACCCCAACCTCACTCCATGTTGACTTAATTGATTCACGTAATGTACCCTCGAAATCTCCCACTGTTTTCTTTGATAGAAGTTTCAACCTTAATCATTGTCGGTCTTGGTGGTCTAGTGGTAACCGGCTTGCCTCGTAATTCCAAGAATTCGGGTTCCATCTCGGTCAGGGTCGATGGATTTTTTCCGGACGTAAAAATCTTAAGTAAGCTTCTTTCGGAAGCGAAGTAAAGCCACGGATCCCTTGTCGTACATTTACGGCACGATAAAGAACCTCAAGCCTGAAAGAAGAGGTCTCTGAACAAAATTTATCGGCCGTTTCACGCGCCGAACTTAATGGGACGCTGATGACCTTAGATGTTAAAGAGCCTCCATAAATAAATAAAAACAAAAACAAAAAAAAAACTCCCCCATCTGAATTCTGTACCATATCTACTAGACATTAATACTAGAGTGTGCTTCTTGCTATTTACTGTATATGAGACATTAGGCAATATTAATTAACTATAATTTATTCGATAGGCGAATTTTTTTCTGTTTCAATGTTTATGTCCCTCAACCCAATGCAAACTCGCAACCTGGGAATCGTACACAATAGATAGATACACCTGTCACCTAGATTCCATGCGCTACCAACTGTACAAAACGAAAAATACTTCGTCGAAATGTCGTTGGCGCAAACCCATTACCCTTCAATATAAACGCACTTCTCAATATCAAACAAACAATAAATCCGGTGCAAAGCCAATGCACCCAGCTATATCCGTTGCTCAGTAACCGGTACCCTTTCGCGCGGACTTTGGTACTGGTAAAGCGTTTCCAATTTTATTCCCAGGAGGGAGAAACCTATGAACTACATCAAAAATAACACCAAATATCTGTAGTAGGCCTTTTGCTATGCTGTTCATCATGCACATTTTCACGACCGTCCATGAACCATATGGATGCGCATGGCCTTCCGCACATCAGAGGTTAACTCACGTTTAATATTCACAGCAGTTTCGTTTTGTGCTCTCAAATAGTGTGCCTTTACGTAAAATTCATAGTCGGGCACGTTTTGTAGTTGCTTACCGCCAAAGTAACGTATGCAGTGAACGAACTCCTCAACAAAATACACCGGTCCACTGACTTAAAAGTTGCAGCTAGTCTTTCATACATATAAAAACAAAAACGAAACGAAACAAGGTAGTGCGGGATTTATGGAGAAAAATCAGACGGAAGGAAGAGGGAGATATTTTTAAAGCACGGTAAATCTGTTATTAATTGATAATTAAAATACAAGAGAGGGTCTGTGGTACAAATTGCTGCTTAAAAATTGTATATTTTGGGGCTAATTATACTTGACACAGAGTTAACTGGCATTTACTTTCTAAAGCCTTGGGAAGATTTAGCACGCACTCCCCTCAAAATAGGAATAATTTGCGAACGTAATAAAAGGATTTGTCTACCTACATCTCTGTGAGGCGCAGCAGGAGAGCATGCGCGCTGGCTCTTTGAAGGATTTGAAGGGGATTATTTGGACCAGTTTTGTAATTAGCGACGCGCTTTTGTTACGGGCGCAAAGACCTTTCATTAATTAATACTCTTATCTTTTTACTAATGTTATCCATGTCTGTCCCGCGGAATGCCATCACAACTTTAGCCATCTTGCTGAGCCAGACAGTTCCTTGTGAATTTTCGCACACAAGGAGTAATTGAATAATTGAACTGATTATTAATTAATTAGGCTTCTCTTCAAGGCTATCTCACGAATTAAAATACGTAATTAGGTATTATTTAATGACTCAAAAGATTTTACGCCTCCCACACAGTTTCAAGTTCATATACAGGGTGTCCCACATAAAACCGGTACGCCTTACTGCGTTCATATTTACAATTTGGCTACACTGCGCTCCGTTAATTGTTAAAGAGTTAGAGAGTTGAGTTTAACAGTAATTGTCTTGAAAGTCGTGGAAGTGATGTGAGAAAATGGGGCAATATTTAGTTGAACACCGAATTGGCATAGTGGAATTTTACATTAAGACAGCATCCATCAAAAGAGACTAAAAGATGTGTTTGAGGGGAAATGTATTGGAATGAAGCTGCCCACAAGCAAGGCCCACATCACAAAAGTATAGTATAATGCATATAAGTGTATTAGTATCCACAAAAGTATGGTCTAATGCATATAAATGTATTAGTACAAGTCCTTGTAAAGTATGGTCTTGTAACTTTCTGTTCCACGAAAGCAATGCATCGCTTGTAAAGTATTAGTATGAAGAAAAAGTTACAAGTGACGTCATATAAGAGCAAGACGGAGGAACAGCAGTTTGCCATACGTCGTCATACCTTGAATTAGGTTATGTCCACTCCTTAGGGATTTTTAATGTACTGATGATCATTCCTGCTAAATGGATGTTGTGTTTTTTCCTCAAATATAATGATTATTTAAATAATTTAATATGTATTTATCGATATTCAAGCGTAATAATCCACTTTGAGATGACGGTCTCCTACAGCTGTATTTAGGAGCATCAATTTCAGCCTTCGAGAGATGGCAGATCCATTTGATCATTTACATGTATTGATCTACAATCACCCTCCCATTATAAGTTAAAAAAAAAAAAAAAAAAAAAAAAAAAACAGAAATTTGTCTCAAGGGATTAATTTAAAGGAGAATGATGAACGAATGAAAATAAATTCTTTTTGGGGCATGTAGCAAGAACCTTAAAAATACATTAACTAAGATGCTGGTCTGAAATATGCATTTGAAACAGGAAACGCTAATATCAGTCATAAGCCGTACTTTATTTGCACTTAACTTTATATTTGTACACAAATATTTATTTATTCTTTCTTTATAGTATTCCTACTCATCATTATCATCACTTTCGCTAGTACTTAACACATTTGAGTCAACTGATTCCCAATATCATTAAAAAGATAATGTATTTTGCTAGTATTTGAAGTTATTAATATTGCTACACTTGTAGAGAAATTTATACAAATTACCAGTTCCCGAATAATACTAATACTTCTATGGAACAGAAAGAAGAAAAACCACTTGTACACTTGTAGATAAGGGGTTGTAAAATACAAGTGTAGCAGAAACCTTTGTGAAACAGAATTTTACTAATAACTACAAGCCCAAACACTTGTAATGTATTAGACCATACTTTTGTGGAACAATCAAGATTGGTGTAAGAAATGGAAGGCTACAGGGGCATTGCATTAAGTATTATTTTGATTATTTGCAGAAAGAAGACACAGTAACAGATTGAAAATTATGAGTTACATTCAAGCGGAAACATCGCGGAAAGTTGAGACGGTGTATTTGTTTCTTTAGTACAACGCTCTAAGTCACAAATCTTGATGAAGTCTTATGGAAGAAATACGCAGAAGTCGGCAATGTATTGCCGCAGAGGGGCATTATTTTAAACATCGCTTATAACATAGGTTAGCATTTATTACCAGTTTAAATGCAATATAGTTGTATGCTTTTATTCAAAATATAAATACTAAAATAAGAATACTAACAACGTGTTGCCAGCCTCATCACCCTGTTTGCGATTGCGGCGACTGTACATCCTCAGCAGCGATGTTCAGGCGGCCCATAACTCAAATAACCTCACTGTAAATCTAAACATATCTGATAGGGCAATACTACAGTCATTACTAGATATAATTGGAATACAAAAATAAAGTATTTTCTGCTTAATAAGCTCTTTATTTATCATATTATTTACAGGAATATATATAATTATTTAATGTCGGTTTTTTATGCTCTTTCGAATCAAAGTGCAATGACTCCAGAAGGTAAAGAAGGTGAGCGGATTATCATATAGAAGAGGTCTTATTGCGCAAGCGTGAGCGGAGCTACAATGCTACCACGCAGTTAGAGGCAAAAAGTGCTCTCTGAGCCTTCTGTCATTTCTTCGTTGAATGGAAGGATCCTTGAGCGAGACAACTGGTTTGTTCTAAAGTTGCAAGGTTGAATCAACTATGGATATTATAAAGGTCGTTGTTTATGTTAAAATACACTGAATTAGTGTAATGGAAATTTGAAGCCACATATGGTTTAATTCTTAAACATTCCTCCATTAAATAGAGGCGAAAAACATGTAGGGGATATAGGAAAGGTCGTTATAGAAACCGAGTTAAAAAAATACACTGCGCAGGTAGATTAAAGTGCGGCTTTGCGCAAGTAAAGTGGAGCTTTGTCCGGAATTGCTGTCACCTTGTTTCTCTACACTTAATTTAAAGTAACTTGTTAAATTGTTTGTGCGACTACACACGTGTCTGGTGGGAATCCCAGCAAACAGATGGCTGCCATTCGATTGCAGACCAAAGGCCTATTTTCTATTCCACGCCGGCAGTTTGTTTCCACAGCCATCAGCCTTTCGAGTTGTGTCAAGGGGTTGCCGCGATTCGTTCGCACACTAGCTTGATTTCTAAGCGATTGCCTATTGTTTTATCGCCCGTCTGTCGCCATTATTCCTCCAACGAACCGCCGGAGTACATTTGTTAAAACTGCTGCCGAACAGAAGCGGTGTTTGCAACTGTTGTGTCTATATTATGCCATGTAGGCATTTAATTGCTGTATTGTACAAGTTTTTTATTTACATAATATAATACTTATTATTTAAACTATTTTATTTACTAGCTTTTAGCAGCAATCTGAGAGATTACAGCTGTTAAAGGTTCTGCAAACAGGTTAGATGTATACTAGAGAGAGGTAAACAAGTATTGACCAAACACGCGGCTTTTTCATATACATATACTTCACTCACGTTTATGAATATCTACATATTTAAAATTAATTTCATTTAAACAAAAACACTTCCGATATTCTGAAACATAGAAATGGAAACTGCTTTACCAGATGTTGTTGCTTTATAAAATCATTCGTACTAAAATGTCTAAGAGATTTTTCTTCAAGGCTCATTATCTACCGATTTCATTCTTATGCAGCACTCTGTCGGAGTGTTTGAATATGACTTAAGAGAATTTAAAACTTCTCGTGGGTCAGCAAGAGCAGCGTGATTTTCCTCGCTTTGTTAACACTGCTTGCGGTTGGAAAAATATTAAATTGTTTGGTATACAGAAGGTTTGTCAAACTACCAGTAATTTGTAGTATGGAAAAAGAAAGGGTAGGAAATTGTCCTTCTATCAATTTATCTGATTACGATGAATTCGATTTTTGCTAATAAAAATGACGAAGATTATTCACTAACAAGTTTCTAGCAAGAGTGATTTTATTGTAATACCAAATCTGAAGATTATAGTAATGAATATTATATACCTCAAGAAACTACTATTTAATGAATCCGTCAATCATCTGTTCTGAGAGTAAATATTTTTAAAAAAATTAAAATTATACATATATGTATGTATGTATAAATTAACAGTAATAATAAAAGTGGATAAGGATAAAACACTTAGATAAAGTCACACTTGAAATTGCAATAAAGTCTTATAGAAAACACAGAGAAAGTAAGAAATAAAATTAAAGGAATAATAGATAAATAGTAAAGAAGTCAAAAGCAAACAAAGCTTAATAAGCCAAGTTAAAAGCAACACCAGAGGTGCAAACAATATAAATAAAAAATGAAAATAAAATAACACTATTAACAATGTAACAAATTAACAGTAATAATAAAAGTAGATAAGCATAAAACACTTAGATAAAGTCACACTTGAAATTTCATTATATATATATTATGAAACCTACAGGGATTTACATAACTAGCGAACCCTGCAGAAAGACAATCTCCGAGGGCTATCAAATAAAAAATGAGCATACAATTTTTTTATCAACATACCTTTACTCAACGTAATTTTAATGGTCTTTCTCTTCCTATCCCAGCATTTCTAGCAGTCTTCAAAGATATATTGGGATCCACTTTTTGACAACCTCTTGCAGAATCGCCTTGCATCCTTCACCAGTATTTCTGATGTTGGAAACACAAAGCTGTTTCTTCCATTTGAATAAAAGGAAAAGTCACACGGGCTAAATCTGGAGGTGAAGGGCACACTTCACATTGATTTTGTGAGACATTCAACATCTGCAATAGTGATATGGCCTTATAGAGCTTTCCTAGTTACAGTTGTGTGTACAAATACGATATGCTGGAAAAATGAGATGACCATAACTTTCCCAACAGAAGCAACCACTTTTGTAGTTGTTGGTGAAGGTGATAATTTCCACACACTTTGCTGCTGTTCTCAGGAACGAAATGGTGTACCAAAGTTTTATCAGCAGTTATTACCTTTGAAAGAAACACCACATCTTCAAGTGCATGCCTGAGGAATCAGTCAGTAGGTTTATATCCACCGTGAACAAACATGTCTAACGCGTGGATGACACCATTCTTCCGTTAGAAACAAACTGGAGCGTCGGGTCTATCTTCCTTTGAAATTGATTGCATCCCTTTAAACATGTTACGTGGGCTCATGAAGAGTTTGTTGTTCTCTAAAGCACAGGGAACGTTAAGGCCCGGACTCGTGAGCGGAAGATTTGAGGTTCGATTTCCGTCAGGACTGTCCTCCCTGACTGAGGGTTTTTCCAGGTTTTTCTCAGTCCTCATAAATGGCAAATGCCGGGGACGTATCCTAAACTGAGGTCTGGAACGTTTCCTTCCTTAAAAAAAAATTTTTTTTTGTCATTTCATAACGTGTCAGTGTCCACTACCTGTGGTACCTCAGCAGTAAAACTGGGCGTTAACATTATTTAAAACATATATACAAGGCGGGACATTTATGGTATCGCAGCCATTTTCCTCTGAAACGAAGGGGAAAGTCGAAAATACTTCAGACAAAAGTTGAAATGCTCCTAGGGGAACATAAGATAGCGACCTTAATTCGTCTAGAAATGCCAATATCATTACAAGTCAAATTGATTTTTTCAAATGAAATTGTGTATTCTCTGTTCCAGGAATGGAAAGAGCATTCAATTTTCAGTATACCAGCTAGGGGTGATAGGTGATGTGATATTGGACAAATAAGACAGCAAATGTTTTTCACTCACTTTCACTTCTCGCTCTTTTGTTTTGTTGTTGCTATGAAGGAAACTCATTTGTTTACATGCAGATGCCCATTTGTTGACATCGGTGCACAAACAAGTGCTCATCATTGCCAATTCAATCCTAAAAGGACATCATTCTCAGTCAGTTCCATTTCGTTTTTCAATCTTGGATGTTCGATACACGATCAACGAGAGGATCGATATAATTTATTTATGACAAAGCTCGTAAGAACGCTAGAGCAGCTTGCAACTTATACGGATATCGATATCCTGAAAGGAGGCAGCCATCTGTTAGAAATTTTCAACTATTTGCAAACTTATTCTCCGAAACGGCAGGTGTCGCATCAAGAAAACATCATCAAATGAGAAGTGCTACTGGGGAAAATTCGGAAGTCACTGTATTAGCTGCAGTTTCCGCTAATCCTCACCGAAATTCCCGTCAACAGGAACGTGATTCAGGAATCTCTCCAAGGAGAGATTGAATATCACAAATACCATCCATATCACATTAGCCTCCATCAAGCCCTTCATGGGAATGATTTTCAGAAGCGTGCTGAATTTTGCCAACTGCTCTACTACAAATTCAAAACGGAAACTTTTCCAACATACGTAAATTGATGTCAGTAAAGTGAAAGTGATTGAAAAACACTTGCTGTCTTATTTGTCCAATATCTCATCACCTATCACCCCTAGCTGATAAATGTACAAGAGCTTCTTTACTGAAAATTGATTTTTCATTCCCGGAAAAGAACATACCCCATGTCATTTGAAAAAATCATTTTGACCTTGAAGTGACATTGAGAATAGCATTTCAAGGACGAGTTAAGGTCTCTATTTTATGTCCCCCTAAGAGCACTTCAACTTTTGTCCGAAGCATTTTTTGATTTTCCTCTTCGTTTCTGAGGATAATGGCTGGATACTATAAATGCATAGTTCGAAGATGTAATGACGTCAGATGAAACTTTGCTACATCATTTCGATCCTGAGAAAAAACAGCAAAGCTCTATGTAGAAATCTTGACTTGCGCAATCGGGAAGCTCAATTCTTCCGCCTTTTCTCAACGATTGAAATTGATGATGCGATCGTCGTCTCAAAGTGAACTATTATGCTTGAATATATATAAATACATATTAGAGTATATAAATTATAATTATTTCTGAGAAAAAAGACAGGACTCGTTTAATAGGAATGACAATAAATCGCTTTGTATATAAAAAAAATACAAATCTATTACTAAGAAGTAAAACTAACTTAAACAGCTGTTCCTTCATCTTGTCCTTATATGACGTCATTTTTAATACTCTGCAATTGTACATTCTTTCCTGGAACAGAAAGTTCCAAGTGCATACTTTACAAGGACTTGTACTAATACACTTGTAAAGTACCATACTTTTGTGGAATAGGGCCCTGATCTACGGGCAACTTTCCATTTGACTGTGTGGCCTAATGGATTAGGCGAAAGAGCGTGATTTCAAAGGTCGTGGGTTTCATTGCATAGGACTCAGCTGCAGATTTGTTGAGACGAAAGTAACATAATTTACCTCGCTTGTCACCTTCATTTTGCTTTAGACGGAACTGAACATGTGTCACACCTCTCACAGGCGGTAACCGGAAGTGCAACAGTGAAACTAGTACCACTACGCATTAAGCTAAATTTTAACGCTAGAAATTATGTCTGTAATAACTTTTTTGCCATAGTTGTTTCAAGGTAACAAGTTTATCTTTTTTGAAAAAGGTTTAAACTGCGATTCATAGGTCTCTAATGCTTGCATTGTGAAAATATTTTTCAACGATTTTATTTATATTTGCTAGATGAACCGTTAAAGCTAGCGGCACTTGAGGGAAAGACGTTGAACTACCGCGATAACAAATGACGGGGCTCTCTAGGCTGTTACCATTAGCAGAAGGAAATTAAGCAATTGCGTGCGCCTAAAGGCTGTGTAGGAGGTCGTTAGAGCAAAACTTGCACTCAGACCAACAAAGTTAATAGGCATGTACTCTCTAACGAGTTTGCTAGACTTCATTTCGCAAACAATTGATAAAATTGAATTATTGTCAGTATTTGCAGAGACTATACCGCTACAGATGGTGTTTGTCAGTTGGGAGTGTCGCAGGTTCCATTGCTGCGGTCGGGGCGCAGAGGTGTTTGAAACGGAATGGTTCGGTAGGATTAAGGTATTAACTGGCTTGTTACAGAATCTTCTGCAATCTCAGCCCGCCGCGGGGGGGGGCTTCGGATGTCTGTTCAGCCAGACTAGCTCCGAATATTAAACAGTTAGCCTCGCCTCTCCAGCGCCACTTTTGCTCTCGATAAGGTAGGATGAAATACGGCACAAACCCCGAGAATGGCGGAAAAGGAGGGGCGGGGCTACTAGAAACAAAACGGGGGTGTTATCCAACCGTAGACAGAAAGTAAGACACTTGATATTTCCTACTTGTTAAAGCTTTTCTTTAGTTATTGATTCATTTAGTCTATAAATAAAGTATGCCTAAAATAGTTGGATATATGAGTTTTCTGGAAGAAATTAAACTTTTTCCCATTGGTTATAATGTAGAAAAACATTACAGTTTTTTATGCCATAAGATAAAAATTCTCTAGGCATTAATAAGTATAGTTGCATTTTTTGACCTGGTAGTTATGACAGCAACTTCGTTAACCACCGTCAGATCAAAGAAGTGCCCAACACTGACAAACTCGCCCGCCACTGGAGAAAATCTGCTATTCATACCAGTCTACTACAGTTTTTCTAGTGTTAAATCTTAGGCTGCCGTTGGCTGAAGCTAAAATATTATTGTTGTGGTCAGACTGTGTTTACAGCTAGATACATTGCATGTATTGATTAACACAAAATATTAGAGTAGAGATTTCCAATAAGCTATCAGATATATACATTCAATAATAAAATAACGTAAAAATAAACAAATAAAATAAATATGAAAATGTAAAGAAGTCGCATTAAAGATGACCACAGCCGAATTCAATGAATTTGTTTCCTCCCAATCCCTTCCCCGGTTATCAGCTTTTTCAGACCTGAGCTGTCTCACATTCATCAGAAGTTTATCTCTCTCTCCTCTCCTTTCTTGTCTGTCTGCAGAGCCCAGCATGACCATCTCCTTCTGTAAAGGAACGTGGTAGATGACCATTCTATCCATTCTTACTTGACAGCCACGAGTGGCCGAGGTCGTTAAGGCGCGGACTCTTGAGCGGTAGGTCTGGGGTTCGAATCCCGCCAGTGCCGTCCTCCCAGAATTTTTCCAGGTTTTCCTCAGTCCTCATAAATGGCAAATGCCGTGGAGGTACCCTAAACTTAGCCCTGAAACGTTTCCTCCCTTAAAAATAAACCCTTTCCCAATATTCATTTCAACTCGTGTATCCTGTTCATCGCCTGTGGTGCTTCTGTAGCTAAAACGGGGTTAACACCATTCATTTTCATTTGATTCTTACTTACCCTTACTTTCAGCCAGAATATGTGTTCATGATTTTCTCTCCTCCGTTCTTATTCGTCGGTAATCTTGATCATCCGCCATACTCTTTGTCTGAGTCCCTAACTGCTCCATTTCCCCATTCCGATTTTAGCTACGATTGTACTTGCAGCGAAATCATCTCTCAACCGGTCCGTAAGGGGAATATGAAAGGCTTATCCTCATAATGTTAAATTTACCAACTTCTGTTTTCTCGTTTTCTCAAGGACTGTTAAAATAATGAAATGGAATCTCTCTTTTCTATGAGACAAATTAAAGCCACCTCGAACACAAACTTATCGTTTAGACTTTAGATTTTTCAAAAAATTAACTCTTTAGCTCATTTTATTCTTATCTAATGCCTCTAGCACATGTTAAAAGGGGAAAGCAGTGCTCTAATAAGTGTAAATATCTCTGTATTGCAGATGTGTGTTCGCTGAGACAATTCCAGTGTGACAACGGAAGATGCATCCCACTAACCTGGATGTGCGAGGGCGAAGACGATTGTGGTGACAACAGTGACGAAACTTCTCCGGAATGTCACGGTAAGCAAATTCTGAAATTGCAGTTAATGTGAATTTTACTATAAAACGTAAATGTTGGTTAGCGTCGAGCAAAACCGTTGGTTTTTAAACTTAAGTATAGCAACTCTACGATTTAGATCAGGAAGTCGTAGGTTCGATGAGGTGATCTTTAACAACCTCTGCATTAACCACAAAAGTCGTGGTTTACATTCAGCAACATACTCGCTATAGGTGCAAGGTTTACTAAGGTTAGTTTAAAACTGACAATCGTATCTTAAGTTTTAACCGCTTTCATCACCTGCTACATGTAAACCAACTGGGGCATCCACAAAAGTGTGGTCTAATACATTACACGTGTATTAGTACAAGTCCATGTTGTCCGTATGAACTTATAATTTTCTGTTCCATGGAAGAATGTACACTCTTTGATCCCCTCCCCCCATAAAAAAGGCAAAGGTAAAAGTTCTACTCGTTACAACGCGCGGTTCACAAGGTAACCAGCAAGTGTATGTGGTCACTGCAGTAGTTGTGTTATATGTCATGCACTAAAGACGCTGCCTAGTATGTGTGTTCCGTTAGCTCTGTGGCAGAGTGTGCAGTGATGCCTTGGTTAAGAACTCAGGTTCGCCTTCCGGTATGAAGCCCCCACCTTTTTTAATAAACGTTTGCAACATATTATGACAACTTTCCCATACACAGCAAGCTTTAACATTAACATATTGTATACCTTATAATAAGTGTAATATTTCTCTTATTATTTGTTCTATCCAAATTCAATATATTGCACCCGTATTTTCCTGCACATGCACGAAGAACAAAAGATGACTTATGGTTCAAATTCAAGAAGCCTCGGATGTTGTAGCCTCTCGTCCACACCACTGTAGGAATCTTGACATCATCTTTGTCCCGAAGATTGAGGGCAGTTATACATGCTGAGGGTCCATACACCCGATATTCATTTATGTTTATTTCTATGTATTTTCCCTTTAGAAGGTATATGTTTCTGTTTAATTATTTGTAAAGAATGCGTTAGTCTGTGATTATTTTTTGTGTGTGCATAGGTAATGCCACAAAACTCAAGTTAAAATATAATACGACATTAAGAAGACGTAATGTTCCACATATAGACTTATAAAAGCAACAATAAAAAATAAAACAAAATGCTGTGTGGGATTTGAACTCAGTAGTTTTCGCAAAAGAGCAATGCCTTCTAAACCGCTGCTACTCTACCCTAATGTTCTCTTATGATGTGACCATTATTTTTACAGGCAAAGCGGCCACTGCAGTGTGCATTCACTGCATGCGTTTATGAGCATCCCCGAAGTTCTTTGATCGAAAAGTAGAGTCTGAGGATAACATTAGCAAAGGTTTACAGCAACTTAAAGTATTCGTAAAAGGTTACGTGACGTCATATAAGAGCAAAATTGAAGGAACAAGTCCTTAGTAATAGATTCGTATGTTTTGATGTACCAAGCGGATTATTGTCATTCCTATTAAATGAGCTGTAATTTTTATTAGAAATAATGATAATTTAAATACTTTGTTATGTATTTATCAATATTCAAAAGTAATAATCCACTTTGATACGATTATCGTATTTAGAGAGAGATACATGGCAGCATCAGTTTCAATTGTAGAGAGCTGGCAGAAGGATGAGCTTCCCGATTGCACTAGGTCATTTATTTTATTTTTCATTTAATCATTTATATTTATTTATATTGTTTGGCAGTCGTATTTTAATTATAAGCAACAAATGTATATACAGAGCGTGCCAAAAATGTAAACACACTTCAAGCAAAGAAAAATCTGTGTTAACGTAACTAAACTGAACTCACACAAACAGAAAATGATAAGCACTAATCATCTTAGACATTTACAGTTACAACAGTTGCTCAAAATGCCTACCATCGGCGTCGATACACTTCTGAGTACGTTGAACTACTGATTGAGCAACGTTTGCGAAAGTGTCCTCAGCGATTGCAGCACATGTCGTTTCAATTTCTTCCCGAAGTGCTGCCAGTGTAACTGGTTTTCTACGGTATACATAGAGTTCCCCATAGGTAGAAGTCCAACGGAGTTAGATCTGGAGAACGCGGTGGAAACTAACGTGTACATTGCTTTGTAGATTTTTGCGGCGAGTGCTCAAAACGTTCCGAAACCATAGCCGAGGACGCAGGGCTTGTTACTGCGCGAGATCTCCCGGATCTGTCCGCATACGGGACAAATCTCAAACTTGTCTGGAATGCGCGCAATTGTTACTCCCGTTAGCTGTTCTGTTCCATATACACGTCTCCATTGCCTTTGAACTAAAATAACATTCTCGGTTTTCCAATACTACTTCAAAATTGTTTTCCGTTGTTCAAACGGTAATCTTGGTTCCATTTTGTTGTAGCAACACTAGCGTAACGTAATATGAATCACATCGGTTTACAGAACATCATATGATAATCTTGGCTTCATTTGTTCATTATTGATTTACTGATCACATAGCAACGGTATCATGATGTATCTGAGGCACATCTGTTTACAGAATATCATACGATAATCTTGGCTTCATTTGTTCATTGTTGATTTACCTGTCACGTAGCAACGTGTCGGTCCTGGTGGTGTAGTGGTAACCATACTTGCCTCCTATACCCAAGATCGCGGGTTCGAACCCGGCCAGGGTTTTTTTCGGGCGTAAAAATCGTAAGTATGGCTTCCTTCCGAAAGGAAGTAAAGCCGTGAGTCCCGTGTCGTACATTTACGGCACGATAAAGAACCTCAATCCTGAAAGAAGATACCTCTGTGCAAAGTTTGTCGGTAGTTTCACGTCCTGATTAACATGGGACGCTGATGACCAGAGATGTTAAAGAGCGTCCGTAAATAAACAAATAAACAAACAAAAACGTAGCAAAGCTATAATAATGTATGATATTTACAGAACATCACACTACACATTGCTGTTGTTTTTCGGTCCAACTTTGAAATACATTAAATAGATTTCTACTATGAAAATGTGTATACATGTTTGGCACCCTCGGTATATAAATGACGGCAAAAGAGAAGTAGGATGGGAAAAATTATTTTCGTGGCATGTAGCAACACCTTAAAAAAAAAAAAAAAAAAAAAAGTGAGATGCTTGAATGAATTTTGCATTTAAAACTGGAAAGGCCAACATTAGTCCTAGGTTAATTGCACCTAACCTAACTTTTTCACTATACTGAAATATTAAATGATTCTCTCTTTATACATGTTCCTACTCTCATTATTATCACTTTTCCTAATATTTCGCATATTTAGCCAACCGATTCCCAAAATTATTAAAATGATATTAAAACTTGCACTAGTATTTGAAGTTACTCATGTAGAGAAATACATACCAGTTAAAAGTGCCCGACTAATACTAATACTTCTGTGGAGCAAAAAAAAAAAAAACATGGAATTATATAATGCAAGTGTAGCAGAAACTTTTGTGTAACAGAATTTTACTTATAACTGTAAGTTAACAAGTTCATACACCTGAAATGTATTAGATCAAACTTTTATGGAAAGGCCCAGCACACCTAAGAAAGAGAAGTTACCGAACTTTGAGGGGTAGCATTTAAACACAAGGTCATTCAAAACAAAAGCTATTGTTATAAAGTTGTTGGCAACTACGTATGTCTATATTATCGGCGGTTTCAATGAGTGCGTTACCATTCTATCCCGGACCGGTATTGAGAGCTCAGTATCCCGTATTACTCCCATAACTGCCAAGATGTGTAACTTCTCACGCATTAAAATCACCACCCAGACCTATTGAAATATACTATTCAACTCTGTTTTCTACTTATCTATACGTGCTGAAGAGTTAATTATTGCTTGTCGATAACGGTTTAGAAACGTGAAGTGTTAGTGATAATAAGCCAGGAACACAATAGAGGGGTTTTAAGTTGTTATGAATAAAGTTTCATATATGAATTGATGTTATGCTTTGTAAACTATTACGAACTAATCATTTTTGGTGTTATTAAACAATGAACGAAGCCATAACCCACGGGATATGGCATTACCTGGTTTGACTAGAGTAAAATCATATACAAATTATGCATTAAAGTTACTTCATCAATATAACAAGAAATGTATGTCAATACAGGGTGAATCCGAACTCTACGGATAAACTTTCACGCGTTGCTCAGGGATGTTTTCTGAGTATTTTGATATATGGAACCCATGGTCTCTGGTGGCTCATTACTGGACAATTTCATTGTTTTCATTTTGTAATAACTAAACCACCTTTGTATCTGTTTATTATTATTGTAATTCCGACCTTGCGATGGTGGGTCCTTTCTGGTGAAGCCAAATTTCAAACAGCACACACCGATGTCCGGAAATCAGCTTGCAATAGCTCAAAAGACGTTACTAAGCTAAAAATGATCAAAGTTAATAGGACCTGTCCCCACCAATAAGCAAAAATCGGGGCTTTATAAAATGCTGACTATTGAACTCGCTAGGAAAGAAGTGGAAAAGGGGGGCGGGAAGAAGAAGATAAAATAAATCGATAAGAGTACTTCACAGTATTATGAAGAGAAATTATTTTTTAACGTAAATCCGATACATTTGCCCACGTCTTAACTTTGAACACATTTTTAAACCTAATGTGTGCCCTTAAAAAATATCCTATTTTTGTTGTCTCTAATCGTAGAGTTTATCTTAACGTGGGAAAAAATCTGAAAACTTTGTAATAATCGCTAAGAGTTTAAAAATGTGGTGTTAATTTCGAGTGTAATAATTCATCTGTTGAAATTCACACCCATTCATCACCGACAGCCTAGATCGCCACAATTTAAACACTGATAGCCAAAGCATACTGACCAATATTTCCTTGTTCATAAATCACTTTCCTCCTTCTCAATGTTATAGTCGTGGTCTTCAGAAGGAAAGAACGAACTTTTAGACGGCGTCATGTTGGCAGCGCTTCTTGGAAAATGTTTCTGTAGCACTTGTAGGGTAATTTGATTTGCTATCTCCATGGAGCCAAGAAAACAAAGCAGACTCGAAGAATAAAATAGGGAAAAAAAAAAAACAAAAACAAAAAAAAAACCGGTTAGACACTTGTTTTGCTTCAAGAAGGAAATTGTTTTCCAGTCGAGAGAAAGAATTAAGACATTTCGACTTTCGTTTACGTGAAAGATCGCAATACCTATAGGAATACAAAATGTTTCCAGATACGCCTCCGTTTTTTTATTGTATGACTATTTTCTTTATCTTAAATAGGTTAGAGAGAAAAGGCGGTCTCCTGTTGCCAACCTTGTTATGTAAATGAATATTCGTAATTAAAATTTCCTAATAGATCATCACATTATAAAAATTATATTTAAATACTACAAACAATGCAACTTCCATTAATTTAGGTGTTTAATATCACATTCGTTAAAGGTTTCTGGTAAAACACTACAAGGAAATCAGCGATTTTAATCTTAATGTGCAGATTTATATGTCTTTGATTGTTATGTACCTAGACAGAACAGGAGGTAGCGAAATTGCATTGTATAAAATTACAATTTCAAAGACATTCATTTGCTTTAATTTTTTAGTAGTAATAGCTTTTTATTTTTGCAGGTCTACAATTATGCAAATGTAATTATAACTGTCGCATGGGTCTTACGGCCGTACATGGTAATACCGTCCTTTTGACAGTGAAAATATATAAAATGCCAGGACAGTAACATTAATTCCCAAGATTACGTCAAGTTTTGTGTGGTGGTCCATTTTCCTTTGACTAGTGCGAAGAGATGACAGGGGAAGTATATTAACGGAGGGTGTGGAGTAAGGCTATGCATATGGAGTGTATGGTAGATGATATATTAGATTTAAAAAAAAAATGTATTTAAAATTTGAAATTACATGTGGAATTGTTTATAGAAAAATTTAATCTAAAATAAAAATGAACTATTTAAATCCTTGCACAGTAAGGTTATTTGAGTTACGGACCTGCCAAAGCAGCAGCGGGCAAGGCTATATAATACATGTGCAGGTATCATCTTGTAGTTAGTTTGAGGGAGGGCTTAGTCGGCGAGTGGATGTGTGTTCGTTTATTACTCGGTGCTCATTGTATGCAAACGAACACACACACACACACACACAGAGGGTGCCAAAATGTACACACACTTCAAGAAAAGAAAAAAAAAATCGGTGTTAACATAACAAAACTGAATGCACACATGATGAGCACTAATCATCTTAGACTTTTACAGTTAAAACAGTTGCTCAAAATGCCCACCATCAGCGTCGATATACTTCTGAGTACGTTGAACTACTGATTGAGCAACGTTTGCGAAAGTGTCCTCAGCGATTACAAGCACATGCCTTTTCAATTTCTTCCCGAAGTGCTGTCAGTGTAGCTGGTTTTCTGCGGTATACAACATCCTTAAGAGTTTCCCATAGGTAGAAGTCCAACGGAGTTAGATCCGGAGAACGCGGTGGAAACTCAATCGGACCTCTTCGTCCTATCCAGTGCCTTGGAAGATTGTCATCAAGGTACGGACGTACATCTCGGTGGTAATGTCGTGATCTGCCAGATCTGCCCTTGTGAACATCGCATACGGTACCGTGTGTCTCAAATTTGTCTCTAATGCGTGCAAATGTTACTCGCGTTGGCGGTTCTGTTCTGTACACACGTCTCCATTGCCTTTGAACAACATTCTCGGTTTTCGAATATCACTTCAGAATTGCTTTCCGCTGTTCAAACCATAATCTTGGCTCTATTTTGTTGTAGCAACGCTAGTATAACGTAATGTGAGTCACATCTGTTTACAGAACATCATACTACACATTGCTATTGTTTTTCGGTTCAACTTTGAAATATATTAAATAGATATCTACTGTGAAAGTGTGTATACATTTTTGGGCACCCTCGGTATGTATATATGTATGATACATATGTGAGATCTAATTCTTGCAAAGGCAGTAAAGCGATTCGCAACAAAATATTCTGGTAGTCTTCTTCAGGTGAAGAAATTATTCGTCAGCTCTCTCAATGGCAACAAACGTGTTCCAAACCGCCGTGTTCTTACGGGTGAAATGTTAGATATTTATAGGTATTTGCTATGCAGATTCCGGCAAAGTATTGTCGCCGAGGGGCATCATTTTCAATATTTCTTATAACGCAAGCTAGTGCTTTTATTAATTATAGTGTTAATATTTTCATTAAAATACTGAAATACTGCACTTCTCGGTAAACAGCCGCGCTCAGGCAGCCCTTAACTCTAATAATCTCATTATACATTTGGCAACATTACTTCATTATACATCCCATTTTCTCAAGGACTATTAAAGCTAATGAAATTAAACTTTTACAAATGAAGAAGCACATAATTCAAATTGGCTAATCCATTTTCACTACAATACCATAACTGTGAAGCAAATTTTATATTATTTTCAATTGTTTGCTTTTTTTCTGGTTTTTTTTTTTTCCATTTTTTCCGAACATTTTATTTTTTTATATTGTCACATTTTGTTCTAGCTCTACCATAATAGATCAACACAATAATAATGAATAAGGGGTACACATTTTCAAATTAATAGCTTATACAGGTTCTTAAAAATTGGGAAACTTATGCAAAAAAATTGTAGTTTTTCAATAATTGCAGTCAAAAATGCTTTTACAGAAAAACCTACTGCTTAAGGGAAACACTGGCTAAAACCCTGCAAAATTGTGAAAGAACAAAGAACGATGCCATGGAAAAAAAAAACGCTACCAATTTATGAAATATAAATTTTGTATTGTTCAAGACAAACCACAGCCTTCTAGAATGAATGAATGTATGAATGAATGGTGTTTAACGCTCGTTTTTGCTACAGAGGCACCACAGGCGATGGACACTGATGAACCATGAGATGAAATGATAAATTGGGAAAGCATTTATTTTTAAGGAAGGAATCGTTCCAGGCCTAAGTTTAGGGTACCTCCCCGGCATTTGCCATTTATGAGGACTGAGGAAAACCTGGAAAAAAAACTCAGTCAGGGAGGACGGTCCTGGCGGTATTCGAACCCGGATTTCCCGCTCACGAGTCCGTGCCTTAACAACCTCTGCCACCCGTGGCGGTAAGCCTTCTAGAGCAAATAGTTACCGAGATATAGAATTTTAATGAACAAGTGTTCACAAAATATTCATAAAAATGGCTTCTGCCGTAACATAATTAAAATTTTATTAAAATATTTATAACCAAGGAACTTAATGAAAACATTAACCTTCCTTTACCTTTGATACTTCCGGTAAGTTGAAAATAGTTTATTGTATAAAATTCGGGTAAAGCTTTTTAAGAATTAAAAGAGACGTTTAAACAAAAATTCAAAGCTTGATTGTGAAATAGGATGATTTGTCTTGTATAATCGCGGTAAATAGCCCGGAAGGTATGTTACATCAAGCCACCCTTGGATGGCATTTTAATACAAAATTTATGCATTATGGTTACTATTTTGAAGCTAGAAATAGCTTATGTAAATAATCTTTATTTTGAATGAATACACAGTGGTTTTTCTCCCATCTCTGTAAGCACTAGCTAGATAAAGGGCGTTTGTCGTAAACTTTAGCCTTCAAACATTATCGGATCACGATATGTCCTCCTTGCATAACTTACGTGACAAGAAACGGCAAGTAAATCTGGTCATTTTTCTTGGCAACTACTGGGAATATCCAAGCAAGAAGTTGGTACCAGATCTGGCCGACGACCAACCTCACGACTCCCATTCTTAGCGATCAGGTGATAGCGCTTGATTCTGGAAAGCGGCCAGGTTGCACTGCGCAGGAATGACGCACATCTCATTAAAATATGAAGGTGCATGAAACTTTGCTATATAAAGTGCTCTCAACCTCTAGCGCATGACAACGGGACATCTCACGTGGCACACACAAAGGCGAATATTCTCGATCACACACATATGCTATATGAAAACAGGAATGCGAGGAACACATTTGAATATGAGCATGCACTTGCATAACACACTTAAATTCCACTGTCAAACGCTTCAAAACGTTGCTTTTTTCTTCCAAATATTGTTCAAGGATCGTTTCAGCTCTTGGGATCCGCATGATCTTGGATTCAAATACCTTGGGGCTAGCCCTCTTTACCTCGAGTTTTTTCTTGGTTTTTCCTGGTGGCTTAGGCGAATTCCTTTCCACAAATATTCTGCTGTCCCATTTCAAGCTTCATTCTTTTGGTTCTTTTACAGGGTTGAAGGACACTTGGTAGAAATTTTGGGTTTAAAAATGAATTTTTAGCTTTATGCCTAATATTAAATACAGATTACACCCATATATACAATTTTTGTTTGTTAGGGGAATTTAAATAGTTTAAATACCACGCTGGTACACAACATACACTGGCGGCTGGCTGGTCAATTCAAACCTTGAGCCTTTTTGTGGTTTCTCCTGGTCATATAGGCGAATGCTGGGGTGGAACTTTCCTTTACACAGCCTTTTCGCTTTTCCATTTCATTCCGCTGGTTCTATTTCAGAGTTGTACGCTTGGTAGAGATTGTGACTTTAAAATTCCATTTTTGGTTTCCGCGGGATGGGTGACAGGAAGTCCGCAGTAAATAAATACAGTACGTCAAGTGTCAAGGTTATTTCCAACACACATAACTTAAACACTTAAAAAGAACAGTAATTATCCACGTATATTAAGCAAGGAGATGCTGGAACTGCCTCCCTTCGTTGTTCAAGCATTTCTGTTACCTACTTAGGAAATTGTTCATTACACTCTACAGTTCCCTCTGAGAAATGGCAGCAATTTCTGACGATGTTAGTTTTAAGTTCATCTAAAGTGTGTGGATTTGTTTTGTACATTTTCTCTTTTAATGCCCCCCCCCCCAGAGATAAAGAACACTTCCCGTTTCACGAAATGTGTTTACTATTTGATGAATCGAACTCCGATTAGAAATAAATAATCTCCTTATACCACGTGCTGATTCTGTACGCACATATGAATCGTACATGAATACTCTTTGGGGAATAGAATATTTGTATTGCCCAATTTCACTTAACACACTTTCACTCAATACACTGTATTGCGTTGCCTAACAAACACGTGCTACTTGCGCAAGATTTCAATTTACACTGAAGGCTCGCGCAGCGGAGGGGAAATATACTTCTCGCCTCTGCCGACATAGCGTTGCCGGCTGATCCCGCGGTTGCTTCGAGAATTGCTCACCCAGTATGAAACTAAATACACACATAGATATATAATTTTTGTTAGTTTGGGGAATATAAATTCTTTAAATTGCAAATTTAAATATGACCACCGTACAGTTACACAGCTATTATCTTTTTTTTTTTTTTGCCAATGCATATTTACCTAACCTGCATATTTTTACCTTTAGGTGCCCTTTTCTTTAAAACCATGTTGGATGAATTTTTTTGCAGATGTGCAAAACGCATTGTTCTATGTAACCGGTGAAAGCTTTTAACTTATGCACATATAAATTGTGGTTGAAAATTTACACAAATTATGACACTAAGCGCAAACATTTTTAAAAGTTAATCTTTTGCTTTTTAAGTTAAATTTTATTTTACTAGCAATGTTAAATAACATGTTTTAAAACTGATTTTAAAATCTGTGTATTTGGAGATTACTAATTTATGGGAAAAGTACACCTAAAGCAGCAATAATGTAAAGAAAGAATCTTTTTTCTGGTTTATTAAAATAATTACAAAATAATAATTAAGCTTAGCCAAAATTTTAGACAGTTTATAATTTACAAATAATTAAGTGGTAAAATGTTCATTTGAATATACAATAGAATTTTCCAGAAAACCCAGCTTGCATTCTGTCGAGGTTCAGCACGAAAATTGTCATTATGTATCTATTGAAAGTCTTTTAAGTGTCAGTGCGAGGTGTGAATTGTGATTTGGAAAGAATTCTGCCCTAGCTTCTTTGTGGAAGCGGCGCTTTTGAGGGGCTTGAATTTCTTGAAAAAAAGGGGGGGAGCTCCGACTATAAAGTTCTTTAAAAAGCATTCCCATTATCATTAGGCAAAAACAGTAAGCGTGCGCACTTTAGAGAAATTGTCAGTGGTATGTTGCAGTCTGTCCTGGTGAATCTAATAATTCCATCCCAATTCATTTGAAACTTTAAAAGAGGTGTCTGCCCCATTTAACTGCTTAGGTAGTAGACTTGAAATGTACTGCACGTGAATTTACTGACTTCTCAGGAACATAGAGAAAACTGGCGGTCGCGGTAGGCAGGAATGTACGATACATTTCCACTTTACTTAAGCAGTTAAATGGGGCAGACAGCCTCGAGGTCGGCGGAGCCCCAACTCTTTAGAGAGCCCAGATCCTGGTACAGAAACCTTTCCAAGCGCAAGCCACTGTCACACCACACCATCCCATCTGGCTTGGAACCTCTCGAATGGAAGCAACAGAGTGATATATTAAATGGGAGAGCGGAGCATTCGTGGAAAGAAAAGATCCATTATTCATACACCGCTCGGTTCATTAAGTGCTGGTGCAAAGTCAAATGTGTAACATCTGATAGTTGCATCCGTTCTAATACCATTCTGTACAGCTGCAGTTCAGGAAATGTAGAAAGGAGTATTAAGGCTGTTACAGTTAAGTTTCAGGCAAAATATTTGGAATATTTTGGGCATTTGACACTGTGCAAAGACGCAATTTGATCAAGGGGTGTTTAGTGCTAATGTTAATTCACAGAAGAAAATTAAGTGTGGGCACAGGCTCAAAGACAATGCAATACAACCGAAAGAAATAAAAAAATCGAATGCTGGGATGCTGTCAACTTTACAATGAGTTACGGACCGGCAGAGCGCTGCCTCGTACCGTCGTAAGCCAGTCGTGAACGCCGTATAATGCATGTGCAGGTAGCCACTTGTAGTTATGGAGAGGCTTTGTCATGTTTTCATTTGTGCTAACTGTTCAGAGACAGGATCACTCAGTGACGAGAAACGTGTTCTTAAGGCAGAAAAGTTGTAGAGATGCCGACAATGCATTTCCGCCGAGGAACATAATTTTTTTACATGTCACGTGTCTCAGTGACAAGAAACATGTTCTTACGGGAGAAAAGTTGTGTGAAATACAGGAATTTTTTACACAGACACCGGCAATGTATTTCCCCCAAGGGGCATCATTTTTTATCATTTGTTTTCTAACTTTATGCATGGAGAGTCTTTTATTTCTCTTTTTACGATTGTGGTGGTTGCATTTCAGGCGATTCTTAACTCAAATGAAAGGTATGAGGAAAAGGAAATCAAAATGTACTTTTTTAGTTTTTTACGGAAATGTAATTTGAAGTGTGAAAACGTTGCAAAGCTAAACACAGTAGATAGACAGACATTCCCCCCCCCCCCAACACTGTACCGAAAGTAGTTTTTTAACAGATCCTTATTTTGAAATTAGTGTCATATGTTATTTGTTCCTATTAATTAACAATAAAACGTCAAAGTGCACATGCTTGTAAGTAAACTCAATCAAAGTCCACTAACTGTATTATGGAATATACCAAATTATACTAGATATTTGTTGAGAAAAATATAAACAGATTGCAAATAGCCACGTCTATCACAGATAACCTTGAAAAATAGAGCTGACCATTTTCGTAACAGAATTTCTTCAGGCATTGTAGTTCATCATATTTTCATGTGGAGGGGAATTAATGTTTAATAGAAATGTCAGACTGTTGGCCAGCCTGTGTATGTCACATTTTGTCAACAATAACATGAGACACTCAGGAAATCATTTCGCTGGTTATAGTTCTAGAAGAGACGTTGTCAGCTGCAATTTCTCGTATTTCTCTTATTGGACATGTCTTGTTTATTAAGAAATGAAGAATACAATTTAAAAATATCCTGGGAACACTCAATGATATTGAAGTGAGATCGTTTCACGTGGCACCTTCTGATGTGCTCATTCCAATCGCTGGGTGTTTCAGCATTAGTTTTTGATTTATTCAATTCATATCTTTGTCACATTGCATATAACTGTGGCCTCTGACGGGAAACGTCGTTTTACTTGTTCAAATTTCTTATACTTATGAACAATGGAGTGAATGAGGCAATAACGGTGTATTTTTTATTTTGGCCGGGGCATGAAACGCAAAAATTTGCAAATTTCGAAATGATGGAAACAAAAGTCAAACAATTTCACCAGCTTCCTTTCTTGCTATGGTCTCATTGTAGGTATTTTACAAAGGACTCTTTGGTTGTTTTTCTGGATACTAAATTTGTTTAACACCAAAATTTCAAATTTCATCAAAAGTGGACGTTGATTGTTTTTTACCTGTACCCTTCAAGCAGTCTCACTGTAGAAACCCGTTCTTTACTTGTTTTTATACTTCATTTTATAATATGTTGCAATTTTGTACAGTGTTTCAGAACAACATAAATGACAGGTCTCTGTAGCATATTTTGGAGGGAATTTTATTATTGCAACTTGGCTCGCGCATTCATGTAATATTGCGAAAATGCTAAATAAGCCATAAACACTGGCCTGTAAAACAAACACGTTACGAATGAGTGCAACCCTTTTTTATAAGGCGGTTCAAATCTTGTATCAATGCTCATATGTGAACAATGAGAACAGGCATGGGGTCTGTAAATCATATAATGCTCCTTGTGCATTTTCTCTCATGTTTATTCTCATTGATAATCGCAATGTTGGTGAGGATTTGTGAAAAACTCTCCATACACATACGAGTACATACAAAGGGAAATCAATATCTGATTCGCGGCCGGCCAACCACCCTCTGAGCACAGTGTCTGCATTGCGACTCCGGTTCTCCTAACCTCTGTATTTGACAGGTATGGACTTCACCTCTGCACCAGTGACCACCTCAATGAGAATTATGCAAGACATGCTTATGATGACATGACCGCCACGGGTGGCCGAGGTCTAAAAGGCGCGGACTCGTGAGCGGGAGGTCTGGGGTTCGATTCCTACCAGGTCCGCGTTCATTATTGAGTATTTTTAGTTTTTTTTTAAAGGTTTTCCTCAGTACTTATAAATGGCAAATGCCAGGGAGGTTCCCTAAACTTAGGCCTGGAACATTTCCTTACTTTAAGAAAAATCCTTTCCCAATATTTCATTTCATGTATCATCAGTGTCCATTGCCTGTGTTGCCTCAGTAGTAAAAATGGGCGTTAAACACTATTAAAAAAAGCCATCGATCCTGACCAGGATTGAAGCCGCGATCTTGGGTTTAGAAGGCAAGCAGGCTACCACTACACCACAAGGACCGATATTTAGGAGGTATTTATGTACAGCATATAGTTGACACATAATGAAAGAATCAAGTAACACACGAACGCACACCCAAAATGTCCTTCAAACTACAAACTGCTACCTTCATATGCATAGTACGGCCTTAACAATTGGCTTTTTTCCAGCAGTGAGACAAATGATAGAAAATAACTAGTAGATTCTATTAGGAATATTATTATTATTTCTTATTTTTTAATAATGTTTAACGCCCGTTTTTACTACTGAGGCACCACAGGGGGCGGATACTGATGATACATGAAATAAAATGATAAATTGGGAAAGACGTTTTTTAAGGAAAAACGTTCTAGGTCTAAGTTTAGGGTACCTCCCCGGCATTTGCCAGTTATGAGGACTGAGGAAAACCTGGAACTAACCTCGGCCAGGAAGGACGGTCCTTACGGGAATCGAACTCCAGACTTTGCGCTCACGAGTCCACGCCTTAATGACCTCCGGTGTGGGAGTATTCTTAAACAACCAATCGCTTAACATGGCATCAAGCAGCATGGTGGAGATGACAATGTCAAGGTTGCAACTGGAAAACTAAAGATCGTTGTCAACTCTGCTTTCAACGTGAGACAGTTTGTAGCAGATCTTCCCATTAATCTTCATACTTTCAATCATGACGCGTTGCATGACCAGCAAGACATTAAGTATCTCTACAAGAAGATTTTCCAATTTGACTATTTGGACTGCCTCTTATTATGCAAAGCTGTTAGAATAGCGAGTTGAAGCAGCAGCGGCCGAGAATGGGCTGCGCAAAAAGGTGTTCCAGCAGGACAGTGCGCCTGCTCATTTGTCGGTCGTTGGCAAAATTGCAGCAAGATGGGCTTCGAAATAGTTCCCCACCCTCCCTATTTGCCATATGTGGCCTCGTTTGACTTTTGTCTCTTTTTTAACTTCAAAAAATTCGCTTGGGAGGGGGAGATTTTTGTCTGTAGTGTAAAGGAGTATTCTACAAATTCGAAGTATTTTTTTCTGAGGTGATAGGAATGTCGTTGGACGAAATATGTTGTGTGCAATGGAGATTATGCTGAAAAATACATGTTTGTTCCTTAAAAATAAATGAATAAATAAATAAAATTAAAACTGATTTACTGTTTTTTTGTACTTGTCAATCTGCTCGTATATTCCTAATGTTTTGTCAATTCTAAACCCCATTGTTTGCTGTGTTAATCATTTTAATATTTATAGCAATTAAAATTTAAGTGACTCCTATATCATCTAAAGAATATAATTAAAATCAGGTTGGCAAGTCGTAACATCTGATATCTACCTAAGATTTTTGAACTCTGCTGTCACGTAAAAATTTGCACGGCAATCCTACTTTTGCGCATGCGTTGTGTGACACTTAGAAATATACGGTTACGCTGCCGTTCCATTATTTTTCGATTCATCCCACAAAAAATTCTTCAGGGACTTGAGTTTCCATTTCGATTGTGATATAAAAATATGGGCATGCTCTAAAAGTGAACAGATAAAAACGATCCGTTTGTTTGTATAATTGTCGAACTGTTGTTTCAAACTCAACAGAATGCTACTGTATTAGGGGTCGGTTTGTTTTGGGGGGGAGACACTGTACAAGCTATCAATATTCATGTTAGCTAATAATACAAGGGACTACTCTCTCTCTCTCTCTCTCGGTATTCTGTTTGACATCGAAACCCAATTCTGCCATCAGCAATACAGGTTTGCTATTGCAGCAAATATTTTACAAATAAACGAAACTATGACCTTTGCTTTGAAGTAAGTTTTGGCCCTGTTGAGGTTTTAGAGGATGGATACCACAACAGAGTATGGGGATCGAGTATGAAATTCGTTAGCAGTACCGAAAGTTGACTTTGTATAGCAAGAAATGCCGGGAGAGTTAGATGACTACAAAGGACTACTCTATGACAGGTGTTGCATGGTTTCAAAGGTTTCTGGGGTTATGTTTTGATAGACAAAAGTGTTGCATCGGTTTTTCCCATGTTTTGTATTACTGGCTCACCAAAGCAGATGTTTTTTTTTTCTTTTCCCCACACCTTCCGTTTGCAGTTCCTTTTTTATGCTTTATTATTTCTGGATGAATGTTATTTAATACGGGAGTTAGAAAAATAGAGGTAAACAGTAAGAAGCGAGGATCCCATGTCGTAGATTTACGGCACGTAAAAAACTTCAAGCCTGAAAATAGAGGTCTCTGAGCAAATTAATTGGCCGTTTCTCACCTTGAATTGAATGGGACGATGATGACTTGAGATGTTAAAAAGCGTCCGTAAATAAAACATATCAACAAGTGAGAAATTTGTTGCTTTATAATTGTAACAGTAAAAATACAGAGGTATTTTCGAGGCAAGGTATGGCAAACACAACATAAGTCATTTTATGCCAGCAAATCTGTAAACCCCGTTCAACTTAGCTACCGATAGATGTGAGAGCATACACTGACCGCCTGAAAAGTTATCGGCCTGCAGCTTAACTGCCCATGCATTTGCAAAGATAATTGCTGTTTACATTAGTACATTTGTCTTAAGCAATCATTTTAAATATCAAGGCATAAGGTTATCCATAAAATGGATAACATTTATCATCTTGTAATGAAGTCAAATTTATAAACGTTTGTGCATTCTCTGCACCTTTATTTGCAAACTAAGCGAATTCTCAGCAAGTTGAATTACTTCAAAAAATAGATAACATACTAATTATGTCCTTATTAATTAATGAAATAAATTACAACCTTACTGTGTGTTAGTTACTCTGAAGCTAAGTAATAAAAGAAAAACTGAACTATAATACATTACCGTTTTACTTCCCGTCAAAATCACTTGAAAATAAATGTATATAGTGCAATTAATCAAGTAAGAGGAACAAATTTAGAATTCTTGCAATCGATTACAAAAAAAAAAAAAAAAAAAAAAAAAAAAAAAAAAAATCAGATTTTTAGAATTCTTCTTCTTATTATTGAGATTAAATTACAAAAATTAATGGTATACTATTAAATGAAATATAGTTACCATTTACAGATAAAGTACTTTGTGTGGGTATTTTTAAACATTTTTAAATGTAACCATGTTTATGAACTAGCCCTTGGTACCATCTTTACATTCACTAAAATAGAGAAATAACAGAAAGTTTCGAGTTACATTGTGTATTTAAGAAAATGATGTTCACATGTTTGAGTAAAACAATACAATGTACAGCCGAAAGTATCCATCGATTTTATCTAGCTTTGAAATTTAATTAAAATTTAATTGCAGTTAAAATATGTAATGCAAACGTTTTCTGAAGGTTATTACAGAGCGTGCTTACATACAAATATAATTCTCAAACACATATTAGATTAATGTTTCACATTTGCTGTCTTCACAACGATGCATTTGTCAAACATAAAACACATGCATCGTTATAAATACAGTTTATATGTTGAATTAGTTTGTCATTTGTCATTATTTGGGAGAATGTTAAACGCTAGAGTACTTTTTACATTTCTGTTTTCAGCTGCACCGCTACTCCTAATGGCCCGATTTTCCTAATTTTGAGGAACTATTTTTCTTGTTTTATTTAATTGGTATATACGGAATTTTGTTGTGAAGAAACAAATATTATGCTGCTAGAGCTGTTTTTAAATTTTGGATTTCAGGTAAACTCTCATTTCTAATGCTCCGATTTTCATGATTTTAAAGTTTTTTTTTATTATTATTTAAATGGTATATTCAGAGTTTCTTTGCGAAAAAAAAAAAAAAAACTGGTGCACCTAGAGCGGTTTTTAAAATTTGAGTTCCAGGCAAACCCCCACTCCTAATAATCTGATTTCACCGATTTTCATAAACTATTTTTATTGTTATATTTAAACCGCACATACAGATTTTCCTTAAAAATTCAAAATTTTAACCGCCAGAGCGATTTTTAAATTTCGCTTTAACCTCCACTCTTTAAATTTCGGTTTTCGGGTGTACCCCCACTGCTAAAAATCTGATTTCCCTGATTTTCAGAAATTAATTTTTTAATTTTAATTAAATAGTATATACAGAGTTTCGTTAACGACAAAAAAAAAAAAAAAATTAGTACCGCTAGAATCATTTTTAAATTTTGGGTTTCAGGTAAATATCTACTTCTAATAGTCTGATTTCGCTAGTTTTAGAAATTAATTTTATTAATTTATTTTAGTGGCATATGCAGAGTTTCGTTGAGAAAGAACAAAAAAAAAAAAAAAAAAAATGCTGCACTTAGAGAGATTTTTTAAATTTTTACTTCAAGTTAATTGCCATCCCCAATGGTCCAAATTTGCTGGTTAACGAACTCGATGAATGGTTTGTTAATTGATGGTTATATGCAGAGTTTCTTTGAGAAAAACAATTTTGACTATTTTTTTAAAAATCTCTTTTGCATGGGTACAACGGCAATAGCTACATGTCTTCGGAATTTCCTAAAGCGAGCATTAGAATTTAAACATATCCATATCAGCCTTGAGATTACCCACCTGTAGAACTATAAAAAATGCAACAACAGCAGAATGCACTATATTATTCAGATGACCGGTGGGTTAAACTTAGTGATATTGAAGAACCGAAAGAACAATCAAAACTATGTACAGAATTCTCTTGTTCAGCACCAAAAATGACCAACTCGGTTCTGTTGCAGGAAAAGTCATTTGGGGCACTGAAGGAATTTTATGATCGTTTATGTTCAGATGAGTAAAATTATAACCAGAGCGTAGTATTTCTATCTTTAAAAACCAACTAGTGAGAAAATACCAGGTTTAAACATTTCATCAGGTCGATGCACCTGCTAAAAAGTGTTTTAGCATTATGAAAATTGAGGGATTTGAAATCTTCCTCTCTGGTCAGCGTTTTACATCAAATCAAATGATCATTACAGCTGTAGATGAATATTTTGCAGACCTTTCGGAGAACCACTTTCGAGACGGGGTAATGGTATTGGAGCATCGCTGAAATAAATCACAAGGGTGTTGAAAAGTAATAATAATAATAATAATAATAATAATAATAATAATAATAATAATAATAATAATAATAAAACTCCTTTGGTGTATAGTGCACGATATAAAGATTGCCTTTGAAAGACAAGCAGCCCCCCAAAATGCAGCAAACAACGTTGGATACCACAGAACAACATTTGGGAGAATTCTTCGAAAACGTTTGCAAGAGAAACCATATTAACTGCATCTTCTTCGAACTTAATGAGGTTTTTTCCAGGTTTTCCTCATTCCAAATGTCGAGGAGGTACTCTAAACATAGGCCTTGAACGCTCCCTTTCTTTAAAAAAAAAAAAAATAATTATTTTCCAATTGTCATCTCTTCTTATGTATCACCAGTATTCAACGCCTATGGTGTCTCAGTAGTAAAAACGGGCGTTAAAGCACTAATAAAAAAACCTAACAAAGTACGGCTTCTGCAATGACTGGGGTATTTCTGAAGGATGATTTTCCAGTGATGAACTGTACCTGAATCAACTTGTTTTGCATCATTTCACAGTGGTTTATAGGTCGTTCTTCAAGGACACCTTTGTAGTTGGATGTCTGTAATTGATGCCTCACTTACAAGAGCTTCCAGGTTGCATTCCAACAAGATGGAGCGCCATCAAATTTTCATTATGAAATTCGCAGCTATCTGAATGAGACACTTTCATGACATTTAATCTGACGTGTGTCTGACAGTATAGTCTCTGCGCTCACTAGATCTAACATCTTGTGACTACCTATAGGGTTAAATTAAAGACTCTGTCTTCATACCAGACTTGCCTCCTTACCTAAACAGAAGATACATATTAACACTATGCATTACAATAATATCGCATTGACCCGTGATATGCACTTTAAATGTGTGTAGAAGAATTACTATTAGTATTAAGATATTCCGTCAGGATCAATAATATCAATAATATATGTGTAATGAGTGTAAAATTCTGGAGATGCTTTTTAATAGTTATGTCTTTTAATATACAGAACTGTTGACAGTGGTGCCCGCAGCACGTTCGTTGTACACTTTAAAGCCGCTTGAGTGGTCAATACTTGTACAGCTCTATGTTTAATAATACTTTGGTAAGGTACACTTAAATCACTAGGTCAGTACAATTAAAGCAAGAATACAAGCTATGAACCATCCTCCGACAGATAAACAAGAACCGATGAATTGCTGACTCATGGGGAAGGGGTTGGTTTGTACCTCATGGCCTACGAAGGCAAGTCATTAAGTTACAAATGGATATAGAACTTTAATAAGAATACTCATTTAAAAATACTTTTATTTCTCACCATAATTCTGTACATTGAGGCATTTGTCCCATCGTTTCACAAACCCTTGAAATCCAGCAGCATAAAATTCTTTGAACCGCTGTCGGAATCCAGGCATTCTTTCCCTTTCTACGGCTTCATCGTAGGGAAATGTTCACTCTAGAGATGAGACCGAACAAATCGAAATAGCTTGGAGCAAGGTCGGGGCTATATGGAGGATGCTCGAAGATTATTCGCTTGAAATTTCATACCGTCGCATTTGTATTGACAGTATGAGGACGCGCGTTGTCATGCATGAGGAACACACCTCTAAGATTAATTCTTCAACTCGCTGCAAATTCATTTCTGTGGCAATCGCCGTTACCGGCCTACACGGTGTTCATCTTTCATACATGTCCGCCTTTCAGAGAACTTTTGCTCCTAATTGTAAACACCCTGACGTGACACCCACTTCTCACTGTAGATGGAAAGCATTTATTTATATTAGTTGATTTTATATCTTCAACCCACAAAAAACGGGACGACGGGCCGCTCCTTGAGGGCTGTACCCTCAATCAGAAGCGCCGTCATCTTGCAACTGCTCTTTTGCTATTGTAAACATCGATTTTCTCGTGTCGAATGCCACCGGACAAATGCTACCATTTAGTGGCAATAGCCTAATTAAAATTTGTAGTACCCCCATCAATTTGTAACTTACTTAATGACTTACCTTTGTGTTATACTCCTTACACCTGTTGCCTACTACCAGTACCAACATAACTTCATCCAGCTTCATTCTGATTTTAGTGCTTAGAAATTCATATACGTAATAATCAAGATTCAGTATTAAAAACGTCCAAAAATAAATAATTATATTGTTAATTAAGTCGTATTATAAATAAATGGAGCATAGCAATCAATTTTAAGACTTCCTTTTCGGTGTCTAATTCATTTTTAACATCCATGGAAAACAGAAAACTTCAATTAATAAATCTGAGATCTCACAAGAGACCCTAAGGGCGTCATTTTTTCTCTGTTCGATAATATTTGCGTTCCAAAGAAAAGCATTTCTATTAAGATTAAAAACTCTTTCTCCTTTGTATTAATGAAAGTAGAAGCTCTTTTTATTGTAAAGTCATAGACAAGGTTTTTAACGTATTTTTTAAAGGCTTTTCCCCTTCTCTACGGTTGGTTTTTATTGCCTGAGTCTTCTATCATGCCAGTCATTCTCATCTCGTCAAGTTTCCCTTCCTGTATTGCCGTAGCTACCGTACCCCTTCAGGTACAGCGAAGTTTCTGTCTTTTCCTTCGCTCTTCCGGAGACCATAATAAAATCACGGCCCGCTCTCTCCTGACATTCTTCGAATGTGGCCATGCCCCTGCGTTACTCTTCGTTCTATTCTTCCCATAACAGATTCTTGTTGGTTCCATTCTGTCCCCTATTTCATTGTACTCTAGAGAGACTCTACTGCTTAAAGAATTTGTTCTTCCCTTTGAGATGTCAGCAGTAACCATACTTGCCTCCTAAACCCCAAGATAGCGGGTTCAAACCCTGTCACGGTGATGGTTTTTTTTTTTCGGGCGTAAAAATCCTTAGGAAGGAAGTAAAGCCGTGGGTGCCATGTCGTAGATTTACGGTACGTAAAAGAACCTCCAGCCTGAAACAAGAGGCCCCTGAGCAAAATTTATCGGCCGTTTCACTCCCTGAATTAAATGGGACACTGATGACCTGAGTTGTTAAAGAGCGTTAATAAATAAAGCAAATAAAAAAATTAAAATGGCCAGCAGCGTAGTTTGCTCGTAGTCTACCTGCAAAATTTAGTTTCGCTCGTCCGGTAAAGTGCATTCACTGTGCAAAAGACTGATATGTCTTTGTTTTAATATTTTCACACGGATGTAAACATGAATTGGAGTGGTAATGTTATATTTATGGCGCAGGATGTTTTCGGAACGAGTTGTCTTGTTCGGGAAGATATAAAACAAATGCCAGGGTTGTACGTCTTATGTTATTTTATTTTCGTTTTTCTGGTGTTGTCGTGATGTCAGAAAGTGATTTCATATTCCGCCTTCTAACGTGGAGGTGTATACCTCGTTTTTCTTCTTTTTTATGCTGTTGTTCTGACCTTCTTCTAGCGTAGCATTTAATTTTTCCTCCTCTTTCGTGTCGTATGTCCTACTTCTCCAAATTTTCTTTTGCTTTTTTCTACCCCATCCCAATCGTCTCCAGACTTTTCGTTCTATTGCAGTTTTGCTTCGTAGACACATCTGTTCGGGAAAAAAGTTTGTGTAGGGTACAGGCAATAAATTAAAACTTTGAAAAAAAAATGTCATGTAACAAAGTTGTTATCATGTGTTTGTATCATAAAAGTAATGAATAATATATTTATTTTGCATATTACGTCACTTTCATTTCATAGTCTCCGTTAAAACTTAAAAAAATGTAATTTCTGTATTTATTTTATTTAAAATACATGCAACCAAGTTAATAAATGAAGAAGTGTAATAAATTCAATAATAATTTTACAACTTTTTGGGGGGGTGGTTTTATTTATTTTGTATACCGATATATGAATGAATTTATTTTCAACAAACAAAAACAATTAAAAGTTACATATTTCACAAATAACCAAGTACTATTATCTATTAATTTTGAACTCTAGTCCACGGTTCGTCAGTAATGGAATACTAGAATATTCAAGGGCCAGACTGCAATGCTACCCAATATGCCTGACATAAAAGAAAATATAACCTAAATACAATCTGATAATGCCAACCAACTCTATTTATTTAGTACCAATTGTATCACAAATAGGCAACATTCCTAGCATCTAACAGCCTACTCAAAAGTTACCTACCTAACTGTTTCCAGTCCTAATATATCAAAACTCCAGGTTGTTGTATTGGAGACCAAACCATGAACAATTTCATCACTTCTATTCTTATTCTAATAATCCAATTTTTATTAATCCTCTATATCTAAACTCTCTTCATCTGTCCTACTTCTTATTTTCTTCCACCATTTATCCCTAACATAGCCCAGTATTCTCCCATCATTTTTATATTTGTATCCACTTTTGTTTTTAAAATCTTCTTCATTAAACTTTCTCCTTCAAAGTTTTCTATTTTTTCCCATAAATATAGACTCCACCACTTTGTTTGTTCACAATATAATAATCTATGATATTCATTGTCAGATTCACCGTATATGGGTCATTCATGCCTACAGATATTTCTCAGTTCTTTTAATTCCTTACTCCTGTTCTGGTACGAACAAATCCTTTCCTCCCTCAATTTATCACACTTTTCTAGATATTTTTATCTCCCACAGATTCCTAATTTCTTGATAAATTCTCAGTGAACTTTTGTCTCTAAAACTCCCAAAGATTTCTTGTTTCTCAATGTCTTCAATTCTATCTCTTACTTCTTTCCAACCCTCTATATCTATATTGCTTATTTACCTCCTACCATTTTTAAGTGTTTTAACGCCCGTTTTTACTACTGAGGCACTACAGGCGGTGGACACTGATTATTTTTTAAGGAAGGAAACGTTCCAGGACTCAGTTTAAGGTACCTCCCGGCATTTGCCATTGATGAGAACTGAGGAAAACTTGGAAAAAACCTTAGCCAGGGAGGACAATCCTGGCGGGAATCGAACCCCAGACCTTACACTCACGAGCCCGGGGCTTAACGACATCGGCCACCTTTGGAGGGTCCCCATACCATGTACTGCTATATATTCTGATATTTTTGTGAATAATTTTTCATTATAAACAATTTTATATGTCCAGTTTTCTTAGATCTCTTTAAACATTGAAAATTTCGTAACCATAGAAACAAACATTAACTTCCTCCTACTGTATACTGGAGGTTACCCGTAATTACACCATCAACTCTGAATGAAAATGCTTATCGTGATGCGCGAACGATCTTGAATGTCTGCAAGGATAAAAAAAAAAAAAAAAAAAAAGATAAGAAAAAGACGGATGACCCCTTACCGAGTTTTATCCTCTGCGGTCTTTTGCCCGGATGTTTGGGTTGCGGGATTTCTATCAAGTGATAAAAAACTGGAGACAGAAAAGAAGGCTGGAGATGTTGAAAACTTCCTCCGTCATCAATCACTGTGCGGGTGGGACAACAGTGTAATGCAGTATAGATATTGTAACAAGAGACGGTCGGCTACAGCAAAGTGTGCGAATTCACCTCTCTGGATGGACCTGTCATCTAACAGAAATTAATGTCCCCCCACTTCGTAGCGACAATGAGGTCCCAAGGCTGCACAAACTGTTACTGGCTCACATCAGTCGAGATCCAAAAGTATATCACATTTTCGGAGTTTTGGGGAAAACTCTTAAACACTTAAATAACAACCACTGTGTTTCAGTTTTTCAAACTACTCCCTGCCTAAATTTGTTCATGCTACGAACTGCCACAATTTTTTTTCTGACACACATTTCCTTCTAAAAATTACCTTATCGTTGCAAGAAAATCAACGCAAGTGGCCGTTCCTTAATTTTAGTGTAGGGAAATCTGCGAAGTAGTGATGATATTTCACTCCTTGTACAATTTGCGGTTTTCTCCTTTGGAGGGTCATTTTCATTTATTCAAACGCACAGAAATCCATTATCGATGGATCATGTGATATGACAGAGGTGTCTTGATGCATCTTTTTGGTCAGGATTTGGAATTTGTTATGCTAACGTCAATTGTACGAAGTTATTTTTGACGTAGTTTCGTACAGATTCCATAAATTGGGTGTGTAACCTGAGGACATGGTTCATCGCTTCCCTCTAGCCCGTTGACCAGAAATGTAATTTATGTAAAAGAAACACAAAACTATGCAATGCACTATAGGTCTTGAGATGACATTGTAGTGACCCCACGTTGGGCGCCAAAATATAACATAGTATTGTCGACGATGTAATTGTTGTAGTAGCCCCAAGTTGGGCGCTAAAATATGAGGTAGTGTTGTCGACAACGTAATTGTTGTAGTGGCCCCCAGTTTACGAAGTTCTTCAAATTAAGTTAGGCCGGATAAAGCAATTTGTTACTGCTCTGAATAAGGACAGTATTTGTTTCAACTTTTTTGTTACAAAGTTCCCATAGAAAAACTGAAGCTTAGATAGCAGCAAGTATTTTCGATGGACCGCAGATTCGTAAGCTTATGCAGGATGAGACTTTTCCTTATTCGATATCCGAGTTGGAGATGTCAGCATGGTTGGCATACAAAAAAGTCGCAGAAACTTTCTCGACAGCAATAAATCTGAGAACTATAAAGAAATTGTGGAGCAAATGTTACAATGTTTTAGAAATTGAGGGTGTAGAATGAGTGTTAAATGGCACTTTCTCGATAGCTATATTGATTACTTCCCTGCAAATGTTGGTGAAGAACAAGGTGAGCAGTTTCATAAAGACATTAAAAAGAATGGAAAATACAATCAAAATCATTGGGATGCGCAAACGATGACTGTTTACTGTTGGCGTTTGAAAAAGGACTTGTGAAAACCTCGAAAAAATTTAAGTTTTCTTGCTCCTAATAGTGAAAAATATATATCCTAATAAATATTGATACATAGCTCTCTTTTTGCAATTTATTAATTAATATTGAAGTTAAAATGAAACTTACAAAAATAGTTTATCTTGGCAATTTGTCTTAAAACTTAATATTAATTACATTAAAATATAAGTACATTATTCCATTTGATGTGGTTTAAACACTTAGCCTGATAGAGTAAAATTGGAAACACATTTGAATTTGAATTTAGCGCCTATATATCAAAATTATACACACTTCAAGTAAAGAAAAAACTGTGTTACCATAACAAAACCGAATTCACACAAACAGAAAATAATGAGCACTAATCATCTTAGACATTTACAGTTACAACAGTTGCTCAAAATGCCCACTATCGGCGTCGATACACTTCTGAATACGTTGAACTACTGATTGAGCAACGTTTGCGAAAGTGTCCTCAGCGATTGCAGCACATGCCGTTTCAATTTCTTCCCAAAGTGTAGCTGGTTTTCTACGGTATACAACATCCTTAAGAGTTCCCCATAGGTAGAAGTCCAACGGAATTAGATCCGGAGAACGCGGTGGAAACTCAATCGGACCTCTTGTCCTGTCAAGTGCCTTGGAAGATTGCCATCAAGGTACGCACGTACATTTCGGTGGTAATGTGGTGATCTGCCCTTGTGAACATCGCATATGGTACCATGAGTCTCAAATTTGTCTCGAATGCGTGCAGTTGTTTCTTGCGTTAGCAGTTCTGTTCTGTACACACGTCTCCATTGTCTTTGAACTTCAACATTCTCGGTTTTCCAATATCACTTCAAAATTGCTTTCCGCTGTTCAAATCATAACCTTGGCTCCATTTTGTTGTTGCAACGCTAGCATAACGTAATGGGAGTCGCATCTGTTTACAGCAATCATACTACACATTACTGTTTTTTTTTTTTCGGTCCAACTTTGAAATAATTAAATAGATATATACCGTGAAAGTGTGTATACATTTTGGCACTCTTGGTACATATGTATATCCAGGTGGAAAAATAAAAAAAAAATGAGAAATTTTCTATTTGTGCATGTTAATGTTCCTCTCTTTTTGTTCACTTAATAATGATAAAAAACATAGCATATTCATTTATAAAAATTGAACTAATACCCACTCATGGGGCGTTAATATCTTTGGAGTCACTTTATTGTGGCCCACCCTGTACCTTGGCATGGGACGTTAACGATAAAAAGACTTCTGCTACACTTAGAAACCTCCACCAACGAAACTCAACGGATTAGGTACTGGTTTCTTTAACTCTCCACACTAAACATCACACGTGTTGCTCCTCGCCAGGGATTGTGAAATAAATGACCCTAGAGCCCCAGAAAACAATTATTAAAAGCTTGGTCGGTGAAATTTCCCCGGCCTTAAGTGCGTCACATTTGGAGAAAACCTTTATCGTTGCCTTACGCATAAAAGTGGCATGGTTACATATTAAAAATGTGACTGGCGTGTAAAGCAGGGGATCTGTATTTTAATAAAAGATGCTGGTATGGAAATATGCAGGCGACAAAACATGCGCGACGCTTTGCAACGTTCGTATTGAACGGTGTTACTTTCTTTTCGCGAGCGTTTACGTGAGCGGAGTTTCTGAAATAACTTGTGTCCAACTCAGAGAAGCGTAAAAGTTTATTGGACGTTTCTAGAGGGGAGTGTTTTTTTAAAAGCAAACTTAAGTTAATATTTGTGATCATTTTAACCCTATTTTTAAGTATGATGGGACGGTTGACCATATGCTCCATCCCTAATTGATCTAAAAGGTTAATTTCTTGGTACAAGAAAGTCTAAAGTGTATAAACGCTGCGTGTGTAATTTCTAGTTAATGTAGCTACGTCATAACCGCTGTTGAAATTAATAAGTGCTGACTAGCTTGGAAAATGAAGCCAGGAACTGCGATTAAATGTATGAAAATGAAGGGACGTTTCCTGAAATTCATCATCTTACTTCAAAAAATGGGAGGATGTGCCGTGTCTTACAATAAATTAAAAAGATATTATCAAAATTAATATCACAACAGGGTCTGAAATTAACGATAAATTCACGAACGTAGTGGAAACTCAGTCTCTCAAGTTATATTTATTACGACTATTTCGTCGATAAAATAAGAATTTAAACAAAATTCCCCTAAACTTGGCTTACAAAATTATAAAACTTGCACATTTGTATTATGAACACTTAACCTTTTCAAGCCATCTAGCATTAGACGAATTTTGATTGTCAATATTGCCAATAAAGAAGAGCCAACTAGAAATATGTATATGAAATTCACGCACAGAATGTTAACACTTGTATAAAAATGTTGTACGTACTTATGAATACCCTTCCTATTTAGAAACCGTGAGAATGAAATAGACCGAAGTCGACTATTACAATCGCTACCGTTACATTTACTAATACCAGCTAATAAAAACGAAACAGAAAACATTTCACCATTCTGAACAACGCGTTTATCAAGTTTTATGGTTGCTTAGGAAGATATTGTTACATAATTTACAAATTGATTTCAGACTGTTTGGCTGAATACCCCAAAAAAATTGCTAGAGTGAATACACACTAAGTCAGTTAAATTTACAATTATTGAAACAGATAAAAGTGGTCAGTGAGCGTGCTCGGGTAGTATATAGTGGAGATGTACAGTTGGCTGCACTTACCACAAGACAAATGCACGTCGCGTGATAAAAGAAATTTGATAATTTCACTGCGATGTTCGACTGTGATTGGTCAAAATTGAAAATTTTTCTTCTTTTCATTGGTCGATTTTAAAATGTCACATAAGTGAAATAGTTTAATTATAGTACGAGTATCTTGTGAATAGGAAGGAACATGGTTGTAATCTTTGGGAAAATGTCACAATAGAAGATTTACTTTCTTGGCAAGTTCTGTAGCTGTGGAAAAGTACACATTGATACGAGGGTTACTACAAACGTTTTGAGACACGTTAAACTGGAAGTGAGTAGGCTCACTCCGACTGTTGCATCTTTTAGAGTCCTTTCCACAAAACTCTATACACTTTCTCATCCTCAAAACCAAAGCTCCCCTGCCAATCATTTTCCTCAAAGGTGAAAAATTCATTTTCATATGCAGTAATATTTCATATCCCTCTTTAAGGCTCGAAAATAGTTTTCCTCGCATGCGAACTTTTATCACTGGGAAGAGAAAACAATCGGATGGAGCCGGATCAGGACTGCAGGTAGGATGAATCGTGAGTCTAACCTCTGTGGACTCCAGGAACTGGAATCGTATGAGCGGAGGCATTGTGATGATGCAAAATCTCCCACAGTCCTGACTTGGACAGCGTTCTCAGAACTTGTCGAAAACTTTCGGCAAGCTGATTGTGGTCCTTTGCTCCTCCAGAGGTATTGTGGCCACCAGTTTCTCCCCAATACTTCGACCCCTCTTCACTTTCGCCGGAGTATAGCCATCTGGAAAGATCCAAATTGCGTAATATCGTTTGGTCTCCAAACCAAATTGATAATCCATGTTTCATCACGCTGATGACACCAGAAAGAAGTTTTAAGCTCCCGCTACCGAATCTCTGCAGCGTTCCTTCACACCATTCGACTCGGGTGCGCTTTTGTATCACTGTCAAGTTGTCAGGCACTCAATGGGAGGACACCTTCCTGACTCGAAGATGATCGTACAGGGTGTTTGATACTGCTGGCTATCCAATCTGGAAGGCTGCATGGAGGTGAGTGCCTGTAAATAAACAAAACCAACAAGAATAACCCATTTGGTGTAGTCGATAGTCATTGGTTGTAATATACAATTTGTCCTGGATAAATGGAGTAAAAACGTCGACCAGCAATCACTGAGATTTCCTACGGGTCATGCGTAGCGTCATTCTCTCTTCCAGTCAAGTGTGAGTGGGATTTAGACAGAGACGGGCAGTTGTGCGGTGAAGTCAAGGCTGAGATTTCATTAAATAGTGCAATGGTAAAATGTTCACTGTATTTTTAGGCACAGAAATTGTGTGGCTGAACGAGGCAGGCAATTGGGCATGAATTTCGTAGCAGTCCGGTTCCAACACGAAAAAAATATTAAAATTAATACAGAAGTTTAATGAAATCTGTGGTTTGTTGGAAAAATATCGAAGACGCCAGGTTTATCAGAAGAAAAACCTGATGAAATAAGAACTACATAAAGTTTTCCCCATGCTCCAAATCTTACAGTTTGCAATTTTTATATTTAAGAGATATTGAAAAACAGAATATATTCCACTAACCCTCACACTCTGGAGGAACTTATAACAAACTTTGGAAAGTTAGGGTCATTAGTGATGGGATGGGCTGTATGGTCAATATATCCAGCGCCCACCGGACTTTCTGTACAAAGTATTAATGCAGGATATCATTGGGAAGAAAATTAAGTAGAAGCCTCATTTTTGAACGTGTTACTATCGAGGGCAAGCTCTTAGCGATATCCTGTGCATTTTTAATAATCACCGCTCGTTACCGTAAAGATTTAAGCCCCATGGCATATTACTTTTTAGGAAAGTAGACAGATATGGAAACAGGAGCATATTTCTGCTGACAGGTTAAAGCGAAATCCTCCCGGGGTCTTGGATGAAGTTTTCATGACAAGCGAATCCCAATTTGTGGTCGTGATCTGGAAAGAACCACTATATTCCTTCCGGAAGAGGCAGAAAATGGAGCTTGTAATATAACACCCGGTTCATTGTTATAGTGTGGGAACCAGCTCGCCATTTTAGTAAATGGCGTCCCACATCCCGAGGGAAGCTCGTGGAAGTAGCACTGGAAATTTTGCAGTGATGTGCAACTTTTAGAAAGTCAGGTTTCCTAATGTAATCGTGAAATCTGCGCATAAAAACTAAACACCACGATAAAATAAGAGTTATATTTGGGTATGTTTACGTTCTTTACAAAAAATGTAAATAATTTAAATATTGATAAAAATATAGATATTTAAACATTCAAATTACTAATGCTTAGATAAAGAACAGGGTTCAGACAAATGAAATCCGTTAACTAGAAAACAACTTAGCTCAAAGGTATTATTAAAATAAACTTTAAACATATACGGAAAATTTGTGATACAATATCCTAAAGGTATGTTTTTTATTTTTTTTCCCCCTTTTTATTTTATTTTTTATCCCTAGTGTGAAGTTAAAGAAATCAAAAACACGAGTTCATAAAAATAACTTTTTTTTTGTTTTGGTTTATTTAAGGACGTTCTTTAACATCTCAGGTCATCAGCGTTCCATTCAATTCAGGGCGCGAAACGGCCGACAAATTTTGCTCAGAGGCCTCTTCTTTCAGGCTTGGTCGTGCCGTAAATGTACGACACGGGACCCACGGCTTTACTTCCTTCTGAAGGAAGTCATACTTAGGGTTTTTCCACCCGAAAAATTCCATCGGTCCTGGCCGGGTTTGAACCCACGATCTTAGGTTTATAAGGCAAGTATGGTTACCTCTACACCACCAGGACCGACATTAAAGATAACTTAAAGAATGTTTATCATACCGTGTGTTTTCCACGACAGCCCAGCATTTACATTAAATAATGTTTCAAGATGGAAACGATTTCTTGACTATAATCAACAAAGATGTTAGAAAAGTCCATCAAGCATAAACTGCGTCAACTACAGGAATTCCTCAAGCCCTCGTCATCCCAGCATAGCCCTGACCGATGAGGTGTGTCATATTGACGTCATTATTCGAAAAAGTAGGCGTGGATAGAGTATTGGATGTCAGCATCGGATCTGCGTATACCGTTAGTAAAGAGGTTCTGAAGTATTGCAAGTCGTGTACACAAGACGTTTGTGCACTGACTTCCACAACCCTTTTGGCCCGGTATAACGGTAGAGAAAACTTCCTTGCGTAGATTATAACATGGGACAGAGCTTAATGCATCACTACGAATCAGAATCGGGGTTCGATTCCCGCTAGGACCTTCCACCCTGACTGAGGTTTCTTCCAGGTTTTCTTCAGCCCTCATAAATGCCAATGCCGTGGAGTACCTTAAACGTAGGCTTGGAACGCTTTCTTTCTTAAAAAAAAATACTTTCGCGATTAATAATTTAATTTCATATATCAGTTTTCACGTGGTGCCTCAGCAGTAAAAACTATTTTATAAAAAGCTAAGAAGCAAGAGGCTGTCAAAAGAAAAGCGGCGTGCATCATCTCCAGCTAAGAAATAGTTCACTCTCAACCTTCTAACGGCCAGACCTTGTTGACTCTCTTCTAGGATATGCAAGTACCAGTTTTGATGCAATGTCAGGAAATATTCGAACAGTGAAAAGTACCCGACAAAGCGTAAAGTTACAGCAGGAGCGGAAAACCGAGTTATGCAGCCCTCACAGGAAGTTTTTTTCCTAAATGGGGGTTTCTCTTTAAGATAACGCCGGCCTCATAAAGCAGCTGCATATATTGACACTGTTCGTAAATGAAAACTTTAGATGTTATAACACCTCCCATACATACCTGATCTTGTTGCCTTAGATTTTTTTTAGCGCCATGAAGGACACTTTGAGAGTAACTCCTTAAGTACCTCAAATTATTAAACTTGTTGTAAATATTTTGAGATACCTTCATGTGTTTGTATTGTAATTGTAGGGGAAATATACTCCCAGCCTCCGCCGACATAGCGCTGCCGGCCGGTCCCGCAGTTGCGCCAAACATTGTTCATCCAGTATTTTCTCCTTAGTATATATATATTAATGAGTGTTGCTAAACGACCCACTTTAATATTGTTTAATGTTATAGTGCTTTACTCTAATGGTTCTCTGTTTAAGTTTTTATTATTCATTTTATTTGTACTGTGGACATGACAGTATAGCATTTGTATTTCATTTTCTTTGTTTTGAAATTAATTACAAAAATAATAGTCATTTTAAAATCGATACATTAATAAGTTCATTTTATGTTGTTTTGTTCAAAGCAAAACGCCGATATATAATAGAAATAATACGGAATTCAATTAAATGTACATAATGAAAGCTAATAAAATTGAATAGCAAACTGCGGCTGATTGTTTAATAGCGAAACTGTTAATACATTTCAAAAATGCATTAAATAGGACAATCATCACGTTTTCTCTTCACACCAGCATAGACTAATCAATTACTCTTCGTGTGACACTTTACAAAATACAGGAACCGCCACGGATGGCCGAGGTTGTTAAGGCGGAATTGTGTTGATCGGGAGGTCTGGGGTTCGATTCCCGCCAGGACCGTTCTTACTGACTGGGGGTTTTTCAAGGTTTTGCTCAGGCCCTCATAAATAGCTAATGCGTGGGAGCACCCTAAATTTATGCCAGGAACGTTTCCTGCCTTAAAAAAACCCTTTCCCAATTTATCATTTCATCTCATGTATCATCAGTGTCCACCGCTTGTGGTGCCTCATTAGTAAAAACAGGCGTTAAACAGTATTCAGAAATAAAGTACAGTTATCAGTATTTTTAACACAAAGTATAAAACTGTGGTATAAATAGAATGGAAATTATATTCTTTACCCAGTAATATTACGAAATTTTAAAATTCATAAAACAAAAATTACATGCCTGACCGCCTTCTTGGCCATACATATATCTGCAGGTGTTTCTGTTACCACAAATGCAACAAAATTGCATTTGTGGTAACGTTGTTGTATATCTTAAACACACTTTAGTTATACCGTCGAATTAAGAAACGAACAACACAACACACCCGGTAACAGCTGCGCTACGACTACGACAATCAGCAAGGTCAACAAGTAAGCAAGGGGGCTTGCTACACTCTCCACGGCGCGGCAAACGAATGGTGGCTTACTCGTAGGAAAAACCTCGCGCCGCGGGAAAAAGCATCACTGATTGCAAGTTACATCTTATGATGTTTTCTGAACTCTTTCAAGTTGTCACGTAAAATTTACAATGTGTTAAACGTAAGCTCAAAGATAATTAAATTGGATTTTACTATAACATTTATAACCATACATTTTCTAAATCAATAAACATATTTGGTAATCTTTATTTATTTTATTGAAATACAGCTAATTTAAGAAATAAATACAGCATCCAAAGATTAAAAATATTACTTTTAGAAAAATCAACTCAATGCTCCTATCTTTCAGTATAGGTAAATATCAAAAGCGTTTCCATATCAAAGTGCATTATATTCTAATTTAGAAAAATGCATGAAAACTGCTAAACTGTCAGCAGAGTGAACGTTATGATGAAACACACTGTATCCCTATAATTATGTTTCATTTAATTGGAATCCTATCTACATAGAGTATACAAGTACAACCCCATTCCCTTGATACCTAACTACCCTTCCTCATGATTAATTTTCCTGCACCTTGTAACACCATTCGCTTAACCCCCCTATCCGTTACCCACAATAGCTTTAAAATATCGATATACAAAATAGATGCACAAAACTCGTTAAAACTGCGGTCAGTCGTGGACATGCAATCTGATTGAAAAACGGTTTTCTAGCATCTCATGAGAATTAAAAAAAAATGCCATGTTTTGACTACACAAATAATTTTTTTATTCGTTATTTTTTTCCAACTTAAGTTACATTTATTAATTAATGCATACATAGACTTAATATACACAGGGTGCGAAAATGTATACACACTTCAAGCAAAGAAAAAGCTTTGTTAACATAACAAAACTAAATTAACACAAACAGAAAATGATGAGCACTAATCATCTTAGACTTTTACAGTTACAACAGTTACTCAAAATGCTCACCATCGGCGCCGATACACTTCTGAGTACGTTGAACTACTGATTGAGCAACATTTGCGAAAGTGTCCTCAGCGATTGAGACACATGCCATTTTAATTTCTTCCCGAAATGCTGTCAGTGTAACTGGTTTTCTACGATATACAACATCCTTAAGAGTTCCCCATAGGTAGACGTCCAACGTCCAACGGAGTTAGATCCGGAAAACGCGGTGGAAACTCAATCGGACCTCTTCATTCAATCCCCTGCCTTGGAAGATTGTCATCAAGGTACGCACGTACATCTGGTTGGTAATGTGGTGGTGCACCATCCTATTAGAAGTAAAATTCCTCATTACCATAGAGTGTATGAATGACAGGTAAGACGGATATGCGTATCATGTTAAAGTACGCTGAGTCAGTTACTGTTCCATCAAAAATGGTCCAATTAGACCCCTAGATGACAACCCACACCAAACATTAATTCTAGGTAAATTACCAACCTTTTCCAAAATAACATGTGGATTGTTTTGCACACCAGTAGACAAGTTATGCTGGTTAAAAGTTCCGTTACTTAAATTGTACTCATCGGACCAAACAACTTTTCCTACGAAGGTCCATCTTCTTGCACCATGTTCCGAAATCACTCACAGTACAGCATTCTCCGATCAGGGTCATGTTTATTTAATGCATGCAAAAGTCTTGGGATGAAAACTTTCAACTTTGCTGTTTTAATAATATGACGTACGCTGGTTCTGCTAATCCCAGTCTCACGTACACATTGCTTTGTAGATTTCTGCTGTGAGTGCTCAAAACGTTCCAAACCAATAGCCGAGGACGCGGGGCTTGTTGCTGTGCGAGATCTGCCCTTGTGAACATCGCATACGGTACCACGAGTCTCAAATTTGTCTCGAATGCCAGCAATTGTTACTCGCGATGGCGGTTCTGTTCTGTACACGTCTCCATTGCCTTTGAACTTCAACAACATTCTCGGTTTTCCAATACCACTTCAAAATTGCTTACCCCTGTTAAAACAATACTCTTGGCTCCATTTTGTTGTAGCAACGCTAGCATAACATCATGTGAGTCACGTCTGTTTACAGAACATCATACGATAATCTTGGCTTCATTTGTTCATTGTTGATTTACCTGTCACGTAGCAACGCTATCATAATGTATGTGAGTCACAGAACATCATACAACACATTACTGTTGTTTTTCGGTTCAACTTTGAAATATATTAAATAGATTTCTACTATGAAAGTGTGTCTACATTTTGGCACCATCGGCATATTAAACATAATGTATACATTTTAAAAATGTGAAATAGAGTGAAAAGGGGGGGGGTGTGAAAAATGTACCGGTGGTTCATCTAAGCACCGACCAAATTCATTACCACTTAATCCAGACATAATCGTAAATGGCAATTGTTCCAGAAGTTTCCTTAAAAGCTTTAGCATAAATTCCGGATTTATAGCAAAAAAAAAAAAAAAAAAAAAATATTTATTTATTCAATGTGACCCTCAGAAAAATTCTAAGATATAGTTTTAAAATTACTGAACTATGAAACATTATATGACTGTTTTAATTTTATCTTTTTTTGTACTTTTCTCCCTGTTTCGTACCATTGCACGTTTTGCATTTATTTCTAGTTGTTATAACTTTAATTTAGTGATCCATTGGGTGGTATCTTTATTGTAATGGATCTTGATCATAAGTACTTCTAATACACTATTAGAGACAGTAAAAATGGTGAAAACACAAAACAATAATAATGAAGCCATTATCAACTTATTTATTATTTTGCAGAATTACGAGTAGAAACAACTTAATTTTGTTTACAATTACACCTGTTATTGCCTTCTGAGCAGAAAATAAATTGCTTCTAAGTTCGCGTTCTTTGGCTAGGAAAGTTCCGTCTTCAGACAATTTGTGTGACCCGTAAACAGGTTCCAGCCATCCAGTTGATCGCTAATTGCCTTAAGCAAATGTTCTGGAAACAGCATTTTCCTCAGGTGCTTCCAACGGATACATTTGTTCATAATGTGTGCACACATAGCATCCGCTCCCTAAAGACGGTCCTGGTGGTGTAGTGATAACCATACTTGCCTCCTAAACCCAAGATCGCGGGTTCAAACCCGGTCAGGATCGAAGGGTTTTTTTCGGGCGTAAAAATCCTAAGTATGGCTTCCTTCGGAAAGGAAGTAAAGCCGTGGGTCCCATGTCGTACATTTACGGCACAAAAAAGAACCTCAAGCCTGAAAGAAGAGACCTCTGAGCAAAATTTGTTGGCCGTTTCACGCCCTGAATTGAATGGGACGCTGATGACCTGAGATGTTAAAGAGCGTCCGTAAATGAAACAAATCAAAGAAAGCCCCACAAAATGGGCAGATACGTTAAAATATGCACAATTAAATATTTGCTTAACTATGTATGAAATTCACACTCACATATGAAAAAATACTTGTTTTAATTAAATTGAACGCGGTCAAAAGCCGGTTTGACCGCCTTCAAATATTGATTGAGGATGGTGCACGTGATCATTAGTCTCTCCAAATTCTAACAAAAACCACCTTGCAGTTTGCTAGGCAACAATAAACAGTTATATCCTCTTAACATTTAAACACCAAAAGATAATTTTCAAAATGGCGATATCTGGGGTGAATATGTGAAACCTAAAATGTAATCAACACATTAAATTGACGTGTTTATTATACATTTTAAATAAGCAGTTATTCACACTGAAAAAAAGAAAAATTAAAACACTGTATGTATTTTTGCATTCTTGCCAATTGTTCTGAAAGTCGCCAGAGAAACATTTTACAGTTAAAAGCAACAGAAACGTACAGTAGGGAACTAAGAAGTCAGTTCATTTATCAGCGCGAGTGGAAAAAACGGGGGGGGGGGGACATTGACTGAATACTACTTCAAAGTTTCACCCACAGATGTCGCAGTAAGGGCATCGCACTCAAAGTACCATAAATAACAAGGGGGAAAAAATTGTATAAGTTGGCAGTATCTGACTATTTTTTTAGTTTTGTGAAAGTTGTAAGTGCAAGAGAGAGAGAGAGCAACAATTTTGGAATGTACGATTGAGTGACTTTTTATAGGCACTTAGCGATTGTAAATGCGTGCCTGTCAGGAGGGACCGACTGTGTGGACAATTTTACAAATGGAGCGCTGAAAGACCAGAAGACGCGTCGTGGGAATTTGCTACACATGGCACGATGGGAGAGGGCAGGTTTTATTTTTATTTTTATTTATTTTACCTTTACTAAAGGAACTGTTTCTTCCAGCGCTTTCATTTACAGGTTTTTTATTGGGAGGCCGATATTAATGCCCAGTCCATTTGCTTCCCTGAATATTTCACATTTCCATTAACTACTGTAATATTCAGCTGCTGGGGGACTCGGTAGAAATGTTTACTGCTTGCCAAAACAAGTGACAAACGACAGTTGCGCTGTTGCCATAGCAATCGCTGGTCGCATGTAGGGATTATAAAACCGAACAACTGATAGAGCCTAATCGAAAGATTAAAGCTCAAATTGTCTTTTCGAATAGACATGTTTTAGATATCGCCGAAGGTTTCCGGCTGGATTGATTTTTAAAGGTGACGGAAATAACTTACAGTATTATACCCGTTACCTCAATAAAGTTTTCACGTTTATGAATGAACATTTCAAGAGTACTTAGGCGTTTTATTTGCAGAATGGTTCATTACCAAATGTTCGTCTCATGACCATTAAATGTATTTTCCCTAAGACCTCTCTTCAATTTAGAACAGAAAAAATGGTTAACAACGAAATCTCATGAGTGTAAAGTCGAGCTTGGAAATATTTTGTCGGGGAATTATTGTGGTATTGAGGAAAGAATATATGAAAAGTTTGAAAGGAGAAGAGGAGATAAAGCTGATGATTACTGTCATCGCCATCAGCAGCGTTGATTTCTACAGATCTCTAGTTTCCAAAAAGTTCCCATTGATCTTGTTAAGTTCACTGGCATGGTCAACCTGTTTATTTCTTACGTATACTTTCTTAAAAAACATAAACAGGCTTATGAATATAGCCCAGAGGTTTGGGCGTTTATTTTGGTTAAAATAGGCATACACAAGGGAAATTAAAATACTGAAATTGGGCACTAATAAAATTAAAGTAGGCACATATTAAAATTAAAAACATAGAGTATTATAACTCATTATTAATGAAAATAGGTATAAAAGATAATTATTTCTTTGTCACATAATTAAGGTACTTAAACTTACAAACAAAAACAAGACTTTTGTCAACTGTTATAGTCAGCCGCTTGACAGACAGAATATTATTCATCTAGGAAAAAGAACGTTCTACTTCCACTGAAGTGATTGGAGCATATTTAAAACAAGTTATTTCCAAAGGACCCATACCAGTTACAACAGAACATTCACCTTTCAGGACATTGTGGAAATGTTGATCAAGACAAAGTGAAGCAAGTCGGTCTTGGTGGTGTAGTGGTTACCATACTTGCCTCCTATACCCAAGATCGCGGGTTCGAACCCGACCAGGACCGATGGATTTTTTCGGGCGTAAAAATCCTAAGTATGGCTTCCTTCGGAAAGGAAGTAAACCCGTGGGTCCCGTGTCGTACATTTAAGGCACGAAAAAGGACCTCAAGCCTGAAAGAAGAGGCCTCTGAGGAAAATTGGTCGGCCGTTTCACGCCCTGAATTGATTGAGACGCTGATGACCTGAGATGTTAAAGAGCGTCCATAAATAAATCTATAAAAAAATGAATGACATATGGGTTTTGGACGGTCCAATAACGTGAGTTCTGCGAGTTTGCATAAACACATAAATGGAACCCATACTTCATCTGTGAATCATGTGATAGGATGTTACACAGTGAACGCCTTATGCAGAAGAGAGGGCATTTTCAACATTTTCTATGGAGGTTAATAACCTCCCAAAAGTAGTCTACATATGAACCATAATAGTGTGTGGCTAGTATCATTCGTTTTGAAATAAATAAATAAAGAAATATTTATTTATTTTATTTTTTATTTATTTATTTTTATTAATCCTATCTCGAACTTGTAGACTCACGATAGAAACTAGACATCTGTTTCGAACTCAACATAAGGTATGTAACATAAACACACAACATGATAGAATGTTAACGGCCGCGGCTCTTTCGTAATCTGTCCTTGGATATATCCTTGTATTTACATATGTGCCTCATGGTCGATGTTTTCCCCAAGATCGTTAACGAAGCTAACAAGTGACAAGTTGGGAACATTCTCCGTCTTCTGTTTTTACGTTGTATTCACCGGTTTGGAATTCTCATTACGTTGGTGTGGAATTCACGGATTCTTAAAACATGGCCGTGTTTCTAGAATTCCTTGCAGCATGAAACACGCCAGGAAATATAAATAATGCTTAAACTATAATAATGAAATTAAATTTTTTAACCACTCAGGAAAGAAAATATTGCAACAAGCATTTCTCTATCAGCATTGGTCTACAGATTTTTTATATACTTTAGAGTATATAAACCCAGGAGCTGCGTAAACTAAGCGAATTCCTCAGTAGGTTGAATAACTTTAAAAGTAATATAAAATCCAAATTAGCCATATTAATTAATAAATGAAGTTAGTTATGGCTGGCATTGGAGCAATAAACTTACAATTCTTTCAACCTATGAGTATTACAAATGGGAAATCGCATTTTTAGAATTATTATTATTATTATTATTATTATTATTATTGAGTTTAAACCACAAAAATTAATAGTTTACTATTAATTAAATGAATTGTATTAACATTGATTTTTCAATATAAACATATTTTTGAGCTGTGCCCTTGGTATCATCTTTACATTCACTAAAATAAAAGAGAAATAACGGAAAGTTTCGAGTTACATTGTGCATTTAAGATGATGTTCATATGTTTCAACAAACAAAAACATGTTACTGTTTAAAAACAACTACAGTGTACTAAGCAAATAAAATGAATGAACAATATACAATTGAAAGTTACATCGATTTTCAGCGGCTTTGAAATTTAATTTACTAAATGTTATTACAGTAAAAGAATGTAATTCCCTATTTGTTTTAATTTTTATAAAAAATCTTATTTCTTTAAATGGTATGTAGGAAGTTTTTGTTGCGAAAAAAAAAAAACCAAATATTAATGCCGTTAGAGCAATTTTTAAATTTGGGGTTTCAGGTAAACACCCCTCCCTTCTAATATGATTTCACTAATTTTCATAAAACATTTTTCTTACTTTATCTCGTTAGTATATACTGAGTTTCCTTGAATTTTTTTTAAATTGCGGCCGTTAGTGCGATTTTTAAATTTTGCCATAAACCCCTCTTTTTAAATTTCGGTTTTCAGTTATAGTCCCATTTCTAATATCCCAGATTTCCAGATTTTCAGAAAATAGCATCCCATTAAATTCAGAGCGTGAAACGCCGATAAATTTTGCACCGAGTCGTCGTCTTTTTCAGCCACTGTTTTATTTTCGATTGCTATGAGCATACAGAATCTGCTAGTGCCATCATGAGATTGTTCGAACAAAACTTCCTTGATACAGAGTTTCAAGTCGTTCTACTGTTCAAAAATTAGGTAAATTTTGGGAAATTGGAAATATCCAGATAAGAGGGAAAGAAAATGAAATGTATAAAAAAATCCACATAACTTGTGACCGTAAAAAATTAATAAATTGAAATTAATAAGACAACTTTCTTTGGTCGACGACAAAAATGCTTTTAGATTAATGAAAGCAGTTCCTACATTTTTTAAAACTTAGAATTAGTCGGTTCCTCCAATATTGAAGTTTTAATTTGGTAAAGCGTGTACGCTGTGTGTGGACTGCGCGGTTCATGTTGTTTCTCATGATGCAGTTTGAATTTCCGATGAGTTTATATCAGCTGTTTTTATACAGCTGGACACCATACAGTTGTCAATGTAATTAAATGTTCATTACCAAACTGCCCACATAGATGTTCTTCTTTTCATGTACGGCTTGAAGAACAGCATTATAATTAATGAAGCTCAAAATAGTCGATTTTGTTTAAATCGACGCTGAAAAACTGATAGTTATTAACTTTTTTTTGTATAACTTAAAAGTCTTTTGAATAGCTTTTCAAAAAAAAAAAAAAAAAAAAAAAAAAAAAAAAAGAAGAAGAAGGTTGAAAGTAGAGCAAATTGTCAGTAAATAGCTTATTTCTACTGATATTTTTAAATCAGGTTTTAATCCCTGTGTTTAGTTCCTTTATTGAATGAATATTCATTATTATTATTATTTCTATCCATTTACAATTACAGTTTTACAATATTTCCTTGATCCTGGAGTGTTTGTTAATTCAGGATTCTATACAAGTAACACCCCAGTTGTTATGTACATGGATCTTGCATCACTCTAACTATATATGTATTTAAAGTGAACCTTACAAATACTTCGCTAGAGGTAATCGTCTTTCATCATTGTCTGTCCTGGTGGTGTAGTGGTAACCGTCCTTGGCTTCTAAACCCAAGATCGCGGGTTCAAACCCGGCCAGGATCGATGGATTTTTTCGGGTGTAAAAATTCTAAATATGGCTTACTTCGGAAGGGAAGTTTAGCCGTGGTTCCCGTGTCGTACATTTACGGCACGATAAATAACCTCAAGCCTGAAAAAAGAGGCCTCTGAGCAAAATTTGTCGCCGTTTCACGCCCTGAATTGAATGGGACGCTGTTCCCTCAGATGTTAAAGAGCGTCCGTAAATAAATCAAATAAAATATTCCATCATTGTTACTTTATTACCATCTTCCTTTGTCTTGACCACTTTACTCCACCTCTTTTTTCTTACTTTCCGTACATAATTTCCAAACTGATTCAAAATTTTTTCTGCTACTACCAAAAATCTTTTGACAAAGTTTCTGCATGCATATTATCCCACTTTTTGTTTCATATATTTCCTCTCTCCATTCTTCGGTTTCTATACATTCTAATATACATTGCAAGTTCTTGTCTCTCAGTGGGCACAATTCTTTGTCAACTTTACCCCACCTAGCATTATTGCTCCTGCTCTTGCCCATGTTATACCCTTTCTACCCACTTTAATATATTTTACCTGCCCCACTCTTTTCTTATCAAGAGTATTCTTCTCTCTTAAGCTAAACATTTTCTGTTTCTCCGTATGATCAATCCTTGCTTTCACTTTATTCCATACGCTTTGCCCATTTGATGACCGTAAACTCCTTTATTATGGGCAGAATTTGCTTTTTATTACTTAGATAAAGAGAAATATATCTTTAACGCTCGTACAGCGTTTTATATCTCGGCAGCTGGATATACCAAAGCCGGCCTTATACTCCATTTTGGCGGAACCATGCCTCTCTGGAAAGAACACTAATTGTGGGTCCATTAATCCTTCAGTCACTGATGAAAGTAACCACTTGCAATAACGCACATCTGCTATGGGATCATTTGTTGCAGACAATGGTCTCGTATACACCTGTAAGGTTGCTGTTTAAGTAAAAGACACTAAACCTCAAGTTGTTTTGCTGATTTTTAAAGTAATTTTGTTGCCGAACGTTCAAGATTGTACCAATTTTGTCTATTTGTCTTTTGTTAAAACTGCAACGTTTTTGTGTGTGTTTCTTGAGAGTTTAGTTTTTCATTCTTACACAGAGGTTGAAATTGATGTCTCATAAAACTTTCTGCACTCTTCAAGAAGGGCTGGCAACATGGACGAGAGTTCTTATTTTTATTTATTTTTTTTAACTCGTTAATGAGATTAGTCTATCACACGAGGCATAGGTTGCTGCATATCAACCACTATACCTCCTCTCTTTAAAACTGAAAAATCCTCTGCTCTTCTAATGGTGTGTTCTTTTAATAACTATTTGAGATGAATGAGATACTTTAATTTGTACATTAAGTGAATCAACAGCATTCTTAAAATCACTTGACTCCTCTAGAACTACATGAAAAGTATTTATAGTTTTAGCTTAATCTACAACCCTAAGTAAATCTTGGGGAATGAAGGCCTCTTTACCTTCTTTTCCAAATAGTACGAAATCTCTATCGCAACTCAAAAAGCTATGATCACATACTAAATATTTCTGTACTATAAATATCTTCCCTTAAACACTAATATTATCATGGCATGGCACTTAGAACACCATATGGCAGCATAGCATGGCATTTAGAACTACGCTATCTGTTGAACTACTTCATTCGTGCATGGGCAGTTAGAACACAACTAGGAATATGCATCTGGACTGATAGAACGTACTTTGAAATAAAACGATTAAATTTAAAAATGGCACTTAGAACGTTTGACATTTTTCTACTCTTCCAAGCTACCCTGCCTAAAATTTAAGCATCTAAATGTAGGGGTGACTGGGTCGAGGGGATGAAACCTAACGTGTAATCAACAGTGGTTTTAAATTCCACCTCAGCATTTAAATAGATCAAACTATATTTGGATAAATATGCAGATTTTTCCATAGGCGGGCAAATTTTTGTGTTTCATTCTGAACTACAACTAAATGCGATTTTTATAAGAAAATTTTTCATTGTACAACAATATTTTTGATAATAATGCCCCCTCAAGGCGATATAAATGAGAAAAATACAACGTATTATATTTATAGCATCGTCAGTGTTGATATATTCTTTTGGAGATGCGCCCTGGTGGCGTAATTAAATGCAATGCCGTTACTAGCTTGAGAGACAGTGCGTGTATGTTCTCCATTTGTCAGTCACTTCCAAGTAAACTTTCTTATCGCAGTTTCGCAAAGTAGTGCCAAGGTCGGCGTCAACACAGAGACGGTGTTATCAGCTAGCTCATTGACACTGCAGGACACCCATTGGCTGGGCGAAGGTGGCGAGAGTATTTGTGACGCCACACAATGATTTGCAGCGTGTAGGTGTACGGAAACAAGGTCAGAGTTGCGTATATACGTAAATTATATTACTATGATGACCTAGCATTTTTATAGCGGAAAAAAAAAGTTGCATGTTTTATAATTATAGCACGGTAACCTTAAAATTTTTTGTACCAGTCGAAAAGTATTTATGATAATTTAGCCGAATGAGTTCATAGGACTTCAGTTTACCGGCATTCACATTGCCTTGAAAAAGCCTTAACTACCCCATCGGAAATGGAACCCGAACTGGCTGCGTAGGAAGCTCAAACGCTGCCCTAAACAGGCAAAATAATCCACACTGTTACTGCTGCATTCTGTTAAGATATCACGACAGATCTGGTACAAAGACTACAGCGTGTTTACAATGCCTGCGTTCGTTGCGTGTGCAACCTACGTAAATCAGATTATATCACGACTTCTTAATCTTGGCATCGACTGATTTTTTTAATAGTGTTTTACGCCAGTTTTTACTATTGAGGCACCACAGGTGGTGTACACTGATGACAAATGAAATGATAAATTGGTAAAGGGTTTTTTAAACGAGAAAGAAAGCGTTCCAGGCTTAAGTTTAGGGTCGGTCCTGGTGGTGTAGTGGTTACCATACTTGCCTGCTAAACCTAAGATCGCGGGTTCGAACCCGGCCAGGACCGATGGATTTTTTCGGGCGTAAAACTCTTAAGTATGGCTTCCTCCGAAAGGGAAGTAAAGTCGTGGGTCCCGTGTCGTACATTTACGGCACGATAAAGAACCTCAAGCCTGAAAGAGAGGCCTCTGAGCAAAATTTGTCGGCCGTTTCACGCCCCGAGTTGAATGGGACGCTGACCTGAGATGTTAAAGAGCGTCCTTAAATAAATCAATCAAAAAAAAAAAAAAACTAAGTTTAGAGTAACTCCGCAGCACGTGCCATTTATGAGGAATACTTGGAAAAAACCCAGCCAAGGAGGAATCGAACTCCAGACCTTCCGCGCCTGGCAGTGCAGAAGGAAGTTGCACTCCCTCATTCTTCTCAACCCCGTACTATATTTCGACCCGTTTTCACTCCTATCTTCTCATCAAGATGTATACACCTCATCGAATAAAAAGTCCATTCTCTGTATGCCCTTACACTGAACCGCTTACTTTTCTCCTAAGTACTGGCTAAGAATAATGTGTGAGGATCAAGTACTTGAGCAGCTTGCCTGGGGTAGCAAATAGGGGATGAGTGGTTTAGGCATGAAAAATAAGGAAAGACTTAGACAAAATTGGACTAGGGTATATTTGCTTAAGGGGAGAGGGTATTATGTGCAATAGCTGGAAAGTAGTTAACAAGCGGTTGTGAGGTATAAATTGTCAAAACACAGTAAAGTATCGCTCATCCTACAGGCTCAAATAGTTCAGGTGTGGTAGACGGGGAAATATCTAGATGTCTGTAGGAGAGAAGAAAGTGCTCTCTCATGGCTGAGATCAGGGGCTTGGTAATAAAAGTAAAGTAATTAATTCTTTTGGGGAATGAATTTTGTCCACTGTGCGGAGAAAGCAATAACAGGAGGCATATTCTGGCAGAATGCAAGGAAACGGGAGATTTTAAGAAATGAACATTTACCACCAAAATTTCTGAATTCCAACAGAAGTTTGAACATCTGCCGGGAAGTGTTGGTGCATGAGAGGTACACACACAAATCGGGAATGTTCCTAGCAAAGACCCGATAAATAAAGTTAATGGCTGTAGAGAAGAGAGGGGAGCTGGGGAGGAGGGGTAGGTAAAGGAAGGGCTTCAGGGTAAGGATTCTATTTATGATTATGTGTTTATATATGAAAGTATTCATAGAAAATGTATGACGTAAGTATCTCGGTGTGTTTGTATATATGTATGCATGTAGGTCTATATATATGTAAATATGTACAAGTATATTTTTATCGTTAAAAGGACGGTATTAGCATGTATTTTGGTGCACTTTAAAACTGCCACAATAAAAGTCCATTTTCTTACTATTTTATTTATTTTTTTTCTTCATCTTTCTCTTGACCGTCACGGATGACTGAGGTCGTTTAACCGCGGACTCATAAGCGGGAGGTCTGGAGTTCGACTCCTTCCAAGACCGTCCTCCCTGATTTTTTTTTTTTTTTTTTTTTTCCAGGTTTTCATCAGTCCTCATAAATGGCAAATGCCGGGGAGGCACCCTAAAGTAGGCATGTAACATTACCTTAAAAAATCCTTTCCCAATTCATCATTTCATCTCGTATATTATCAGTGTCCACCACATGTGGTGCCTCAGTGGTAAAAACGGACGTTAAACACCATTAAAAAAATCTTCATCTTACCCGTCTCGGGAACTGTCTGCCGGTCACAACAATTTAGAATATTTCTCTAAGATTATTTATTTGAGAATGCAATATTATCAAGTACTATGCTCATATTGTTAATGTCATTAATTGTATTGTATTTATTGTAATCGTCATTGTCCCTAGTGAACTTGAAAGGATTAATTTATGATTCTAACTTACCTAAGTCAAATAAGTATATTATTTAATAAACTGTTATTAAATTATAATTTACTTAACATGTGTGATACTTCAACTATCGGGGTGGTTACATTATACAAGATATACTTTATTTTTAGTATAGCCCTTAGTAATTTTCGAAGTTTTTCCATTCGTTCATTTCCAAACAATCTAATTATAATTAAAAAAAAAATTCCCCAAGCTCTATCTCAAGGTGAGAAAACGGTAAATAAGTCACCCTCACAGCAGCATAAAGCCCGGATGCACAACTTTGCTACTGCAACTGCTACTGCTTGATACACCGTGTTTCAGGCGCAGTTGACCTGTGTTCAAAAAGGGATAGGAAAGAGCTACCATGGTACAAATATTCTGATCCTCTCGGACAGTCACTCAGCTCTTGATTCTTATCAATTTAACTCAAAGTTGCCATGGGACTACCTTCAAAAACTGACTGCCCTGTCAGACGAAAATTCTTTGAGTTGTCTATATAGTTTATTCTTTTTGATTATAGGTGCCTAGTAGATACGATCAAGTAAATGTGGATATATTATTAAAAACGCCATCCATGGGTACAACCGCATTAGCTTACATACCTTCGGAATTCTTTAATAATAGTTCTGGAATGTAAATAATTTTTCAAAGAAAAATAGTGTTAAATAGTATAACTGACATTTTGGAAAACTTTCACATTAAAGAAATACATCATAATGTATTTTCATCACTTTGAGCCTTTTAGTTTCATTATACTGTTTCTTTGGAACTGGTTTCTTTCACGTAATACTGCCATGGGTGGCCGAGGTCGTTAAGGCGCGGACTCGTAGGCGGAAGGTCTGGGGTTCGAATCCTAACAGGACCGTCCTCCCTAATTGAGGTTTTTTTCAGATTTTCCTCCGTCCTCATAAATGGCAGATGCCGGGGAAGTATCCTAAACTTAGACCTGGAATGTTTCCTCCCATATATATAAGTCCTTTCCTAATGTATTATTTCATCTCACGTATCTTCAGTGTTCATTGACTGTGGTGCATCTGTAGCAAAAATGGGCGTTATTCATTATTCATTTCACGTTAATTGTGCTATAAGAAAATAATAAGAAACAAAACACGCGCTAGATGTTCATAACAGTTGGCACGCCGGGTGTTGAACTAATCCCACTGAACGTACGGTTTTGTAATGAAGCACACTTTTCTAAGAGCTCTCGGAGGCTGGAATGGAGGGAGGGAGGGAGCTTGTATCAGCCCTTTATGTGATTAAAACTGTGTATGTGTGTGTTTTGTTCCCTACCCGCTTTGATTGCAATAGTGAGGGACAAATATTGACAATAGACACATTTTCTGCCATCACTTTCCCAGCCAATCACGTGGAAAAGCGAACGGGACTCTGTTATTGCTTACAGACTGGAGAATTCCAATTGAGAACATTTTATAAGTTCTCTTCGCTTTAGCGAAAAATATTTCCCGAGATATGATCAACCGTCATATTAACGTTCTTTGACATTTGCTATATAGCAAAAGATTGTTATACTAGAGTTTGAGTTTTATATAGGTAATATCAAACTATATAAATATATAGCTATAAATGAGCTAAATGTGTAATATTTTTATTTATTTTTAATATTTTATACATGTGCTTTTTAAGTTTCTTAAAATTACTTGCGGTCAAACAGAAATCCTTAAATATAATTAAAAGCCACTAGAAAGCATCTGATCTTTCCTGCTACAAATATTTATGCTTAATATACATGTGCTTTAATACTTTTATATATGGTACCACATTAACTATTCTATACATAATATTGCATCAAACATCTTGTCGGTCTTGGTGGTTGTTTCCTAATCCCAAGATCGCGGGTTCAATCCTGGACAGGATCGATGGATTTTTTCGGACGTAAAAATCCTAAGTATGGCTTCTTTCGGAAGGCAAGTAAAGCCATGGGTCCCCATGTCGCACATTTACGGCACGAAAAGAGGCATCTGAGCAAAATTTGTCGGCCGTTTCACGTCCTGAATTGAATGGGACGTTGATGTTAAAGAGTATCCATAATTAAACCGAATCAAAAATTAAACGTATTTCATAATTGTAAAAGAAAAATCACAATTGAAAATTCGAGTCACGGCCGGAGTTCGAACCAGGGATTTTCAATCTTCTGTGTGATGCCCTATCTGAGCTACTCTTTCTCCTCAAACACGGAACCACGAATCTCATTTCATTAAGCTAAAATCTCTAACAATAGAAAAAACCTTAGGAAGGCCTCCGGGGTAGGTAAAATCAGATGAGAAAGGTTCGTGGTTCCTGCTTGGAGGGGACAGGGTAGCTAAGTTGGCTAACGCACCAGCATGGAAAACTGAAGATGCGTGATTCAAATTAACCCTATTGCCATTTCACATGAATGAAATCTGTTCGGTCATTGGTCAGTGACAGCATGCACAATGAGGTTATTTAAGCTACCGGCCGGCTGAGCGCTTCTATCTACTGGTAAAAGTCAATCGTCAAAGATTATGCATGTGCAGGTACCAGCTTGTAGTTTAAGGACGCTTTGTCAGCGTTCGTGTTCTTTCGTTTTGCATAAATTATGGGATGATAATTCCTTAGTTATTTCATTATAATACAGTACTGATGCATTTTTTTTTCAAAATCTACGATTATTTTGTGAAAACGAATTGCAAAGAATTTCGCGAGAAAATATACTGGCAGTCGTGTTCCTATTAGAGAAACTTGTTAAAAAGTATTGAAAGACGGGACCCGCTGTGACAAACGACTCTGAACCGACTCGGAAGAAAAGTTAGATGAAATACAGGAATTATGCAGATATCGGCAATGTATTGCCATCATTTTCAACATGTAAAATAACACAGTTTAGTCTTAATTTATCAGTTGTAAATGCATTAATAGTTTATGCTTTCAATAAACATATGAATAGGAAAATTAAAGTACCAACTTTACGCGTGACTACTGTCTGCAGTTTTCCGCAATAAACATCCGCGCTCAGACGGCCCATAACTCAAATAACCTCTTGAATATGTTTCCTCCTACTGGCATGTTGCTTTCTGGTCCCATGGTTTCTTTCTTGTAAAATTGTTGTTGAAATATTAAATAAAAAACATTAAAAACTCAAAATAACTATGTGAAATGTCAAAATCCTGTAACTTTTCGATTATTGTGCTAAATAGACAGCTAAAAGAAGGAAAAAATGGTTCCTAAAATATATGTGTCGGAGAGTGACAAAAGTTAATAATGGGTTAAGGACTGGGTTTTTCTAGGAGATTATAAACAGATTCAGAGCAGGTATTTAATACTGTGTTTTGGTATCCCCCCCCCAAAAGGATTAGGAACTAATACTTCTAATAAAGGATTTCTCAGGTAATGTAAAACATATTTACTGTGTTGACGTTTTTATTTTTTCAAGTTCATTGTGGCTCTAGCTGGTACTTTAAATTTGTATGGGATTTGCTCCAGTTTGACTAAAATAACACAAATTGCAATAAAGTATTCTGAAACATTAAAATTTCTTCGAATTATGAACTACTGCTCCTTTTTTTTTTATAAAGATAAACGGCGATGGTCATCACGCGCTCGGAATATCAGGAAGTTCCTCTCCGCTATGAAGACGCACAAACTCCAAGGGAAGAGAAACGCTCTGAGTGAATGTTTACATACCACGCTAGAAGTTTTCTTTCCCCACTTTTTTTTCAATTCACTTTGGCTTCCACAGCATGCTATGTTTGAACTCGTTGCCCCAGTATTTCCCGCCCTTTCCACAAACCTGTCGATACAGAGATGTCCCTTGACAACGCCTTCACAATGTATTTGCCAGAAAGCTTTCACCCTCGTCTCGGCTTTCCACCCCAACTCTGCTCCCTACAAAATGCTGTTTCTTCAAGAAAAAACACACATGGGGCACAATGCAGACGCTCAACTGTTGACACTATAACGCAAATTGTGGATATTTATGTTTTAGAACAGTTTTTATTGAAAGACCTGAATTTGGGCAAATTGTTTTTAAGCGAAACTATCTCGAGATATTCCCCAATTGTGCATAGTACTGCTTGAGAAGTGAACATTTGCTGGTCAATCGTTCAAGGTAAAACTACCAACTTTTCTGGCAAGAAAAAAAAAATACTTATGCTATTTTTCATTACAATCCCATATTCAATTTAAACTTTTACGCGCATGACTTAACAATTCAATGTATTTAAAAAGTGCGTCACGCAGAAGGTGCTTATATAAATGAATTTCCTACCAATTTAAATTCGGGAACAGAGCGCTAGAGCAGAGAAGCTACATTTTGAGTTTGCAGAAATTAGAAGAAAGCAGTGACTCGTGTGCCTACTACTAACATTTATATGTGGCCATTTATTTCTCTTGTAGAAGACGGGCCAAGCCAGTTTCACTTTTTTTTTTTCCTTTGATAATATAGCGATAGAGATTCTGTCTCACCACACCAATATTATTTTAGCTTCAGCCAATAACAATCTAGAATTTAACAGCAGACTAACTCCATGTGGGGTGGTTCAATAGCTTCAGCCAATAGCAGTCTAGGAATAACAGCAGACAGACGTACAGCTGTGGGAGAGTTTATCAGCGTTATTGTTGAGATATTGAGTAACGGCCATATCAAAAGATTGCCGCCTCTTTTGATACCGGTCGGGTGTATAATGAAGTTGACAGTAATAAATTAATATTTCACAGATGCTCTCTCCAGGACACTTAAATATGTCACCGTTATAAATTATAGCTTAACCTCCTCCCCCTGTTTTTTTAAATAGTTGAAAGAAAAGCGCTAGAGCACTTTTTAAATTTAGGTTTTCAAGTATACACCTACTTCTAATTATTCGATCTCCCTAATTTTCAGAAACTATTTTTCTTATTTTATTTAAATAGTACATACCGAGTTTCGTTGCGAAAAAAACAAATATTGGAGCGGTTCTTAAATTTTGGGTTGCATGTTACCCCCCCCCCCCCTAATGATCTGATTTCTTTTATTTTTAGCAATTATTTTGATTATTTTATTTCATTGGTATATACCAAGTTTTATTGAGAAAGAACAAACATTGCAGCCGCAAGAGCGATTTTTATGTTTTTGCTTTGGGTTAACCCCACTCCCAATGATTCAATTTTGGTGGTTAAGGAACTCGATAAATCGTTTGTTAATTGATCGTTGTATGCAGAGCTACGTTGAGAAAAAACAAAAATCGTGGCTGCTTGAGCGTTGAGAGAGAGAGAGAGAGAGAGACACACTCTCTCTCTCTCTCTCTCTCATCGTCATTTTTTGGTGCCTAGCAGGTAGGATCGACAGAGACTAGAACATTTTTCAAAAATCGTTTAATGGGTACAACCGCAATAACTTCGTTAAAAGTGCTGAGGAGTTTCGTGTGCAAAATGTCCCACTACAACGTTTTTCAACCATCGTGTTTAAATTTCTTTCCCCAAGACTCCCTTTAAGTTTAAAGACAAGGGAATAGTTGCTGGTAGCTAATTATTGACTGTAGGTTGGGTATTTTATCTCTTAGAAGTCGCAGGCCTTCATTATAGCCTTGCCCAGCACTTATCCTTCTTCGCAGCGGCGGCTCGTGGTAGCATACACCCGGGATGCATAACTTTACCACTGCTACAGCTACTGCTGAATAAAGTCTCAGGTTCTAGAATCTTGATATACTCTTACGGGAGTGTATGAGCAAAAACAACAGAAAATGAGAGAGAATTTAATGAAAATGTTGTAATAACTCATCTTTTTAAAGAAACACAAAAGCATCTCTCTTTTTTTTTCATGACAAATCCTTGATTAAAGTCTGGAATATGCAGGATGAAGTCTGTATCTATAGAAAGCAAAATATATTTCCTGTTTATTGAAATTACAGTTTAACTCAAATTAATACTAGAGTTATATAGCCAACTTTTAATTTAATTTTTCTCTTCTAATAGTCGGAAAAAAAAGGCTCAAAAATATACACTATGTAGTGTTTATATCCAGTTTAATACAACACGAAATAAAGCAAGTACTTAATAAATTCACACGAAACTTCCCCAGTTCTTCTGCACTACTTTTTCAATGCTTTGTTATAAGGGGACGTCTATTTCACAAAGTTTTTATTTTGTGAAAGATCCTTGGTTCGACTCCGAATTATTCAACTGTGATAATTAATTGTATTACTCTGCTGTTCGGTTTACTAGCCGAAAAAGAATTGTCGTTTAGCAAGATTTGAGTGTTAACTCGTTCTTTCGTGTTAAATATTATGAAAATAACATTTAACGTTCATATTCTAATTTTAGCGCTAACTATTCTCTGGTTACGCGTGCAGTTCTCATTGTTTCAAGGATTTGAAGCATCTTCACTCTAATATGCTATGGTTCCATGGTTCCTTATTTATTTATGGTTCTGAATTTGGTTCACATTTTTCTTTGAACGTCACTTCATCGATTTGTATATTTTGTAGCTTCAAATTTAATATAAAGAATTCCGCAATCTAGACAATGGTTTCATTTTTCATTTCGAATACCTCACATTCGGACATCATTTAGAATGTTCTCGAAATTACCGCCACTGGATGTAGCATTCAACTTTTCCTAACTTTTTTTATTGATCGGTTTAGAGTCATCATGAATAAAACAGGCTTCGATTACATAGATAGCTATTTTTCAAAGGTTCTGAGTTCAAAAATCGTAAACTAACGTGTCTCTTGAAAATCTAGACAATGTAACCTTCCCACCTTGAAATATTTATTTAATCTAAATTTTGTGTTGTCTTAGAAAGAAAAACTTAACATATACATTCCTAAATTTATTTTTTTTATGGACTCGTATTTTTAAGAAGCACAGCATCGCCTCGCTTCTTAATTTCCCTGTTGTACAAAGAATGACACTTCAGGTATTTGTATGATAAACAACTATTATAAAAAACAGTGTAAAACGAAGCTCATTTGGTTTTTAAAATCGATGCTATTATGTTCCCTTACATCCGTTGCTAGGTGATTCACAACATCACAATCCGAGGGAGTTAATTGCATTCAAAGTGTCCCCTCAGACTTGGGACCAAGTTTCTCGACCGGCTCAGTAATATACATGGCGTAACCTCATATATATTTAGTTACAAATTCAGTTAACCTTGTGCTTTGTTGTACAAATCTGTTACGGATCATAAATAGCAATAGTCCGCTTTTGAGATTGGTTTATCAAGTTGCTAGCTACGCCGCCAGAGCAATTAGTTTCGCAGAAATTCATCAGTGGACATTCCGTAATGAAACTAAACTACACTGAGTAGAATTCAAACAGCAGGCCTTTCCCTTTCCTTTTCAGTTCAATTTCGTATACCGGTTGTAAATTAAGTACACCGTAGTACTTTCAGAAAGTATAGAAGAGTCTTAGACAAGCGATTTGAGACCAGAAACCTTTTTGTTTTTAATTCTGCAATACATCCTGATATCTTGTTTCTACACCAGGACATAATAATCCTCATTTATTTTATTTATTTCTCTTACATTTTTCAATACTATTTCAATTACAATTTAAATTCTACAGGTTTTAAAATCTGCAATACTAATACTATAACTAAACAAACTAAAACTTCAGTAAACTAAACCGGCACTGGAATTATTTCATTATGATTTATAATTACATCTACAATTGCTACCGATACCCAGTAACAATGATTACATTTAAAATTAATTAATTTATAATTTTTATCCAATTTAATATCTAAAATCTTCATTTCTGCTAACGTTCGGTATCCGGGCTGCTCCCCACTGGAATTCCTGGCATCAGGACGTGGACATCAATGGAGTTGCTGCCGGTCTCAAGCAGCAGCTTATACTGGACCATGGTGTGCTGACAGTGCAGTCTCCTTCTCTGTTCTCCTTCTCTTGATCTCTGTCTACTTCTTCTCTCAACTGCTTCCTTTCCGCCCGAAAACTGCCACTTTTCCCTTCTTCTGTCAAGTCTGTTCTCTTCTTCTGATTCAAATTGGGCGTTGTCCTCTTTATCGTCTTTTTCTTCAACTAATTCTACTTGCAAATATCTTTCTTGCCTTTCCCTGCTGATTCTCTGGGATCTTCTAGGGGAAATTTCTGACCTTTGAATTTTTTCTGTTTGATTTTTGCTTTTCATATACTCTTCTGCCATTTTGCATGATATTTTATTTGTTAGTTCATTCATTACCCTATAATCATCTTGATTTCTCATGATATTCCAGAGTGTTTTCCTGCAAGTAATCGTCTTTCGTCTTTCCTCTGCTATAATTGACTGGTATTTAGGGCATTCAAATGAGACATGTTCCGGTGTATCGATCACGTTACAAACCGTACATGTATTGTTTGCTTGTAATCTAAATCTTTGCAAATATGTGCAATATGGACCGTGTCCTGTACATAATGTACTAAACCCTTATTAGGATGAATATGCTTAAATTGTAATTTTTCCTTTATGGATGGGAAGATTTCATGCACTCTTCTACCTTCTTTTATTTCATCCTATTCTTGTTGCCATATTTTTAATAAAGAAACAAGGGAGCTTATGTTCCAAAAAGAAAAATAATGGAGTTATATGGTGACAATGAAAAAATGTAATAAGTGTTAAAGCGAAATTGGGAAAAATACTCCTTAAAATGCCTTCAAACCTTCTTCACGAGCGAGGAAATTCTGATTTTAGTATATCTTTATCATAATTTTCAAATAATAATATGACAATACGGTATTGAATTATGGTTTAGTGATATATGGTTATAAAAATTAGTAAGCAGCATTAGCACAACCACATTTATAGAAATGTATTCAATTACACATAGATTATACTATGTGGTACTTTTTTTTAATAACATTTAATGCATTTTAAAATATGAATCGGAAATCGAAAAGAGTTCCGCAGTGCGGAAGTCAGACCACTACGATGCTCTAACTTTAATAACTTTAATATGTATAAATAATGCAGCACTTGGTAACTTTGGGCAATACAGTAGAAAAGGGATTGACCTCCTCTAGCCCTGTTCAACCAACGGCTTGCGGTTGCAATAATGTATCCCCGGAGCTACTGTGTATCAATCCGGAGAAGAGGATCAATATCATAAGTGTACCTAGCGCTGCTGAGTCGAAATGTTTCTGTATCACATAAATTACCTCACAAGACAAGTAGAGAACATTTTAACTACATGTACCTCCAATTTTACTACTGTTCTTATTGTGTAATAGCTGGCTCTCCCTGTGTTTATGAGACTCTCCAGTACATATACGACGATAACACGTTCATATTGCTGATGGCATGAAGCTACTGGCTGAGTCTGTATAGATAAAAAAAAACAGCAGCAGCTCTGTCAACAACATTTGGCGATTATACGTTCGTGGGGCAATAACATATCACTCTAGCAAACACATCTTTCTTTCTGCTCACTCCTTAGTAAATTCATGTGCTAGTAGCCAAACTGACAAGCGAATAGTGCGTAATTGTGTTAACTGAGTACAAGTGCTGCTGGTTCTAAAATAGAATAGAAAGAGAATGAGATTAAATACTGCCGAAATCTGATAGCAGAGGCATGTGGAGTAAATAAAAATACTGAGTTGAGGTCAGAAGATTTGACTCTGGTGGTGCTCCGGTGTTTGTGTCGCCTCAAAGGCATGAGAGACCCCCTAAGAGAGTTGCACATTTGAATGACTTGGACATGGTTGTTGTACAAAGGACTGTTGTACAACAGAACATTCACCTTTCAGAACATCATGGAAATGTTGACAAAGTAAAATAGATTTGAATAGTCCTGGCGAATGAGCAAAAGATGCGTAGTGGTTTCTGGTCAAGTTCGTTTCCTATTTATGCGTTCATAGAGGAATCAGGTTAGTATTTCTCGTACTTCCGTATTGAACAATGTAAGGACGGTTTAATTGCACAGCTGTACCGCTCTCAACTTTCTCGCTTGCAATTGTTTGTTGCATTTATGCAGCTGAGAAGTCATCCTCGCCACAAATTTCCTAAAATTCTCACACACAGATGAATACAAGGTCATTCACCAGCACTATTAAACATACAGTACTTTCATCTTCTCTATTTCCTGGTATGGTAACCGTGCGTTTCTTTCACTATCGAAGGTTCTGCTATTTAAAGAGCTTAAGTGAACGGTTGAGGGTAAATTTTTTGACAGTTTGAAAAGTAATAAATGTATAACAATATTTTCAATAGATACTTTTGCGATGTGAACATGCCATTTAATTATTATGACTTTTTCACTTCGATATATTGAAATTCTTTGTTATAATGCACAAAGAATCGCATAAAAATCCATAACGATTCAAAACAGGCAAAAGAAAAAAAAAGGTTTTTTAAAACTTAAAATAGGCTAAATAAAAACTAGCCCTACCGAATTCCAAATGTATGGGAACACGTGTACGCCCTTTGACTTAAAAAAATAATCACTAGATTCAACGTATCCGATCGGAGACACTGTGTTCACAAGCGCATGAAGCTACTGGCACACTGCACTGAGCGCTTTGCCTGTAAACTATGGTCACACTCATGAGCATCTGGAAAGAGAACGTTACGGTACAGTAATGGTAGAGAACGCATCTTCTGCGTAACCCCCTGGGTTCAAATCCCACACAATATTTTTTTTTTATTATTGGTTTTACAAGTATATGTAGAACATCATATTGTCTTAATATCGTATTAAATTCAACGTATCATTTGAGTTTCAGGGCATTACCAACAGAACAGAAACATTTTTCTTCTAAAGTGAAAAAAAAAAAAACATAGAAATAAACACAAATTAATATCGTGTATGAACCCTCAGCATTCAGTCTTCAGGGCATAGATGATGTCAGATTTCTACAGTAGTGTAGACGAGAGGCTGCAACATCTCAGGATTCTTGAATTTTGTGCATAAGCCATCTTTTGTCCTTCTTTCATGTGCAGGGATTGCGTGTGCAACATATTGCATTTAGATAGAACACATACTGAAGGAAATACAATATTGTTAACGTTAAAGCTTGCTGTGTATGGGAAACGATATTACAAAATTAATTTGTCATAATATGTTGTATAGGTTTATTAAGAAAAAATGCTTCGTGCCGGGAGAGGAAGCTGCACTCTTAACCACAGCATCAGTACACGCTCTGCCACAGAGCTAACGGAACGCACACACTAGACAGCGTCTTTATTGCATGCCATATAACAAACTGCTGCACAGTTTTGCTGGTTACCTTGGGAACCGCACGCTGTAACGAGTAGGACTTAAAAGAATTAGAGATGAGTCATTTATTTATATATAAATTTATTTGTAAAAGGGTGCACAATGCGCATTAAGCTAATAAAATACTGTAAATCTAAATTTTAGCGGGGGAAATTATAACAATTCTCTATTGAACTCTTACATGGCATTCTTGTTTCTGCAGAAAATGAGAGACACGTGAGCTCACGTGAGCCTGTAGATGTCTACAGCATTTTCATTTGAGTTAACGTGATATGCCACTCTTCCTATTGAATACAGACCTTAAGTCGATAAAGTAAAAAATGGGGTTAGTGCTTATGGCCTGTGAAGGGTTCATTAGCGCCTTATCGCCAGGAGTTTGGAGTTCGGCCTTTATCGCTGAATTGCCTCCTCGTGAGATGTTGACACAATTAAGATGGGCGAGGCCGTCTCTCCTGTTCACCCTCCCACAAAGATGAAAACAAGCTCCCTCCCTCCCTCGCTCCACCCTCCAACCAAATTACATAGCCTGCGTGGGGATTAATTTGCTGCGGATCACTGCTGCCAACCACTCCCCCAAAATACCTCATCCTAAGGGGAAATACATCAACAGAACTTCTCAGCTTTGACTTAATTTGAAAATTAATAGAATATGTCTCTTGATAAACCGTTAATAGTACTGTGTGTTAGATTGTTGCAATTTGTTATTACCAACCTCATTAACTTGAGCTTCTTTTTAAACAAATTATCTCGTAAAATAATATCTAGTATAAAGGGTCTAATGTTGCATAAAATATTGAACGTGTAAATACATTGTTTTGAATTTTTATTATTAATTTTAACCCCACAAAAGTAATACCTGTTTCTTAATTTTTATTTTGTTATAGTCACCTGTTACCAGCGATGTGAAATTTGTAGGCTGCCTTTGGCAGCTCTTGTTTTGTTGATAGAGCGGTCTACGAAGAATGCATGAAACAGTTGCGAAGCAAATGCCAGGTATCAGATAGAAGTTTAGAGGGCCTTGGAGCATTGTAATGCAAAATGAATGGGTTCTGTAGAAAGTGTCACCGAAGTGGTAGCATCGCATTCGTTCACGAACATCACAACGACATCTACAGTGTTGGGATTCTGACCTCGTTTTTTTATTTTCGTGGTGGCCAGTAATGAGAACACTATCTGATAGCGCCCCAAGATGGCTGCTGCTTCTTCTATAGGCCGAGTCGTATAAAACGGATCGTTTTTAATAAAACACCTTTCTTTTATATATTATGCCAGTTCGTTTAAACAGTGCAGGAACGGTGAGAGCTTTCTTTTGTGTCCGAGTGGTGTCGACGCCGTCAGGGATGTTTATTTCAGTTTTCGTTACAGACAGGACAAATTCACTGGAGCTCCAGTCCTGAGCCATTCCCGAGTGGTAGCGGAGAAAGCTGAGGGTATTACACAGATAATAGCTTGATAAACGGCATGTTTACGCAGCGGTTTGATAGCTCAGATGGTTAGAGCGTCATGCTAAGGGTAGTGGATTCGAATCTTCAAGTCCTGGAGCTTTTTTCCCCCCTCCTCTCTTAATTCCTTAGCTTGGAGTTAAAGGAGACTTGCCACCATTACAACGATTTACTCTCTTAGTACCAAGCATACACTGCGCGATAAATTTATATTTACGATTTTTTTCTGCTGGAATCAAAGGAGATATGCCACCATTTCAGCGATTCACCCGCTCCTATAAATTTATATTTAAAAAAGGAGGCAAGCATAGGCCGTTAGGCCGTAGCGAGCCGCAACAAACCACTTGATCCACCGGTTTCAAGGATTTACCCGAGGTTAGCGTTAAGGTTAGCGTGTGTGTATAAATTAATTGCGGTTTCCAATAAGACAATGCGTGGTAAAAAGTGAAAAACTCAATTTTATAATAAGGAACACCATATTACATCTAGAAAGTTAAGTAGGACAAGGCATAGGTTGAATTACGTTTAAAAAATTGCAACATTTTGTTAACATTTACACTCTTACAAGCATTTCTAATCTTTCGTTCGCGTCTGCAGAGCTCGGCTCTCTCCACTGTCGCTCGGGATTGGAGCTTCGGTTTTTGTTCTGTCTGTAAGGGCAAGTCTAATGTCCGCTCTCTTTCGCTTATTGTTTGTGAAGCTACCATATGCACTGGTATGCAAAGGGCATTCTAGAGAGACAAAACACTGTTCTCAGTGAGGAAATAGTAAGTAGAACGAACTTTGTTGTTTTGCGACTGGCAAGCTCGCACTTATTGTTGGGTAAACGTGATTCCCTACTTGACATGTCAAAGTAGCTATACTCAGATCATACAGGAGCAAATGTTACTGTACATTTTTTGACTTTGATTGTATGGGCATCTGTCTTTCTAAGTGGCTCACAGACCAGGTCTGGCTCCAGTCGTATGAATGTAGACATTTGGTCCCGCGCTACTCATGAATTGTCCCTTCACCTACAGAAGAGGAATATGGGCCAGCTCGGTAGCAGGGGTTTCACAAACTTCTCCTACTTGCAGTTAACCGTTTCTGAGGTCGTTAAGATGTGTTCTCGTGAGATCTGGGGTTTGGTACCCACCAGAACCGTTATCCCTGTCTGAGGTGTTTGCCAGGTTTTATTCAGTCCTCATAAATGGTAAATTTCAGGGAGATACTTTTTCCTGGAACATTTTATACCTTTAAAGAAATCCTTTTCCAATTTATCATTTCATCTCGTATATTATCAGTGTCCATTGCCTGTGATGCTTCAGTAGTTAACATGGGCGTTGAACACTATGCAAAAACTTTGGCGCTGATATAGTGTTCATTGTTTCATTTTTTATTCTTTTTCTATGACGCTACAACCCGAGATAAGACCTGGCCTACAGTAGTGACCTCTGCTTCATCTACCTCCGTCTTATGACTTCATTGATGGAAGGCAGTATTGCGGGGGCCATGTAATGAGAATAACCCAGTTTTCTTGATTTTCAGGAACTATTTTTCTTATTTTATTGAAATGGTATATACGGAGTTTCGTTGCGAAAAAGCAAATATTAATGCCACTAGAAGGAGTTTTAAATTTTGGGTTTCAGGCAATCCCCCCCTCCCTTCTAATATTCAGATTTCACTAATTTGCGAAACTATTTCGCTTCTTTTATTGTAATTGCATATACCGAGTTTCCTTTTAAATTATTTTAAATTGCGGCCGCTAGAGCGAGTTTAAAATTTGTCTTAAATCGTCACTTGTTTTTCGGATATATCCCCACTGCTAATGGCCCGATTGCCTTGATTTTCGGATTATTTTTATCAATTTATTTTAAAGAAATATACAGAGTTTCGTTGAGAATAATGCACCCGCTACAGCTATTTTTAAATGTTTAAAAAAATGGCTTTAGATAACGCCCAACCCAATGATGCAATTTTGCTGGTTAACGAACTCTGTGAATCGTTTGTTAATTGATGGTTAATATGCCTAGTTTCGTTGAGGAAAAAAATGCAACCCTTAGATCGTTATAGGTAGCCCCCCGGTGCCTAGAAGGTAGAATCGATGGAAATTTGAAGTAATTGTTCAACAATCGTTTCGCAATAGCTTACATTCCTTCAAAATTCGCAAGGTTTTTTCCGTCATTCATATAAAATATACGATTAAGTAATTAGAATGCGGGGTGGGTCGTCTTCATGAGTCCCGCACGCCATTGCTTTGTGGGCAGGTGTTAGCATGGCTTCACTGCAGGGCTGTTCTTACCCCATCCTGGTTATGACATGTTCACAAAGGAAACTCCCATTATGAGATCTGGTATTTACTAATACAGAGATTACATCATCCTGAATTCCTCGATTCTACGCAAGTCACTTTATAGAAGGGAATGTGCTTCGAGACTTTTTGTTTACTCCGACTAAGCCCCAGTGCTTTGTTTTGACTACAAACGCTCCAAGCTCATTGACTCAGAAAGTCTAACTCCCCTGTACACATACACTGCCTACGTTCTCTTGTTTCACTCTACCAGAGCGAATGAACTCCAAGGCAAAGCTTCTGCAGTCACTAATGTTGCATTTCAAAGGTAATCAGATACGGCTAATTGCAAAAGTAACTTCACATCTACAGAAACAAATGAGAGCTTCAGAGAAAGTGAAGGGACGAAACACAGTGTCTTAAATCTAGAGAGAAAACGAAATCCAAACACATGATCAGTTCTAAATATTCCCACTTTCGAAAGTTTCAATGTATCTTTAAGGACTTCAAGCTGATGGAATACTGAGGTCGTTAAGGCGCGGACTCGTGAGCGGGAGGTCTGGGGTTCGAATCCCACCAGGACAGTCCTTCCTGACTGGGGTTTTTCTAGGTTTTCCTCAGTCCTCATAACTGGTAAATGCCGGGGAGATACCCTAAACTCAGGCCTGGAACGCTTCCTTCCTTAAAAAAAAAATCCTTTCCCAATTATTTCATCTCATGCATCATCAGTGTCCACCGTCTGTGGTGTCTCAGTAGTAAAAACGGGCGTTAAACACTGCTAAAAAAAAAAAAAAAAAAAAAAAAAAAAAAAAAACGCTGATGGAAACAGCACAGTGTCTGTGATTAAATAATGCGAAGAAAAATGCTGATCCTCACTGATTTCTAGGAATGTCCAAACCGTATTTTGTCACATACGAGGCTGACATGTGACCGAAAACATGACATGTGTGGCGTTGATTTTCTAACTCATTACAGTTGAACTGGTACTCCATTTTTGTGATATGCCCGCAATATAGATGTTTAATCTTGTTATTGCTCCCCCCCCCAAAAAAAAAACGCCTCGAAGAAAGGAAGAACTTAATACACTTCCTGTATGTAAACGCCGAGATCTATGGATTTTCATGCAAGTCGACTCTTGATCTGCACTATCCTTAATAGTGGTAATATTATTTAAGTTATTTTTAGTTGTATGAATTTATATAACTTATAAGTTATATTTTATTTTCGTTATTAAAAAGTCTCACTAATGCAGGTTGCTAAGGCTCCTGCTTAACTTATTTAACATTAAAAACAATTCATTAATAAACTTTTCTTATTAACTGATAATCTTTTCCATGATGTCCTTACTGAAAGAGCTAAATAACTTTATACTAAAATGAACAAGTACACAAGCACACTAAATTATAGTTTATTTTAGATTTTATTTTAAATTCCATATATTTTTGTCACTTTATTGTCGTTTTAAATGTCTAGTGGTTTAATAATTAATTATTAGTCAACATAACTTAGCCGATTCCAAGCTCAGTTACTGTTCGCAAATTAAAGAACTCATACAATGTGTGACTTTGTAACACTGTAACAAAAGCACAGATGCTTATTAGTATGGCCTGGGTTCAATATGGCAACGAGGCAATGAAAATACTACAAATATATAGAAGAAGGTTAAAACAAGGCTAGAAGTTATCAGCAGGCAAGAAATCGAGGCAGAATGTAACACGAAAGTTTCCTTGAGCCTGTCAAGTGAAATTAAACTAACCTGAGATAAAGTGGTGTATATGTTTGTTCTAGTGAGAAAGCCGAGATCAGAAGTAGGAGGTGGGAAGGCTAAAATGCACCCCAGATTTCTAAAATGTTATAACGTTTCCTCTGAAATGTCTTTATAATTCTCAGATTTCTTGTTGCCAGAAAATTTTCTGCCACTTTCTTGTATGCTGACTTCTCTAACTCGGACATCGACTGAGTAAAGATCTCGAATCTGGGGTGCACACCTGCTGCTATCTTAGCTTCAGTTTTCTATGGGAACATTGTAACAAGAAAGTTGAAACAATCACTATCCTTATTCAGAACATAAAAAATTGCTTCATCAGGCCTAACTTAATATTGATTGGTGAAGAAGGGCATTAGAAGGGGAAACCAATGGTTCATATTTCATTTCTATTTCCTCCAGGAACTAAATTGCTCCTATATGGCCATTTTCTACTATCTCATTCACAAAGTGAGCATTTATTATCTTATTTAAACCCCTCAGAATATTTACTTTATGTATCTGCTCAATGAACACACATCAAAAACTGCTATTTTCTATAATACAGTTTTCTGGAGAAAAAAAAAACTTTAGCCCGATGAGACAAAATTAAGGCTGGTATGAGACAGTCCATGTATAAAGAATCAGAAAATATGAACAGTTTTCATTCAGCTAAAATTGTGTTGACCAGTGATAATTGAACATTATATACAAGCCCAGATGACGTAATGCTATTAAGGAGTATTTGTGATCTGCTTGAGAATTATTTTAAACCTGAAATCAGGTCGAAACATCGCGGTTTGTTCACAATGGTAGAAATGTAGAAGAAACACTGAAAGTAATAAAAAAAATTAAGGAAATAAAAAGAAAATTTGAATGCCTTAGTTATTATTGAACAAAAATTATTATGTTTATGTACTAACGTCAAAAAAATATTGTTGAAAAATTACCTAAAATAAAAAAAACGAAATGCTTACAAGTACAAAGAAGGAAACAGGGCCACCAACCTCATTCAGGAAACGAGTTTTATGTCACAGATCGTAGAATGTGCGGTTTAATTGCCAGCAGATGACGTCCGAAGCTCTGTTTTAACTCCAAGGTCGGTCGCAACTTGTTACAAACTTCAGCCTTCCACACTCGTAAACAATGTGTGTTCCACATCGCGCCCCGTTGTTAAGTCACCAGATGTTCTTCCTCCTACGTAATTGTGCTAGAAGATCATTCGATGAGGATGATGATGGGAGATTTACGTTGATGTAACTAAAGATAAGTCTATAACACAGTCGACTTTGCATGAAAAGTTGGTTGGAAAAGTTTTCTCTTAGCGTCTAAAATTTCCTCTACAAGAATAAAATTAACGAATCTAAATGTACTTTTAATGCTAATTTCGAATGTGCTTTCAGAATTTTTCCATGTGGCTTTTATTTCTTTTAAACATGCTTTGAACTTTGATAAAATTAGTACTTAAACGTTTAACTTGATGAAAAATATACATTTTATTCTGGCTTATCTGAAAAGTTGTAAATTTTCCTTTTGGCATATTTGTCTTTATCAGTAGCAGCAATGCTGATATATTAGCTATTTCTGCCTGTAGCAACTATACTTGATCAGTCCAGGTTTTAAAATCTGCCCACAGGGGGATCTTCCCAAAGTCTGCGCGGGAGTCTGCAGTTGTCCATTCTTTCAAAAGTGACCGCTAGTTGTTACTTTACATCAGTTTTTTTTTCATTAATTTCTGAACGTTTTAACTCTTAGCTGCTGATGTCATCAATTCTTTCGTTAATCTGCAATATACTTGAGATATTTTAATCTTCCTTGTATCTTATGAACCATGTTTCTCTTCCATATAAAGAACAGGACAAGTACAGTGCGATCAGATCAGCGATGCTTTCCTCCACAACGCAGGGTTTTTCCTATGAGTGATCCCCCACTCGTTTACCGTGTCGTTTAAGGGACATAAACCCTGCTTGCTTATTTGTTACCTTTCTGACTGTTCCAGCAACTGTTCCCGGGTGTGTGTCGTGTTCGTTTCTTAATCGACAGTATAACACTTAAGTTTGCTCTTAGACTCAAGATCGTGGGTTCACTCCCAGCCATGATCGAAGACTTTTTTCTGGCTTAATAATTCCAACTTTGGCTTCCTTCGGAAGGGATGTGAAGCCGTAAGTCCCATCTCGTAAATTTACGCCACTAAAAGAACCTCAAGGCTTCTGAGTAAAATTTTTTTGAATTATTCACGCCTTGAATTAAATGGGACACGGATGACCTGAAATGTTAAACAGCGTCCATAAATAACACACATCAATAACAACTTACGTTTGCCATTCATTTTCGGAAAGATGTAGCCAAAGTTAAAACCTTAGGTTTACCATATATATATATATATATATATATATATATATATGAGAAAATCAGAGTCAAACTTTTGATACGGCCTGTACTTCGGCGCAGGATGTATGTGTGCTGCATTTTTATTATTGTACAATGACATTTTGCCCAAACAGTCGAATGCTTACTTCTAATCCACATCGCAAATGGAGAGCATGGCTACAAATTATGCTAATCCTTTACTCGGCCTGCAATGCGATCCTCAGGCAGTGTTGCTATGGTAACGAAGTCGAAATCTACTTCATATTTTATCTTATCGCAGCTTTCTGAAGTTAAATATTCCTTAAATGAAGCGCTGCTCAGAAAACTGTAATGAAGTTAGGCTTCTCTTTATCATCAGGCATCCTGGAATATCCACATCAGCTTCTTTAATTTCCTTTTGCTCTTTTCATCTGATTTTGCGTCGTTCTCAAGACTTCTACTCTGTTAGTTTTACGGTAGACGTGTATTTTACAATACCAAAAAGGAAAAACTGGAGAATGTCCAATCTTATAGTTGCAAACAACAAAATATTACATTTTGTGTATCTGCAACGATTCTTACCCCCCCCCCCCAAGTTACTTTGTTTTAAAATAAGATTACATAAAGATTAAATTATATATTTCCACAGCAGAAGCGGTTACTTAAATGTCTGTACTGGTAACAGAAATACTCAAAGATGTTTAGAGGTAATGCGATCTTCTTTATATCCAAAGTTCGCTAGTTCAAACCTAACCATAGTTGACAGGTTTTTTGGGATGTAAGACTCTGGAGCAGGTCCTCTGGGGGTCCTACTTAAAGTCGTGGGTCCCATGTTGTAAGATTTACGGCACGTTAAATAACTCCATACCCGGAAAAAAATTACCGGCTATTTCACTTTCAAGCATCACAAAGCAATGGGCTGACTTGATATATACTTCTGATACCTGTAGGCGCTAAGTGTAACTAAATTCAAATGATTTATAAGGCCCATTAGGACCCAAAACAGAATTTAGGCCTTAGTCTTGTAGGTAAGTCCATGATTATTTAACATAAATAGTTAAAACTGCATTTATTCACCCATATTAAAGGATGCACTGCATTTCTCAATGTAGTGTGAATGGTTCGAATCCCGCCTGGGCCGTCCTCTCTACTACAGTTTTTTTCCAGGTTTTCCTCAGTCTTCATAACTGGCAAATGCCGGGGAGTACCCTAAACTTAGTCCTGGAACGTTTACTTCCCTTAAAAATAATTCCTTTTCCAATATATCATTTCATTTCATGTATCACCAGTGTTCACCGCCCGTGATGCGTTAATAGTAAAAACTGGCATTAAACACCATTAAAAATGATCTATTAGTTTATTATTCGTGCTGTCATTGAATTTGTTTCATTGTAGTAGTGTGCCGAAAGTGTTGGCAGTGTGGTAGGCCATTACATACTGAAGTAGCTTTTCAACCGTCTACTAGTGTTAGTTTTAAAAGAGAAAGCACATGGTGGTATGTTTTTTAATTTGGCGAAGTATAACTAAACATTGGTAAAGAAAGGTGGAATGTTACAAAAAAAAAAAAAAAAAAACGAATTTAAAAGCAAGCAATACAAGAAAAGTATAAATTGTCATTCATCAATTTGTGATGTCAAAATTTCATTTTTCAAACTGTTTACATCTGTACTTCTACAAATTTCAAGAAATTGCATGAAACTACATAAAAACTCGTGATCGGGAGGTCTGGGGTTCGATTCCCGCTAGGACCGCCCTTCCTGGCTGAGATTTTGTTTTCAGGTTTTCCTCGGGGAGATACTCTAAACTTAGGTCTGGAACGTTTCCTTCCTTTAAAAAAAATTCTTTCCCAATTTAGCATTTCATCTCATGTATCATCAGTGTCACTGCCTGTGGTGCCTCAACAGTAAAAACGGGCGTTAAACACTATTAAAAAACTCTTAACATTAAATAGAAAAACATATTAAAATATTAATATTGGAAAAAATGAGTTTAAATTTAAAATTATTTGCACCTGCGTCTATTTTAACTATTGCGGTTCAGTTTTTAAATGAAGATTTTATCTTTATAATAAAGGAACAATTATTCCGAAAAGTTCGTAAATTTGAGAATAATTTTGTAAATACAAATGTAGGAGGGAGTGTTTTTAGAAATAATTTTAAAATTTCATAAAATGTGAAAATGCTTTTTATATTCTGTATTTATTTTCAGAAAAGAATTTTCCTTTCAACTGCTTCTTTGCCTATTTTAACTATTGAGTTGTAGTTTATAGATCAAGATTTTATCTTTATAATAAAGATATAATTATTGAGAAAACATTGAATATTTGAAAATAATTTTGTAAATACATTTTTGATTAAAATGTAGGAGCAGATATGTTTAGAAATAATATTTTCAAAATGTCATAAAATGTAAACTTATTTTTACATTCTATATTATTTTATAAAGGCTTATTTATGACTAAACTAAAATACTTTACGCAAGTAAATAAAGATAATAATTTTGTCCACGCTTAATGGATTTTTATAAGCTAAAATTTAATTACATTTTACAGCTAAAAAAGAAAACAATACTCCAGAAAACGAAGCTATAATATTTTAAAAATAATTTATGAAGGTAAATCTCGCATTTTTTACGAAATGATCCGTATCTACTAATACCAAAGCCTTTTGTTTGAATATACAAACAAAGAGGAAAACCTGCCTCTTCGTTAAAGCCCGTACACACTTCCGTAGTTTCCGCTTGCTTTATCTCCTGCAGTTCGTCATTCTAGTCCAAACAAAGTCGTAGAACAGACTATCAAATAGACTAATACTGACACTTTTTGTTGACACCCACGGGCTTGTTTGGCAAGCATTTCTGGAAATTCGATTTTGTTTGAAGGGTTGTTTCCTTAGTTACAGCACGATTTTTTTTTTACTACAAACAGTCCAAATCAAGTACTGAATAAAGAGAGAAATAAATTTTTTCTATGGGTGTAAATGTTAATAGAGGATATAAGGCATCTGTTTACCGTATCTAAAAGGGCATGATGCAAATTCGATAGCTGTATTTCTGTTTTGTAGGCTTTAATAGTGCGGTTAGAATGCAGCTAAGGAACTCTGCAATCCCTTTACTGTGAACGCGCTGTAAATAATGATTAATTCTTCTAATTTAAACAAATTAAATGATTTATCGTTCAGTTAAGTAAAACATTTTCTGTGCTTTATTTAAGCTAAGAGGTTTTACTTCCTTACTTAATTTTTCTCACATTTATTGTAATATTATACTTTTTCACGAAGGACATTTTTCAGTTCATCTGATGTGTATGGACATGTCTTGTATACTCGGAGATACAAATCGTAAGGGCATGTTAATACAGTCATCTAATTTAGCCAAATAATTAACTTGTCCATGTGGGTCAGTTGATTTGAGCATCATGCTACGAAAGGGAAGGTAGTGAATTCTCTTTCTCCAATGGATGATTTTTTCCCCCCATTAATCTTCATAATCTGTCTGCACTTTTCTTACTCTTATAAACGTTACCTTCTATAAGGAATACAACCCATAGAAAAAAATTGCAAAAATTATACTGTTAACGCATAAGTTACAAATTTTGGTTAGGTTAGGTTATGTTAACTTCTTAAGTTAAAAAAAAAAAAAAAAAAAAAACTAATGCTGTCAAAAGCGTATGGCTTTTCCCGTATTCCCGTATGAATTTGCTTTACGTTTTATTTGAAACATTACTGTTCCCCATTTGATTTCGCTACAAATTAAATGGGATTAAATCCTAACATGTTTCCCTACGAAGTTACTTATGGTGTTACATCCGTCGATAGTTTATATATATGTATTCTTTTAACTCACTATAATTTCCCCGCATAGTCCGCTGCCGTTCGTGAGTCCCACTACATCTTCCACATGTATCATTCCTCGGTTTTCTCCGCTGCACTCCGTTCTTGAGAGAGGGTGGCTTATTGAGCAGAACGGCACTGGAAGTATGGATAAGCAAGCAATAATACTACACTTTCGGAGTTCTGTGGGATGGGTCGAGGTTATGAAGGTTTTTCCCCGCTTTATTATCCTATCAATGATTACGTGTGATTCCATAGTGATATAAACGACGTTAAACACTTTTAAAGAAAGTTAAAAGAGGTAGAAAATATTGTTAACCTAAGGTGTGCTGAAGAGGTTTTAAACAGCGAAAGGGTTTCTTAAGAGTGCATTCAGAATTTTTATTTTGTAAGTCATAAGATTTAAGATAGTTATTAATGAAGAAATGTATTGTGAAATGAAGATCTGAATATAAAACTAAATAAATTAAGACAAACGAATGGAACAATAAGGAGAGCATTAAAGAACAAGACGTCAAAAGCAACACGATATTCTATAAAGTATATTGACAGTAGCAACATGTGGAAGTGCAAACATGAAAAAATTAAAGAATATAAAAGAATTGATATCAGCATATATTAAGGATGAAATAAGAACGGATAACAAAGATTTTACTAAATTAGAATATATCTCCAAAATAGAAAGAGCAAGAACAAGATGGAGTGATACGTTTGAGGACGGAAAAAATCGACGGGCATATACCCTGTGGAGGAAGAAGAGCAGGAGGAATTTGATTGATTTGATTTGTTTTATTTACGGACGCTCTTTAACATCTCAGGTCATTAGCGTCCCATTCAATTCAGGGCGCGAAACGGCCGATAAATTTTGCTCAGAGGCCTCTTCTTTCAAGTTTGAGGTTCTTTTACGTGCCGTAAATGTACGACACGGGACCCACGGGTTCATTTCCCTTCTGAAGGAAGCCATACTTAAGATTTTTACGTCCAAAATCCACAAATCCTGGTCGGGATCGAACCCGCGATCTTGGGTTTAGAAGACAAGTATAGTTACTACTGCACCACCAGGACCGACTTAGAAGAGGAAGAAGAAGTCATAAAAATCCAGAGCAATGCAGCTAGTAGTAAAACAAAAGCTGACAAATAGCTAGAAAGTACATATGATAAACATTCCTTTGTGTTTCACTTGCTGGAGCCGTCCTAAACATTTTAAATGCCAGACGATTTGCATATTTCACAGGTAATGTTTGAGTAATGTTAAAGCGTTTCACAAATTTATGCCCTTTATTTACGTCTATAAAGGACGTAATGTTGCAAAATAACAGAGAAAACCAAATTATTATACACTTGAAGGTAATGCTTTATGATTGCGCCGGAGATTTGCAGCGTTACCTAGCAACTGCACTGCCTGCGTGCGTGTGTGAAGATTCATACACTGTTCAATTAAACACAAGTGTGTGGGTGAGCTGTCAAGCGAAATAGGATTAACTCTTGTATCATTCCGGATTACATGTTCGGGTTCATGCTCGCTTAAACGCGCACTTAAAAAGATAGTGGTGACCTTTTCAAAGCGAGGGCACAAATGACGAACCCTTTGAGGTTACCAAGGCTGGAATAGAATTTCGAAATTACGACGCTAACTAACGGATTTCATGTTAGCATCATTAGTTTAATATGATCCCTTTATACAAACTGGGCTGGGACATTTGTAGTCTGGATTCAGTGTTTCCATGTAGGAGTAGATTAAAAAGTTTTGTTGAACGGCTGTGTTTCTTATTTTAATATTTTCATTCAAAGAGAAAGACGTTTCCGTAGCCTTTGGGTTATAGTTTAAATTTTTATGTTGTTCTCCATTCGTTTACTGTGATTGTTCCAGTCTCTCTGTAGATTGGTTATTCTGTCTTGTAGGCTACAGATGTTTAGCTCATTTCTTCTGTTATCTTGAAGTACCAGACCTGCTACAAAACAGTTTCATTTCTACTGACTCCAATTTTCTTTTATCTTTCTTATTACGAGAGACGTTCTAAAAGTTCTGGGCATGGCCAAGAAAACAAATCTTTCAAGAGAATTTTTTTTTATCTTCCAACATAGTCACCTGTAAATCAATTCACTTACTCCGATGTTCAAGTTTTTAATACTCTCAGTAAATAAAATTTGTCCAACTTTGAACTCTCTGTATCAGTTTCAACCTCGTCATATGTTGTGAATCTTCGTCCACCCAGCCATTTCTTCAGATTTGGAAACAAAAAGTATTTTCTGGGAGCCAATTCCGGCGAATATGGCGGATGTGGAAGCATATGGAAGCGAAGATCATGTAGCTTTGCAGCAACAATCCCAGACGTGTGTGAAGGCGCATTATTGTGAAGAAAGAGAACTTTTTTTTCGCAATGTGTGAACAACGATTAGCCTGAATGGCTTTCTTCAATTGGTCCAGTAGTTTTTTTTTTTTTTGATTGATTTATTTATGGACGCTCTTTAACATCTCAGGTCATCAGCGTCCCATTCAATACAGGGCGTGAAACGGCCGACAAATTTTGCTCAAAGGCTTCTCTTTCAGGCTTGAGGTTCTTTATCATGCCGTAAATGTACGACAAGGCTTTACTTCCCTTCCGAAGGAAGCCATACTTAGGATTTTTACGCCCCGAAAAAATCCATCGGTTCTGGCCGGGTTCGAACCCACAATTTGGGTTTAGGAGGCAAGTATGGTAACCACTACACACCAGGACCGACTGGTCTAGTAGTGAAGCGATAATACTCGGTGATGATTGTGTCCTTATGCAGGTAGTCTATGAGCACCACACCATGAGAGTCCCAGAAAACCGTAGCCTGCAGATGGAACCGTTTTTGCTTTCTTTGGTGCACTTTCCCTGTTGCCATCCACTGTTTGGGTTGCTTCTTCGTCTCTGGCGTGTAGTAATGAATTCATGTTTCATCTACTGTCATGAAACGTCGGAGAAACTTACTAGAATTACGTTTAAACAAATATAAATACTCTTGTGAAATGTTTATTTGAGTGTATTTTTGGTCCATTGTTAACAAACTCGGCATCCATCAAGCAGAAAACTTTCTCATATACAACACTTCGTGTAAAATACGACCTGTCCAGGTATTTGTAATGTCGTCCAACTCGCGTACTTTCAATCAGCGATCATTGATTACGGCATTGTGAATTTCTGTTTTGTTTTGTTTTGGGACGTCCTGAGCGTTCATCTCTTGAGTTGATTTGCGATAGGCTGAAATTCAGCAGCTCACTTTTTAACCATCGGGAAACCAATGTGGAATCTAACTCATTTTGTATTTCGGTTAAAGATACTTGTGTCGCAGTTTGTAATTCAAATTTGTCCATTTTGTAGAAAATATTAACACTAGTTTATTTACAAGATCGTCGCAAACAAGTGGCTACACTTAGGCGTCTGAAACTGTGCCATTTAAAGGGTGATAATAAACAACTATCATATGTAATATCAGACCTTCAAGTGATATTTATTAGAAGTATTTTACGAATAAAATAAGAATTTAAATATAATTTCTCTAAACTTGGCTTATAAATTTGTAATATTTGTATATGCTTTCAGCTGTTCCAACGATAATCTTGACTCCATTTTGTTGTAGCAACGCTTGCCTAACGTAATGGAATCACATCTGTTATAGAATATCATAGATAATTTTGGCCTCATTTGTTCATTGTTGATTTACCTGTCATATAGCAACGCTATCATAACGTATGCGAGTAACATCTGTTTACAAAACATACCATATATTACTGTTTTTTTCGGTCCAACTTTGAAATATATTAAATATCGTATTTATCGGCCCCGTCTCTATGCCAATGTATATCTTATCTAAAATAGATAACAAACCAATAAAGTGTAAATGTCTTAATCTCAACCAAGTATCTTATTGCAGAATTTTCATAGAGAACGTTTAAATATTGATTAGCACACACAACGCGGCAGCACTATTCTGTCATTCAGAAATGCGTTGAAAAGCCGCGACTATGTTCCTTCATTTGTTTTAAAGAAACGTTACCACTTCACATAAGCGGCTAAGGAAAGAAATTATGCCTACTGTGCTGTGGGATCTGTAACAAAGACGATTTAGCTAAGAATTTGAATGAAATTTCTCTGATTTAAATAAGTTGCGGATTTGCTGATACAGGAATCAACTTAGCGGAGAACGGCGTTCTGTTTAATCGGATTTCAGCAGCCCAGTAAGGTGCTTTAGGCCCACTCTAACGTGTGAGGCGAAATTCATTACGGAAGTTAAGTCCGGGTTTGAAGCATCTACCACTCAAGTGGGTCATTAGATTCCTGCGAGATAGACAATTCCTACAAAGTCCTGGCGTGCACGCGTTAAATTTATTTGACTGCCTCTTTGGGCGTCGCTTAGAGAATTGTTCTCTATAATTGCCTTTTCACAGAGTTCCTGTTTCATGTGTATTAGGTTTCAAATCCCGAATAGGTTGCCTTAAGTCTGCATTCTCATATGATGCGAAATGTTTTTTAAAGGTTCCAAAATCAGATTTTTGTGTTTTGTACCATTATATTATTTAGAATTTTCTGCTTATTTTGATATGATTTTCATTAAAGTTCCTTGTTTATATGTATTTTAATAAACTTTTAATTATGTAACTGCAGAGGCCAAATTTTTTGGATTTCACGAGCACTTGTTCAGTTAAAATTCTATAGCTCAGGAACTATTTACTTTAGAAGTCTGTAGTTTGTCTTGAATGATAGAAAAAGTTGTATTTTATAAACTGATCCTGTTTTATTTCCTTTGTTGCTTCACAGTGTTGCAGGGTTTCAGTTGGTATTTTCCCCAAAACGTTAGTTTTTCTGTAAAAACATTTATTTTTTAATTTGGCTCCAATCATTGAAAAACTACATTTCTTTTTTATAACTTTCCAACTATTTTAGCACCTGTATAAGCTTTCATTTGAGATTTTTACCACAAATGTATGATATTATTGTGATGATGTGGACCAGTTATGGTAGAGCTAAAACAAAATGTGACAATGTAAGAAAATAAAATGTTGGAGAAAAAATAGGGGGGGGGAGCTAGCAATTAAAAATAATTTATAATTTGCTTCAGAGTAATGAAAATAGATCAGCGAGTTGCAATTATGTTCATCTGTATGCTGTAAAATTTTCATTTTATTAGCTTTAATTGTTCTTGAGAAAATGGGAACTGAAGTCGGCAAATTTAACATTACAAGGATACGATCTGAGTGCATTTGGTGAGATTTGAAGCTGTTCGCATATTTACGTAACATTTCGCCAGCAATATTACCAAATAAGACAGCTGGGACCTTTAAGAGCAGAACCTTCCACCAAAGGCAGAATTATATATATAATAAAAATAATAATCATCTCTTTAGTTTGTCATCTATTTCTAATGATCCATTTTTGCTAACTTTTTAACTCTATGAATCGTTTATTAATTAATTATTACATACCGAGTTTTGTTCAAAAATAATAAAAATTGCATATTTACATTTTTACACCGCCCTTTTTGATGTCTAGCAAGTACAATCGATGGAGATTTGACGACAATTTCCCAAAATCTTTTCATGGATACAATCGCACTTCCTTCGGAATTTGCTAAAAATTAACAAATATCTCGCAACTTTAGTAAAAAGCCGAATCACAACTTTTCTAACAACTGAATTTTTATTAGCACAAAAATGCATTAGTCTGCAATCATTAAACGCTAGATGGTATAAACGCTATTTATTGGTTATTAATAATCAGTTTTATTTCGATTATTAAAATGTGTGAATCCTTGTAATACAAATGTTAATAATATTTAGCTTTAATGTGGATTTCTGAGCACCAAATTGCATGTATCCAGTCACCCATAACTTCTTTTTATGCATCTGACCTTATGCACCCTATGTCAAAATTCTTGTCTAAGACCCTTCTACAACATATTTCGGTGTTGTTCATTTGCACTATGTACAAACCAGTACAAAGAATTATAAATTAAACATGAATAGAAGCAGCGCTGTTTAAAGAATAAAAACAAGGAACTCTCTTAGAAGTCACAGTGGTCATTCAGACACGCATCACAGCGTCGGATACCATCCAGAAATATGATCAGTTCCACATCGCAGCCTTGACTTCGTCGGAACAAGTTTGACAGTTCCAAAGAAATGAAGTTTCAAGTTGATAGGTCAGCACTGTAGCGTCGCTATACGCAGGAGGAAGTTAATCCTCTTCCTCGTGTTGCAGACAGTAACAGCAGCATTCCGGACAACAATCCTCTGGTGTCAAAAATTGAATCCTAGCACGTTAATTCACTTCTGACGGCTTAGGAATCGCTTCATATTTGCTCGAAGCCTGCACAGCCAAACGACGCAAGGAAACTGCGTCTTCTTCCGCGGTACGATGATCTACATAGTTGCCTTTTTCCTCATCCCCCATCGCCGCTGAGCTAGCAGTGGGGTTCCATTGATCACGCCTCTTATAAACCAAAGCTAAAAAGCTATAAACCAAGTAGGCAGAAAGGATATTTATTCTTATTTTTTTCCTTCTAGTATCTTGTCTTTTTTCTTAATAAAACTTTTGGAATTATAGAATGACTTCTCCACCGATGTCATGATTACTTTCTTCGACATTTCTCTTTATATGTTATTTTCACAGTGTACATCGTTGCAAATTTGTGTATCACAGCAAGTGGAGATAGTAACTATGAAGCTGATCACAAATGCTTCACTGATAATAGCTATTGAGTTTATAGATTGTACGCTGAACTCTTATTCGATAAACGTCTCCAGGGAAGATAGTCAGATAACAGTAATGTGGTATGCAAATGTGTTAATCAGTTTATGATCTCTAATCACGTGGTCTGCCCATACATCTTGATTGTTTCGTACTGCCAATTATCCCCAACAGCCTAGTTATAATGAACCTCAATAGGCCTTCTACGATACGAGGCTCAACTATTGGAACAAATTTACAGAATGCATAAAGGCAACTTTGAACTATAAGCCGGAATTTAATACAGTTGGTAAATCTCTGAAAATATTTAAACATGCAGCTTGACACAGTATTTCATCTAAATCAATTTATTGACTCTTTTACTTGCTTTGAAAACTTCAAGTGGTGTTGGTTTTATTTGCGAGTATTTTAACACGTCAATTTTGACCCTCTTTAAAATTATTGCTATGCAAACCTACAATTTAATTAATCTTGTTATTACTTATGTGCCTGGAATTGAGAGCATCGAACATGCTTTGAAAGAATGTCACGATACTTTATTAATGCATCCATCTTCTTTTAAATTTGTACCCGGCCTTACTTTTAGAACACAACCTAACCTTAATAATATATTTAGACGCAACCAACCTCCTTTCAAAGCATCCAATCTACCTACATGCTCTCATATGTAAAAAAAAAAATGGTTAGAGCATGAAAAATGCATTAAATAAGGTTAAATGTGTCTAGATCGTAATATATACTAATTAATTATTAATGAAAAATATTTATAATATTTAAGTACAGTATGTTCCATGTATTTTTTTTTTAAAAAAAACTCGCCATCTTTGATTTCAAGTGCGTTATTATAATCACAATATTGTAATTTTTAACATAGAACACTTTTTAAGGTGTATTTATCATAAAGTAGACATCCCAAGTCTCAACCTAACCTATACAAAATGCCACCCTTCGCCATTGCTTTAAGTTTTGAGTTACATTCTGTATTTAAGATGTTTATATGTTTCAATAAAACAAAAAACAATCGAAAGTTACATCGATTTTCAATGGCTTTGAAATTTAATTTAAATGTTATTGTAGTTAAAATGTAATGCATACGTTTTCTGAAGATAATTACAAAGCGCTCTCACATACAAATATAATTCTCAAATGCGTAGTAGATTAATATTTCACATTTGCTATATTTACATGATGCTTTGTTAAATATAATCCATAACATCGTTATAAATACAATTTATATGCTGAGAGAAAATTAAATCCTAGAGAGTTTTGTAAATTTCGGTTTTAAGATATATCTTTACTCGTAATGATCCGATTTCCCTAATTTTGGGAACTATTTTTCTTATTTTATTTAAATGGCATACAGAGAGTTTGCTTAAAAAAAATTTAAATTGTGGCTATTAGAGCGATTTTTAAATTACCTGTAACCCCCACTCTTTAAGTTTTGGGTTTAAGATAAACTCCCAGTCTTAATGCCCCGATTTTTTTTAATTTCAAAACTACTTTTTTTATTTTTATTTAAATTGTATATATTGCGCTTCGTTGCGAAAAAAAAAAAAAACATCGCTAGAGAGATTTTTAAATTTTGGGTTGTAATAGTCTGATTTCACTGTTTTTCGGAATCTATTGTTATTAGTTTATTTTAATGGCACATACAGAGTTTTGTAGGGAAAAAACAAAAAATTACTGCCGCTAGAGTGATTTTTAAAATTTCGCTTTAGGTTAACCGCCACTCCCCAATGGTGCAATTTTGCTGGTTAACGACCTAGAAAAACAGTTTTTTAATTGATAGCTATAGGCCGAATTTCGTTCAGAAAAACAAAATTTGCTAGAGCATTGGCAGACACAAACACACATGTATTTTTATTATAATTTTCGGTGCCTGTTAGGTAGATTGCTTCGGAATTCGCTAAAAGTCACTTAGCCAAACCATTATTTCAACGTAACCTAGAATTATATTCAAACTTGCATTTTCCACGTGAAAGAATGCGTAATAATGAAGAACTCTGACATTTTGTCAGAAAGGCACAGTTGACTGGGAAAGCTGAAGAGTTATTTAAGCGCGCAGGGCATGTAGGAAACGCTGTTTTCAACCTCCATTAGAGGCACACCGAGCGTTGCGTCGTCTACAAGCACTTGGAGACAACTTCCCAAGGGGGCGAATTCGTAAATAAAACACAGCGCTGCTCTAGACCGGCGGTTTCTGATACAAACTTTCACATTTTGTGCGAAGGATTCAAGCCATCTTAGTGCTTTAATTTGATGGGCCGTAGCGCTTTCTGTGTCGGCAGCTGTTTTCCTTTCAGTTTCTGTAGCAGTGGTAGAGACAGTTGACAAACGCCAGCGGTGTTTCATCGCTTTCGGTTTCTGTGGGAACTATCATTAACAGTGTGAAACGAAATACATTTGATGATGCAACGCTAAAACAAATGTTCGGAAGATACCAACTGCGTTGTACAGTGTTTATTGTCCATCGAAGAAAGTTCCTGAACTGCTGTAATAACAGCATTAGCGCGCCCAAATATTTTTCCCAGAATATTTTCTTCAGCTTTAGAAACAGATAAAAAGGCGGTTAAAGCTCTGTCGTATGAATATATTGGATGTGTTTAAATGTTATTGTAGTAAAAACATGTAATTCAAATGTTTTCTGAAGGTTATTACAGAGCGCTCTTACATACAAATGTAATTCTCAAACACCATATTAGATTAATATTTCACATTTGCTATCTTCACGACGATACTTTTGTTAAATATAAAACATATGCATCGTTATAATACAATTTATATGCTGAACTAATTTGTTCTTTTATTTTAAAACAATGTAGAGATTATTAAACACGGGCGCTTTTTAAATTTCGGTTTTCAAGTATACCCCTACTCCTAATGGCCCGATTTCCCTAATTTTCATAAACTATTTTTCTTATTTTATTTAAATTGTATATGCCGAATTTTGTTGTGAACAAACAATATTAGTAGCTCTAGAGCGATTTTTAAATTTTTGGCTTCAGGTAAACCCTCATTTCTAATAAGCTACTCTCACTGATTTTCAGACACTATTTTTTTTTTTGATTTAAATTGTTTATGCCGAGTTTTGCATGAAAAATAAATATTAGTGCTGCTAGAGCAATTTTAAAGTGTTGGTTACACCTTCCCTCCTATTGTCCGATTTTACTGAGATTTCCTGAGTTTCATGAACTATGTTTTTTATTTTCTTTCAATGGTATATACCGAATTTCAAAAAAAAAAATTAATGCCGCTATAGCGTGTTTTAAAATGTTGGATTTCAGGTAAATCTCCGACCGCCACGGGTGGCCGAAGTCGTTAAGGCACGGACTCGTGAGCGGGAGGTCGAGTCCCGCCAGGACCGTCCTCCCTGACTGAGGTTTTTTCCAGGTTTTCCTCAGTCTTCATAACTGGCAAATGCCGGGGAGGTACCTAACCTTAGGCCTGGAACGCTTCCTTCCTTAAAAATAAATATACTTTTCCAATTTATCATTCCATCTCATGTATCATCAGTGTCCATCGCCTGTGGTGCCTCAGTAGTGAAAACGGGCGTTAAACACTACTCAAAAAAAAAAAAAAAAAAAAAAAAGGTAAATCTCCGCTTCTAATAGTTGGACTTTCTTAATTTAAGAAACCATTTTTCTCATATATCAAAAGCATATGCCGGAAAAAAAAAAATATTCCGGCCTCTAGACACATTTTAAGCTTCGCTTTAACCCTGACTTGGTTTTCATGTATACTCCACTACTTATGGATTCTTTTGCCCTCATTTTCGGAAACGACTTTTCTCAATTTATTTTTTTAAAAAAATATATGGAGTTACTTTGAGAGGGGAAAGAATTTCGGCCGCTAGAACGACTTTTTTAAACATTTTAAAAAATATTTGCTTTAGTAAGCCCCACTCTCAATTGTCCAATTTTATTGATTAACGAACTGGGCGAGTCGTTTGTTTATTGATGGTTATATGCAGAGTTTCGTCGAGGAAAAGGCAAAAATTGCGACCGCACGCATGTACACACGCACATGTTTTTTTTTTCATTCTAATTTTCGGGGCCTAGTAGGTATGATGGATGGATATTTGAAGACATTTTCAAAAAAAATTGTTTCATGTGTATAAACGCAGTAACTAAATTCCTTCGGAATTCACTAAAATATTAGAAATTATAAATGTACATATGAAGAAAATTGCCTTAAAGAAAATTAATAGGAAGCATCTTGTAGCCACTCGCGTCATGCCTGTCCTGTGTTGCTGGCACTATAAACAACAAGAAATAATGAAGTTTGGTGTTCACACCATGCTATGAAATTTAATACGCCTTCTTTGGTCACGTCAACAGCCTAGTCCATGAACAGCTATAAATGTCAGATGCAGGGAACCTATAAAGGGGACCGTCACAAAATTTACAACTTGACCTTCAAGCCCAGGGTCTGGGTTAAGGTGAAGCGTGTAATGCCAGAACAGTTTTGATAGGAATAAACTACCCTCTCTCCCCAGTGGGAATACAATGACCCTCCAGCAAAGGCAGCTTCTAAAGGTGACTTTACCGTGCGATAGGCGGTTGTTAACACTTCGTGTTACGTAGTTATACTGCCTTCACGTAAGCGTGACGCACGCAAACTTTAGTGAAGTTCATTCACAACTTTCTCCTTCCACAAATTGCCTTTTCCGGCTTATAATTAAGACCGGAATTCGTTTTACATTATACTGCATTCAAATGAAAGAACGAATTGTAGAAATCACGTTGGGATAGAAGCTGAAACATCGACAGCTGTTCCGTACCAAAATATAGTTTGTGAATGAATTCATTGAACATGACCCACTGTACAGGATAAGCGGTTCTACCTGGATAGACAGTAGTCGGAACGGTTCTATCGTAAGAGGGTCTCAGATTCCCGATAAATTCACGAACGTCTAAGCTTAGACCCCCATATGATATTTACTAGGACTCTTAAAATTGTGTTGCACAGATCGATACAAGGCCATTCGCCAGGACTATTCTAAACTACAGTACTTCCCTCATTCTCTCTATTTCCTGGTATTCGTATGCCTGAGGTAACTGTGCATTCCTTTCATTAATGAAGGTTCTATTATTTAAAGAGCTTAAGTGAATGGGTTGAGGAGAAAGTTTTTCACTGCTTGAAAATAAATAAATAAATGTATAACAAGATTTTCGATAGATATTTTTGTGATTTGAACATTTTTTTTTCACTTCGATATATTGAAATTCTTTGTGTTTTTTAAAATGCGTAAATTATCACAGGCAAATAAACATTAAGTTCCAAATTAGGCAAAATGAATAGGTAACAAGTCAAAATAGGCAAATACACTGTATATAAACTAGTCCTGTCAACCTCAAATGTACGGAAACTTGTTTATTTCTATCTGACTCTGAAATATATTCTTAAATATAGTAATTAGTGTGTTATTTGCCTGGTTTTACTTAGATAATAGGTTTTTTTTTTGAATGATTTATTTATGGACGCTCTTTAATAGCTCAGGTCATCAGCGTCCCATTCAACTCAGGGCGTGAAACGGCCGACAAATTTTGCTCAGAGGCCTCTCTTTCAGGCTTGAGGTTCTTTTTCGTGCCGTGAATGTACGACACGGGACCCACGGCTTTACTTCCCTTCCGAAGGAATCCATACTTAGGATTTTTACGCCCCGAAAAAATCCATCGGTCTTGGCCGGGTTCGAACCCGCGATCTTGGGTTTAGGAGGCAAGTATGGTAACCACTACACCACATATATAATAAGTTGTGATTTATAAAATACTGTTGCATGATTTTCGTAGTTTTACATATTAATGTTGCTCAAAATGTCATCTAATGGTTCGACGTAAGTTGCAGGTTATAGGATACAAGATGATGGTGTGAGAGACATGAGATAAATCGTCTTACATGCTGTGGTTAGCGATAACATCCATGCAGATTGAAGTGTGAGAAAAAATAGTTTGGATAATGTCAATAGTAACTATAGGTAGACACTGCGCAGAGATAGTAGAACTAGAATCACTGAAGTAGCAATTAGCATACATGTACGCAAAGCAATAGCTTAGTTGCTAGAAACTTCCAGAACTATCGAGAGTCAGTTTCGGAAAATTTGTATAGAGTGCAGCACACGACAGTCTAAATCCTAAAACTTTTCGGAACAATCGCTAGATGGCTACCACAAGATATTGGTTATCCGGGCTCCTCCGAATGACGAAAAAAGCGCAAACATCCGAATTTTCGAATTTCTAAGGGAACAAAGCTGAAGATTACCTCATCTTTGTCATTTTTTCAAAATTTTATTGTGTTCTGCACTCTTTTTTCTTCCCTGTCCTTGCTATATTTCCTTCTTCTCTGTTCTCGTTTCTTTATTTAAGTAGAACAAAAGATTTTATGCCTTTTTTGTTTGTTCTTTTATCGAGAAAAGGGAAAGAAACAAAGAAAAATAAGGAACATTATCCAGTTCTCCTTAGTTTTTCTTTATTGTTTATTTGTGAAGAAAGTGAGAGAACATTTTGCTTTTCTTGTCTCTAATCTTCTCTGGTCTGTTCTTTTCTTGAAAAGGACGAAATAAAAATAAGAAGGAAAAAGGAAAGAAGAAGGTCCGATCTTTTCTTGTCACCTTCTAGAGAATTTTTTTCCTGTTCCAATTCCACGCAAAAGTTTTCCGCTTGTCTATTGGCCGTCTAACTGCTTGAGTAATCGGCTGTACTTCTGTAAAGAGTAAATAAAACTGCTTCATTAAAGCAGGTTAGAGCACAAAGGAATGTACGTTAATTACAAGGCAAGTTTGTTATCATAAAGTAGAGCAATAGATTTGGGAGTTCGCTTTCTTGACCAAGATCAAAGCGGCATGTGGTTAGTTAAACTGCAACAGTAATTGTTGTTATTGCCAAGTCGTTAACTGCTGCTCTATCCTTACGGGCTACCGAGCTTTCTTCTCTCTCTTTCCTTCTCTGCCATTCTGTCTTATATTCCCTTATTTCTTCAGTACTTTTCGTTTATCTGCTTTCCATTTTGTCGTTTAATTTCTTCACTTTTGTTTCCTGTTCTCTTATTCCTAAAATTTTCGCTCCCTCTTTCTATCACACTGAATTTCCTTTCTTTTCTTATTCTACTCTCGTTTCTTTCTTAAATTTCTTATTAGTTTTCTCTTTTCATCGCTTCCTTTATGGTTTTCTCTTTTACCTTTCTTCTGTTTAAGTCTGCTCTCTCTTATTCTTTCTTTTCTCTTCTATTTCTTACTCTTCCTAATTTGCCGGACCGCCACTGGTGGCCGAGGTCGTTAAGGCGCGAACTTGTGAGCGAGATGCCCGGGGTTCGAATCCCAACAGGACCGTCCTGCCTGACTAAGGTTTTTTCCAGGTTTTCCTAAGTCGTCATAACTGGCAAATGCCGGGGAGGTACTCTAAACTTAGGCCTGGAACGTTTCCTTCCTTAAAAATCCTTTTCCAATTTCTCCACCGCCTGTGGTGCCTCAGTAATAGAAACGGGCGTTAACACTGTTCCAAAAAAAAAAAAAAAAAAAAAAAACCTCCTTTATATTTTGTTTTTCTACTATTGCGTTCTTTATTGGCCCCACTTTTTTTATTTTTATTTAATTTATTTATTTATTACCTTTTCTCCTTTGAAATGCTTTCGGCTCATTCTATCTTTTAAGTGTTATACACTTTTGCGCTGTGATTCTCTTTTTTTCATTTTCAAGTCATCTTTTTGCGCTTTTCCTCAATTTTTTGTACATAATCTCTTGCAGCACGTGCTTTTTGTTTGTTTGTTTTTTCAATACGCTTAATGTAAAAGGAAGCAGGTCCTCATAATTGACATCCCTGTTACACAGTCACGTCTTTTCAACTCGCAAAAGCAGAGAACGCCACGCTAGTAGAAAATTTAATCCATCTTTGGAAACTGCAGTTTATTCCCTTTGGCAGTAAAATGTATGACCTCATAAGGAATTCTGGCAGAGTGAAAGCGATTGCGATGCAGTTTCTTTTTACTTGTCGACGTTGGCAGCGCCGATCTTCCGAGCTAGAACTTCATATCTGAGCTCATCAGCAGAATTTCGTGTGCTGAAAACTGTCGATGCAAATCCTTCTCCAATATCTCCTTGTTATTTCGCGTTTCCTCTCTTTTCACGTTTCCGGGTTTATATTTCTTTCTTTCTTTCTTTCTTTCTTTCTTTCTTTCTTCCTTCAGTTTTCTGCTTTTCTCCTGATTTAAAATATTCTCGCGTTGCTTATCCATTTCTTCTTTTTTTTCCCCTCGTTTCTTTTCAACTCATCTTCCTTTATCCTCATTTAATATCTAGTTATTGTGTTCCCCGCTTTTTCTTTTCTCCTTCATTCTTATTTTCCCTTCTCTTTGTTCACGTTCCCTCTAACCCATGCTACCCGTAGTTATATAAAACTGTTATCACGTGTTCTTTCTCATGTTCTCATTTTTTTAATTCTACTTGTATTTTCATTTAATTTGACGTTCTATTCCATTATCTTTTGCTCTCAAGTGAACATTATAGGAAAAAATGTACATGACCATGTTAAGATCGACAATGTGTTACGGATGTGAGATATGGGGGGGGGGTACAGCGTTTTAAAGGAGTTCGGGCCCTTTTTAGATAAACTCTTACTGTAAAATATTGGCTATGAATATTAAAGGGAGAAAAATCGTCACTAAGGCAATTTATTACTTTCATTAAGCAAGTAACAACACCATAGTTGCTGGGTAGAAGGGTTAAAGAGGGAATTAGAATTGGAAGGAGATGGGTATGAGAGAGGGAGGGGGGGGAGGTCGGCAGAAAGCTAATTGACACCAACAGGCAGGATATAGAAGCAGCATGCAGAGAGAGAGAGAGAGAAAACATCATTGCTACTTAATAATGAGCTAAAAATAAACTGGAAAAGTTTATTTTTATACATTCATAACTTGAATTTTAAGGACCAACCAGGTTTAGCTTGGCTCAGAGAAGGGGTTTGGAAAGCAAAAATATAATTACCGATGAAACATGCGATAGTGTGTGTCCTCTGTGTGAAAACCTGGAAGATTGACAATTTATACTGGCACAATGTCTAAACATAGAACACTGGCGACTGAACCTTGGAGTCAAGTTTACATACTGGAATAAGGGTAGGTTAGTATACTGGAACTTGCTTGCGCAGGAGGAAAATTGGTGAAAGCTGGGCGAGTTTTTATGCAAAATGCGCCTAATTATAAAATTCGGGTGTTTAAACAATACTTGTGATGTATAGACGTATGAATGCAGTATAATGTAAAGATTAATATACACATATAGAGAGTGCCAAAAATGTAAACACACTTCGAGCAAAGAAAAATCTGTGTTAACGTAACAAAACTGAATTCACACAAACGGAAAATGATGAGCACTAATCAAATCATCTTAGACTTTTACAGTTACAACAGTTACTCAAAATGCCCACCATCGGCGTCGATACACTTCTGAGTACGTTGAACTACTGATTGAGTAACGTTTGCGAAAGTGTCCTCAGCGATTGCAGCCCATACCGTTTCAATTTCTTCCCGAAGTGCTGTCAGTGTAACTGATTTTCTATGATATACAACATCCTTAAGAGTTCCCCATAAGTAGAAGTCCAACGGAGTTAGATCCGGAGAACGCGATGGAAACTCAATCGGACCTCTTCGTCTTATCCAGTGCCTTGGATATTGCCTTAGATCAAGTGTGCGGGGTTTGTTGCTGTGCGAGGTCTCCCAGATCTGCCCTTGTGAACATCGCACACGGTACCACGAGCCTCAACTTTGTCTTGAATGCATGCAATTGTTACTTGCGTTGGCGGTTCTGTTCTGTACACACGTCTCCATTGCCTTTGAACTTCAACATCATTCGGTTTTACAATATCACTTCAAATTTGTTTTCCGCTGTTCAACGATAATCTTGGCTCCATTTTGTTATAGCAACGCTAATGAATAAATGATGTTTAACACCCGTTTTTGCTACAGAGGCACCACAGGCGGTGGAAAGTGATGATACATGAGATGAAATGATATATTGGGAAAGGATTTGTTTTTAAGGAAGGAATCGTTCCAGGCCTAAGTTTACGGTACCTCCACGGCATTTGCCATTTATGAGGACTGAGGAAAACCTGGAAAAAACCTCAATCAAGAGGACGGTGATGGCTGAATTCAAACCCAGACCTCCCACTCACGAGTCTGTGCCTTAACGACCTCGGCCACCCGTGACGGTGTAGCAACGCTAGCATAACGTAATGTGAATCACATCTGTTTACAGAACATCATACAATAATCTTGGCTTCATTTGTTCATTGTTGATTTACCTGTCACGTAGCAACGCTATGTATGAGTCACATGTATTTACAGAACATCATACTACACATTACTGTTGTTTTTCGGTGCAACTTTGAAATATATTAAATAGATATCTACTGTGAAAGTGTGTATACGTTTTTTGGCACCCTAGATATATTTTGTACGTTATCTATCTAAAACAAACATCTACTTTTCATTTTACCCCTTCTTCCGCTTATTTTATATTTTGCTCCTTCTTGTTTTACAGCTTCCACATTTCTTTTCGTTGTTTTTAATGTTAGGCCTCTCACGTTCTTTAAATTGTAAATATAACGTAAGAGAGGCTTCCAGACGAGGAAAGTTTGTTGCAAGGGACAATATCGCTAGGTTCACCGTGCAATAAAATTCAAGTTTGACTGTCCATGCAAGTGGTTGTGCTCGAAACAGCAAGTTGTATGTTATTGCCCAGGCGTTTTATGTTGGTCGTAACGGATGTTATATGGAAGCAAGTTAAAGTTGGAACAGTTTGCTAGATGAACTCCGTAGGTCTTCTCTATGTAATTGTGCCCAGAAACATCTACCTGCCCGCAATGGGAACGCCAAGCCTCGGTGTAATATAATACAAGGTGTAGCTGTGACCATTCCCAATTGTGTTTAATTCACACATATGGTCTAAGTCGTGTGCAATCGAAAGGAAAATATTAATTTCTTTTTTTAATTAGTAATGCAAGTTTATACTATTGTAATATATAAAGACAAGTGTTTATGTGAAATATATCAAACCCAGGTTCTAATTATTTCATACAAAAATTGGCCACTTACACCAATGCTATTAAAACTTGTTTTGAAATCTATACAATAGTTTATTTAAATTTTCATATTTCCGATCACAGTGGTCAGTAAAACATAGTCATTAATTTAACACATTGTTTTTTGCTGATTTGGTTTATTTACGGACTCTCTTTAACATCTCAGGTCATCAGCATCGCATTCAATTCAGGACGTGAAACGGCCGATAAATTTTGCTCAAATGCCTCTTCTTTCAGGCTTGATGTTCTTTTACAAGCCGTAAATCTACGACTTGGAACCCGCGGCTTTACCTTCCGAAGGAATCCATACTTTGGTTTTTACGCCCGAAAATATTCCATCGATCCCGATCGGGATTAAACCCGCGATCTTAGGATTAGGAGGCAAGTGCTATTATCGCTGCACCACCAGAACGGACACCAGATTGGCGGAAAACTTGTAATATGTGTATGTGTCACCCAGCAATATATTATCTAATCAAGTAATACCCCCTTAAAATGAATTACGTTAAATGGATAATATACGTTATGCTGCCCAAAATTGACAAATAGTTATAACATTTATTCCAGTTCCCAGGCTTTTAAAATAATTGCAACAGGAAAATTTACGCCATAACAGGGATTAGCCTACCAAGAAGGCTCCGGAACTAACAATTTAGAAGTAATGACTAAAACGAACTGTTTCCCATGACGTTCCGGAGGCGATCAGCATTCTAAGGTGGAAAGGAAGATATGCTTACGTCACCGCTTCCACGTCATACGATAGACTTGCAGCCAATAGTACATGCACATTTATAGAACGTGTGCTATCATCTATGATATCTAAATTGTTTTAAAGTTAGTATCCTTCAAAATTGTTAACTTGCACAAAAAATAGCACGATAAATTATATCACATAAAGAGTAACAATTATTTTAAATAAAAGTCCTTCAGAATAATCATAATTAAATATATATTTAGACTCTCTCTCTCTCTCTCTCTGTGACATACATGTCTTCTGTCTTTAAGAATATAGATTTTTGGAGATATAAGGAAATTTCTGTATATATTTTAAGAGTTTTATCTGGTTTTAGTTTTTGTTATTGTAGCTACATTGTTCTAGGGTTAATTTTAATATATATATAAATGAATATTAAATATATATTTGTACACAAGGTGTTAAAAATGATAGTAAAAATATACAGCTTAGAAGCACAAGTTAAAAGAAACAAAGAACTTCCAATAAGCATAGGTATGCAAATTAATTTCAATATTTACTATTGTTAAAATACAAGAACTGCAGGAGACAATTTTGTACTAAATTTCTAGGAGTAAATTTCGATCGGGTTCTACAACTGTCAGGTTGGTGAAGAACGTTTTCATTTTCAAGAAAGAGAGAAGGTATCTCTCATACAGACCTAGAATACAGACTGTTTTCATTTATAATAATTATATTTGCGTAAGGAAAAAAGTGTCATTGCTAATTTCGTCACTTAAAATGAACAACAGGAGAAATAAATGAACTGCTAGTGAGGACGACGTTGGTAAATAAGCACAGTAATGAGGCAATAAAACGGAACTGGAGTAACAAATGCGCAAGACAGTGTTCAGAATGTTCCCTAATTAGGTCCACTTTACGAGATACTGCAACATTTTAAGCAGAATAATAGAAAAAAATCTTCAAAGCATAATTTTCTTAATTCCTTCTACTGGTAAAATATTCTGTGCAAATTATTTATTAAATTCTAATTAGTCGCTAGTTTTCACGATATTATAATGTTCTTGCAGAATGTTACACGTGATTCTAGCCAGAATGCATTTAAATAGCACTGTATGATTCTTGTACGTGCTTATATATAAGTATAAATTTTGTTCTGCTAATTTTCAATATAGGATGATCATATATATGATATACAGAGGGTGCCAAAAATATATACACACTTCAAGCAAAGAAAAAACTGTGTTAACATAACAAAACTGAATTCACACAAACAGAAAATGATGAGCACTAATTATCTTAGACTTTTACAGTTAAAACAGCTGCTCAAAATGCCCACCATCGGCGTCGATACACTTCTGAGTACTTTGAACTACTGATTGAGCAACTTTTACCAAAGTGTCCTTGGCGATTGCAGCACATGCCGTTTCAATTTCTTCCCGAAGTGCTGTCAGTGTAGCTGGTTTTCTACGGTATACAGCATCCTTAACAGTTCCCCATAGGTAGAAGTCCAACAGAAATGGAACCGGAGAACGCGGTGGAAACCTCTTCGTATTGCCTTTGAACCCTTTGAACTTCAACAACATTCTAGGTTTTCCAGTACCAATTGCTTTCCGCTATTCAAACGATAATCTTGATTCCATTTTGTTGTAGCAACGCTATTATAATGTATGTTAGTCACATCTGTTTACAGAATATCATGCTTTTGTTTTTCGGTGCAACTTTGAAATATGTTAAATGGATATCTACTGCGAAAGTGTGTATATACTTTTTGGCACCCTCAGTATATATTACAATCATAATTTCTCGCGCGAAAATTTAACTTCATATTATTTTGTTAGCTTAATGTATAATGTACACATGGTACTAGTTATATTGTTGTCACTTCCAGTTTCAATCTGTGAAAGGTGTGCAAGTTGAGACATGTTCAGTTCCGCCTACAGAAACGCGAAACGTGTTCTAAAATTTTTCTTTCACCTTAACAAACTTGTTTTATGGGCTATAGAGAGTTTGTTCTTACCTATAGCACAGCTAAAAATGGTTTAAAGAAGGGAGGCAATCAATTTAAAAGGAAAGTGCATCCGGAGCTGCATTTTGTGCTCTAACGGAAGAAAACATTAAACCAGCTGCTGTCATTGTGAGAAAGTATCATCAAATATGTTAAGAACACTTTCAGAAATTTTGAAAATTACACTGGGTGTTACTCAGACGTTGGTAACTGAAAAGTTGCATATGAGACGTGTTTGTGCTCGGTGGGTTGCAAGATTGCTGGTAGTTGAATATGTTACAGAAAGATGCGGTGTTTCTTTCAAGTTAATGAAATGTGTCTTCATTATTTCAGTTCTGAGGGCAAAAGGCAAAGCTCTCCATAATTCTCTCTCTCTCGCCCCCTCTCTCACGCAAGCACGCCCCCCGCGCGCGCTGTTGCTTCTGTGAAAATGATTGCCATGCAATTTTTCGATAGTCAAGAATGTTTTATCACCAAGTCGTACCGCACACACAACTGAACTGGACAATACCACAGAGATGACCTGAAAACTTTGCAAGGTCATGTCGCACGCACTACGACTATGTTGTTGCTGAAGATCTCACAAAAATCAATGCGAAACGTGGGCCGCATCCTTCCCATAGCCTAAGTTTAGTCCTCTGAGACTTTTTCCTTTTCCCCAAACTGATTATACCCTTCATGGGAGGCATTTTCTATCAGCGGAAGCAGTAATGAAGGCTGCAGAGGCGATTCTGAAGTACCTGTCAAAAATGATTCCCAGTACGTCTTTAAAGACTGGCAAAAACGCTGGGACAGATGCATTGCATTCAGCGGGAACTATTTTGAAATATCTTATTATGAGTGCATGTTGTACAATTAATGATCCCAGTAATTGCATAGCTAACAATTTCTATTCGTATTAAACATTTATTCTATCATCCTAGGAAAAACAATTTTGTAGTATTTACAAATGCTCTAGGTGATTTTTGTTAATGTAAAAACACACGGCCACGGTTGACCGAGGTCGTTAAGGAGCGGACTCATGAGCGAGAGGTCTGGGTTTCGATTTCTACTAGGACCGTCATCCCTTACTGAGGTTTTTTTTTCTTCTAGTTTTTCCTCAATTCTCATAAATGGCAAATGCCGGGGAAGTACCCTAATTCAAAAGACGGTCCTGATGATGTAGTAGTAACCATACTTGCCTCGTAAACCCAAGATCACGGGTTCAAACCCGGCCAGGACCGATGGATTTTTTCCGGGCGTAAAAATCCTAAGTAAAGCTTCCTTCGGAAGGGAAGTAAAGCCGTGGGTTCCGTGTCGTACATTTACGGCACGATAAAGAACCTCAAGCCTGAAAGTAAAGACCTCTGAGGAAAATTTGTCGGCCGTTTCACGCCCTGAATTGAATGGGACGCTGATGACCTGACATGTTAAAGAGTGTCAGTAAATAAACCAAATCAAATCAAGGTACCCTAAACTTAGATCTGGAACACTTCCATCCTTTAAAAAAATCCTTTTCCAATTTGTCATTTCATCTCATGTATCATCAGTGTCCGCCACCTGTGGTGCCTCAGTAGTAAAAAACGGGCGTTAAATGCCATTTTAAAACAGAAAATGGAAAAAAAAGGAACAATGGGGATTCTAAAGTAATGTGTTTTCAGGACATTATGACCTACAGTCGCATTCTACTGGCTCCTGAAATGGAATACGTAAATACATATTATTGGTGGAAGCAGAAGATAAAAAACATATTTTGTACATTTTTTTTTTAATTTTCATAATTGAATTCGTCTAATTTCCAGAAAAGTTCTTTTTTCCCCTTCTGTTTAACTTATATTAGATGTTTAAATCAAATAAGCTATGAGTACACAGATATTAGTGCAAGGTACACGCCACCTTCAGGGAGTATTAATGTCCGTCAGGTTAAGTACTAGTTGTACAGTGAGATTATTTGAGTTACGGGCCGTATGACCGCCACGGCTTAATTGCAACCGCCGCTACCGCTAAAAGGTAGATTGATATATTTCGCGTAAAAATAACACATTTGAAGTATTTATGCCTTTATTACAAGCAAAAAACTACACTGTATTTAAATTGGATAATAATAAACATTAATTGTTTCATAAGAAATGTATAAAACGGCGGTTTTCAGTCGGTATCTGCGTAGGATATTCCTGTGTTTCATAATAACGTTTCTTCCCTAAGAACATGGCGGTTCGGGACACGTTTTTTGCCATTGACAGATTGTGACTCTGCTATTTATTAACAACCCCCTGGCATATAATTGCCGGCGTATTTTTTTGCGAATCGTCTTAGCACTTTTTTGCATGAATTCGTTTTCACAAATGTAACATACGTAACCCGTTTTTCAAGACTGTATTGGCATAACTAACGAAGAACAAGTAGCACACAATTTACACACAGTGAAAGTGCGTAAGCCTACAACCACTAGCTGACAATTCCTCCAAACTGATAGACCCATTCTAAATGTTAATTTGAGCCAAACTGTGATTTCAAAACACAAGTGATCCCAATCAAAACAATGACATGTGCAGACAAGTACAACATAGTAGTAATGCACGCAAAGAAAATAGTTCCAAGTTAGTGTTCTAAATTTGAGGATAGCTTCAGTAATAAATAACATGTACTGTACAAAAAATCAATACTGTGACTTTAATTTAATTACGCTGACTTAATGAAGATGAATTTCGAAGTTACAAATTGATGCGCTACAACTCCCAAGATGCAGCGCGCCAGATTCAGTGGTTGTTTAAACAAGGCAGGCGTAAGCAGTTTGCGCTTGTTACCATGGCTGACGCTAATGAATGTTGCTGTTTCTACGGAGATACATTATGTAAAGCATAAACCGGGCAAGCCTTAACTAGAGACGAGAAAACAATTATTTTAAACATGTTTTCAAAGTTCTGTGAAAAGTATCAGACACTCACAATAAAGGAAATAGTAAACCTAACCTCAAAATTTACCGATCGCTTGTCATTACGTCGCTTATACTTGTCACGTGTTTCTGGCATTTGGGAGTATTCTTGGCGCCAATTGCTTGTTTGTTGACGGTACGACCACTCTAAGAGGGTATAGATGTTAAAAACACGACTTCATCCTGAAAATTTCAAACTTGAAAATCAGAAGAATTTTTTTTAAAGTAGGCGCGTTTTTACGATATGCTAATTAAAGACTTTCTCTTTTTCTGTTGTGTATATTCAACCACATATGAGTGCAAATTTAATTATTAAGACTCTCAAAGCTTGCAAGCTATATTCAGCAATAGCAATCGCAGTAATAAAGTATACCTTCCCGAGTTTATGCTGACTCTGTGATAAACTACAGCCGTAACCACATTTGAACTATTTTATTTATTTATTTAAGATATGCATGATGGTGAAGGAGGAGAACAGGCCGTTGAGGCATATACTTGTGAAGGGGAGGTCTTGGGTTCGATCCCCACCAGGACATCCTTCTTGACGGTTTTTTTTTCGTCCTCATAAATGTTAAATGCCGCGAAGTACCCTAAATTTAGGTCTTCCTAATTTATCATTTCATCTTGTGTTACAGTGCTAACCCCCCTGTAATTCTCCGCAGTAAAAATGAGCATAACACTTAAAAAATCGTCTACCAAGAGCGCTGGGTCCTTTATCCGTATATTTATATAAAGCCATGGCTAGTCTTCCACGTGCGAAAAATGTGGCCGTGTTGATTTCGGAAGTTATTGCCATAGATATTTAAATTAACACTAAATAGGTACCTAAGATGAAACCATATCTACTTATAAATATTTCTTGTAAAATGAACTCGTAAACCCAAGATCGCTGGTTGAATCCCATCCATGGTCGATGGATTCCTTCGGAAGTGAAGTAAAGCCTTGGATCCCGTGTCGTAGATTTATGGCACATAAAAGAACCTCAAGCCTGAAAGAAGAGGCCTCTAAGCAAAATTTATCGACTTTTTCTCGCCCTGAATTGAATGGGACGCTAGTGACCTGAGATGTTAAAGAGCGTCCGTAAATAAAACAAATCAACCTCTTCTTCCCAAATCGGAACCATGAAAACATTTGAGCACGAGTATATAGATAATGGTTTTACTGTAATATGTATGTAAAACTCGATGAGGCTGGTGACAAAAGCTGGTGCACTTTACCTCCATATAAAGAGCTTAATTTGAAAATAATGATATCTACTACACACTTTAAGTATAAATATGCAGACATTTACATCTACCACTCTTTTAGACAACTTAGTACACAACAGAAGTGTAATTAAGTATTAGCAGCAGTAATGATCTTTTATATTAGCATTTTAAAGTATATAAAGTAAATAGTACTGTCGCATGGACCTTACTGCCGTACATGCTGATATCGTCCTTGTAACAATCAAAATATAAATACATAGTGACATACATACTTACAACATGAATAGAACCGTTATTCCTGAACCCTCCTCCCCAACTCCCCTCTCTTCTCCATAGCCTTTCGCCTTCTTTGTCGGATCTTTGCTGGAAATATTCCCGATTTGTGTGTGCACCTCTTGTGCACTAACACCTCCATGCAGACTAATTAGGTAATAGGCACTGTATTTAAAAAAAAATACTACACACCAGAGGTACCTAGGTGCTTAATATGAAAATAAATTTTGAAAAAGTATATTAACATAATCAACCCCGCTGACTTTTCGTATGCCATTTTATGTAAATGCTATTGTATATTTATATACTTTATGCAGGAATGACTCGTGTAAAACCAAAGCTAGCCTTAGTTAAATGTAATAGCAATTAAATTTATGCATTAACAATCAAAAAGTTGTATTTTTGTAGCTATGGACAATAAAACAAGTAGCTAAATTATTATATCATTAGATGTGAAAATTAAAAATTGTTGTAGCCAAACGAAGCCTCGAAAAATTATATTTAGCAGCTGGTAATGCTTGCCGGCTCGCGCATCTTTTTTATTTGCTGTGGAAGCGAAGTAGCCAATACACATTTTTCCCCACCGCTGTTCAATTCTCAATGTCGACTGTACTTGTTATCTCAAAGCATAAAGCAAGCGTCTACCGTTGCTATGTCAATCGCTATGAAACAAGTGACAAGTGCAGCTAAATTCGTTCTGCTGGGATTGGGTTGTACCAGAGGGTACGGGGTGTAAGAATCAAGCCAAAGCAGCGGCTGTTACCAATAAATTCATAAGTCAGCACTCAGATTGAGTTAATACGGAAAACTATGAAATTAATAATTAATATATATTGGATAAAGGATCGGTGCAGATGGGCTGTGCTTGTTCTACCTGTAAAGCCGGCCCTGCTTCATTTGCGCTTCAAAAAAAAAAAAAAAAAAAAAAAATGACAGTAGAAAGACTTGGGGAACAAAAGAGATTGACAACCCCACAGTTTCAATTGTCACGCGTTCCATCAAATATTTTATGCCATCGCTGAAGTCCTGTCATATGTTTCCATAACCAAACCCATAGCGAGAACAGTTCTTTACTGTAACAGGAATATTTTAACATTGAAAAAGGGGACGATTATGTGAGAGAGAGATAAAAAAAAAAAAAAAAAAAAAGGTGTAATAATTGGCGTGCTTAAAGAAAACGCCCCAGAATTTCATTACACGGAAAGAAAGCGAATTGCCTCGTCGAGGATTCTTTTGTTTTTGTTCACGTAACTGAAAACACTGCCCTTTGGGTGGGCGTTTTAAACTTTTGCTTCATTATACTTGGAGAGTAAGAAAGCGAGAGAAAAAAGAAATTGCTACTTACTGTCGTGCCAAAACAAGAGACAACTAACTTGGCATGTTACCGTAGAAACGGAACTTAAAAACCGTCGGCAGGCAGAAGACATATGACGCCAGGAATTTTCATCCATCCTACGCCATGTAATATGCACACATGCATTTAGAATTGGTTCGCATGGGGGAGTGAGGGGGTCACTAGTAGTATGGTGTCGACAGAATTATAATGCAAATACAGTGAACTGGGAAAGCGTTATTTCCGAGAAAACTATCGCCTGGGTCAAATTCAAAATTGAAAGCTGTAGATCGAGTTGGACCGTTTAGATATTTATTTATTTATTTATTTTTTTTGTAGTAGTGTTTAATGCCCATTTTTACTACCGAGGCACCACAGACGGTGGACATTGGTCATACTTGAATAATAAATTGGGAAAGGATTATTATTATTATTATTATTATTATTATTATTATTATCATCATCATTTTATTTTTTTATTTATTTTTTTAAGAAATGAAGCGTTCCAGGCCTGAGTACCTCCCCGGCATTTACCATTAATGAGGACTGAGGAAAATCTGGAAAAACCCTCAGTCACAATCTTGGTGGGAATAAACCTCAGGCCTCCCGCTCACGAGTCCGCGCCTTAAGGACCTCTGCCACCCGTGGCTGCAAAAACATACTCCTCCAAGGGAGCGTTTACCTACCAGAGAATATAATATGAAAATATTTCAATTTTGGGCTAATCCACATAAAATCTGACCAAGAAAGTGTTACTTTGAAAAAATTACGCATATATAAAGAGGGTGAAGAAATATGTGAAGACAATTTTTTCACAATAAGTTAATTCTTTATTTTTGATTGCGATACTTTTATAGTATCTTTGTGGAAATCAATAATCTTGAACGACCAATGATAGATATTTTAAAAAAAGTGATAATTATATTTTTATAAATGTGTATGTGTATTTTATATTGAATGTAGCATTTCAACAGGGACTTAAATTATTTCATATGTGACTAACTTATCCACGGATAGCAGTTTAACCGGTTGTATGCTCTCTCTCTCTAACAAAAGATGTGTACATGATATTTTTATGTAATAATAATATTCAATGATCGTGTAATGATAGTACGAAGGAAGGTGATAGCATGTTTATCGTATATGGGTCCTACACCATACTCGCTTTAGTATTCCACACGCTTTGAAAGAGGAAAAAGTAATAAAAATATAAAGCAATAATAAATAAATAATGAGTAGAACTGTATTTACAGACATGGGTGGAAATAACTACATGTTATTTATAATTACAGTAGTTATTGCGTCATAACCAGCAAATAAATTGCTTGTAACTTCGCCCATATTCAACCTATTATCGTGATTCGAAAACAGATCCCAGCATGCCAATCGACCTTTGTTAGCCTTAAAATGTTTTTCTGGAAAGAGCGTTTTTCTCAGGTGTAGATATTTAACGAGACATATCTGAGAGTTACACACGTTGTTTTTTCTAAGATCAGTTGCAGAGATGGCTAGTCAGAAGAATGTGTTGATAACATCCAATTGTTTACTATTAATATTCTCCTTTTGCTAACAGCCGACTCTTTAAGTATTTGAATAGATGATGGTAACAGATGGGAATTTTATGCTCTAATAAAATAATCCATTTAATGTATATATATTTATACTTCCATAATATGCACATTTTTAATAGTGTTTAACGCCCGTTTTTACTACTGAGGCACCGCAGGCGGTGGGCACTGATGATACATGAGATGATAAATTGGGAAAGGATTTTTTTAAGGAAGGAAACATTCCAGGACTAATTTTAAAGTACGTACCATTTATGAGGACTGAGGACAACCTGGAAAACACCTCCATCAGGGAAGAACGTACTGGTAAACGAACCCTAGACCTCCCGCTCACAAGCCCGTGCCTTAACGACCTCGGCCTCCCTTGGCGGTTATATGCACATTATACTACGTGCTTGGTACCCTGTCGATGAGAAGGGATATGTTCATTTCAGTCAGATGTAAGTAAGGGGTTCTTGTAGTATGGAAATGGCACGAAAACCAGGACGGCAGAGGGGATCGTTTTGGCAGACAATGTGTAAAAACTTTTCTTTGTATCCTGGGGAAAAGAATGCTATGTACGTTAGCGGAGGCGTTACTGTGGCACCTGCAGTTCCGTTACAGGTTATTGACACTAAACGGACCTGGCTGCCAAAATCGAACTAAAGGCAAATCACAGAGCAGATAGCTGTCAGGAAATTGAACTAGAAAAAGTAGCGAAACCACGTGATATCACCGATAGCCTATAAGGGTGTCTAAATCCATAGCGGCGGGGAAATGGATCACATGGTCAAACTAGTCTTACGGAGTATTTAAGAACCGGCCGCGCACATGAAATTGCCCTTTTTTGAGAATTAGTCTTGGGAACTCGCACTGGAACATCAATCTTCGTCACTTGACTCCCGAGCTTCATTTCTGTTCACCACTTCTTCTTAGCAGTCAGAGCAATAGCGGCCAACGTACTTCGGTTCCCACATCATTACGCCCAAACTCCAGCCTTGATCTTCACTGCAGAACATTTTTGTATATAAAACTATCTGTCAAGCATTATAGTCCGCGTCTGCCAACTGTCTCATACTGTCGGAAGAGAAACGCCCGGGTAAGCACTTGTTGGTTCAATAAAGACATCAACTAGCAGATAACAAGGTGTTCTTTGTCACCCATCACATTTCCTTTAATTCCCCTCACTCAACCCGGCACTATCAAGTCCCGAAAACCAGCCACATCCCTGTAGAAGATTATTTGAAGCAACAACGACGTCCATCAAACTCCCATCACCATTTCTCCCGCCACCTAAACTCTGACAAGATAAATATGCCCATATAAAAAGTGTCAAGACATCATATTGACATAAAATAAAATTTTAACGTAAACACCCTAAGTATGACTTTCTTCGGAAGGGAAGTAAAGCCGTGGGTCCCATGTCGTACATTTACGGCATGAAAAAGAACCTCAAGCCTGTAAGAAGAAGCCTCTGAGCAAAATTTGTCGACCGTTTCACGCCCTCATTTGAATGGCACGCTGATGACCTGAGATGTTAAAGAGCGTCCGTAAATAAACAGAATCAAAAGCATACGTTGCTAGTCATTTCTCCAGCTTGCAGCTATATATTGGTAGATAGAAACTGTATATTTGTTTATAAATGTTGACTTTTAGTGACATTGACGATATGCAAATCTGAACACTGTTTGAAATAGTAGGAAACAAAACACTGTCAAAGTATGAACGGCTTGGATATTTCGGGAGATCAAATTCGGAGTGCTCATGTCACGAAATGGATTCTTAATACAGTGATATCCTACAGATGGCTCTGGAAAAATAAAGGGATGTAAGCATTTGGAAATGTTTACTATTGACGCTAAATTTGTAAATTAAAGCCTGCGATAATTTTCTGGCTGCACAGGTTACGACAATAATACAAAAATTATTGAATTTAATTCCTGTGAATAATTCTGAACAAATGATCGTAAAAGTTCCAAATTCATACTTTTCCCTGCTGGAAAATCTTTAAAACACTGAAAAACGTTCCACAGAATAATAATTAATATTGATACTGAAACAAAATCGCGCGATCCTTTCTTTTTCAGGTTATGTTAGATTTCCAAGAAAATAATTGCAGACAAATCTTGGTAGTGTTTGTGCAATGAAATTTGCTCTTGGATAAAATGCTTATTATATACAGTAATTTTACAGAACACTTCCATATCTCTATTATTCTCCTCTCCTTCCCCCATTTGATTATCGAGTAATGGGTATCGTAGGTAAATCAAAGCACGAAAAATACAACATATGCTTTTCAGAGACCTGTCTTTTACCATAATTATTGCCAGCTTATTTACCTAATTTTTATATCAGGAACTTATAATAACAAAAACTTCGCTCTCTCTGGTAAACATAAAGTAATTCAAAAACACCAATAAGCAATGAAATCCGAAAATCGCATTAAAATATTTACCTAATTAATGTCTTGTTCTACACAATTTCCTTTTATCAAATACGGAATTTCACTAATGCTTTTAAAAGAAAAAAATGCAATGTTACTTCAGCAAAAATTTTAATTAACGAATCCGTAATTTCTAAATTTACAGCTGATTACTAAACACAATTTAGCTGCAATAATAAAGCGACCTCTGATGGATTCGTTGAGAAATACAGTCAACTCGGAGCCGTATGTTAAGAGGAAGAACATCATAGGTACCGACACAAGCTGTCCCTACTGTATATATTGTGATATAACTATGCATAGTCGCCGTAACTACGGAAACAAATGAAAACCTGTATTGAAATGAGCCTCATTTAGATGCACATAACACACACCAAAAGGATAACTTTTATATGGGAGTAGAAAAAAAAATTAGTCTTGCTAACATATATGATCGTGTGGTGCGGAACGAGAAATCAGCAGACCTGAGAGTTTTGTAGTAACCATCGGCGTGCAAGACAAGTATAAGTACTTTATTTCTGAGTATGAAACATTGATTTAAATTCGAGCACAAAGCTAAAAACTATATTTATTTGGTTAATAATTAGCAAGTTTTCTATGTCTTAATTTTTCTTTTATTTTGAGAAAATTGTTGAAATATGCATATTCATGTTTTCTTCCAATCTCTTATAAATAAATTTATGTTTGGAAAAATGTGAGATTTATAATTGAAAACTTTGTATCTATAAAGAGAACAATTTTTTAACCTAGAGAAGTTACATTTCACGAAAGCATTCATTTTTGTATATAGTAATAGTATAAAATAAATAAAAAATTTAGACAGTTGAGGTCAGTTCTAACTTTGCGTCCATATTAATATGAAATTTCATTTTATTAGCATATACGAAATTAACTGTATCTGTCTTTGTTTTCGTTTCAAAATTAGAGTTAACTTTCACTTCATTACTTTAAATCGCTGGCCACTAAGGTGCTCGAGGTATAAGGGAAAGTAACTGAAGAAAGTTTTGGTAAATACGCGGAATGGAAAAAGTCTCAATTTGAATTTTCAGAATAAATCTCTTGAATTGTTTGAGAAGAATGCGGGCGTGCATTGGCATGTAGGTACAGAACTTTGCAAGTCAAAATTCCAGGACGTGCGTTTTAAAATTGCACCTCAAAATTATGGCAAGATGTCAAACTATCTCTTGCTATTCATTGTGGTAGTTCATCACCACTGTCCCAGAACAAGATGCATCATTTTCTCTTGCCAAAAGTCAAATTTGACTTTTTTTGCAGGGAGTTTTTCGCCAAGCTTCTTCCGAACAACGGGAAACTTTTGTTTTTGATTCCGTTTTTTCTTTGGTGGCTCTTAAATTGTATAAACACCCGTTTTTAATTTTCAGGCGTCATAGGCGGTGAACACTGTTGAGAAATAAGAAAAGGATTTTTAAGGAAAAAAACGTTCCAGGCATTTTTCTTTTATGGGGACTAGTAGAAACTTGGAAGAAGCCTTATTCGGGTAGGATGGTTCTAAATGGAATAGAACTCCAGACTACTCACTCAGGAGTCGTGCCTTGACAACCTCGGCCACTTGTGACTGTTTTTAGGGTATAGAATGATGTACCCAGCTTTCACCGCTCTCAACGAGTAGATCTACATTCTTAAAAAAGAAATAAATAAGGGCTGAATTTACCACTCTACATTTAAATTGATCTGATATTTATTTTCGATTAATGGGCATCCAATTTTAATCTCTTCAGACAGAAGTCTATTAATTTCATTGGTAGTAATTGGACGACCTAGTTCAAAAATATTGCATACTGCAGGAAAGGTAGTCCTCATGACCTTCCATGAACTATTATTACTATCCCAAAAAGATAGATAATCATAGCATGATATTTAACTGAGCACCGCCAAGACAGTGTCACAGGTGGGTGAAACCTCTTGAGTGCTAACACACACTAACAAAATACGCTAGTCCACCGGCATAATTGTTGCAGATTGTTTTTAAAAGATAAAAAGCAGATCATCTTGCTTTTTCGTGAACCCTCTTATAATTGAAAACGTATAGTTTCATCTGGGTAACCCTGTCTTTAAAAATAACAAAGACCCTGTTTTATATCAGGTTTCATCCGATTACTGTTCTGTTACCCAAAGCTGCTGCGTTATACCCCTACGCCCAAACCCATAAAGCGATGCTCGCTCTCCAGTGAACGGATTTCATGGTTGTTATGGCTACAGTATGCTGATCCAGTCAATTGTCAACTGTGGTGTACAAAAAATTCACCTGGATACGTGCAATACGAACGCCTTGAATTCAAATGTGTTTTGCTTACTCCATTGGGCTAGGTTATTAAACAAAAGCGCATCAAATGTAATAATTTACTTATATATTTTAAGTTTTAAGATATGTAACTAAGAAAAATTTTTTCTTGAAGGTTTCATTTTAACTTAAGTATTAATTAATATATTTTAAAAAGAGAGCCAGGTGTCAATTTCTAAACTTCATTAAAGGAAAAGAAAACTTAATTTTTTTCGAAGTTGCGATATGTACTTCACTAGTGTCTCTTTTCAAACACCAACAGTAATCAGCCATCATTGACAGCGGGGTTCCATTGTGTTAATATCTTTATGAAACCGCTCACCTTGTTCTTTCCAAGATTCGCAAGGAAGTAATCAATGAGGCTGTTGAGAAAATGCACTTTAACACTCGTTCTATACCCTAGATTTCTAAAACGTTGTAACATTTACTCCACAATTTCTTTATAGTTCTCAGATTTCTTGTTACCAAGAAAGTTTTCTGTCACTTTTTTGTGTCAACCATGCTGACATCTCTAACTCGGATATCGACTGAGGAAAGTCTAATCCTGCCTAAGATCACGAATCTGGGGTCCATCGAAAATACCTGCTGCCACAGTTTTCCAAAGGGACTTTGTAACAAGAAAGTTGAAACAATCTCTATCCTTGATCAGAGCAGTAACAAATTGCTTCATCAGACCTAACTTAATATACAGTAGTGGAAGAAGGACATTAGAAGGAAAAACCATTGGTTCATACTTCACATTTTTTCGTCTAGGAACTAAATTGCTCCTTTGTGGCCAATTTTTTCCGGTCTAATGCTCTAATTTAGTCCTACTGTCCCATTCACAAAGTAAACATTTATTATTATGTTTAAATCTCTCAGAATGTTTATATATATATATATATATATATATATATATGCTCAAAGAATAAATATGTTTTCTATAATACCGATTTCTGAAAAACTGTAACCCGCTGAAACAAAACTAAGGCTGGTATGAGAGATTCCATGCGGCAAAGAATCAGAAAAGATGAACAGTTTTCATTCAGAAAAAACTGTGCAGACCAAGGATTTAAACTTAATTTTTAAGTACTTTCGAAGTAAGTTGAAAAAATGAATTCTACCTGGTTTCAGTTCTGTGGTATTACCTTCGAATCGGCGAAGAATTTTTTTTTGATTGATATATTTATGGATGCTCTTTAACATCTCAGGTCATCAGCGTCCCATTCAACTCGGGGCGTGAAACGGCTGACAAGTTTTGCTCAGAGGCCTCTCTTTTAGGCTTGAGGTTCTTTTTCGTGCCGTAAATGTACGACACGGGACCCACGGCTTTACTTCCCTCCCGAAGGAAGGGAAGTTAACTATTTATGATTTTAACGCCCGAAAAAATCCATCGGTCCTGGCCGGGTTCGAACCCGCGATCTTTGCAAGTATGGTAACCACTACACCACCAGGACCGACTCGGCGAAGAAGTATATAAAAGGTATTCAGGTATGAAGTAGAGAAAATATCTTTAAATTTTATAACTGCATGATTCCATGGTCATGATTTTTTACGAGAGCTTTAAGAGCTCTATCAGATATCCATTCAGACGAAAAGAGTTACACTCGCAGAATAGAGAATGCGATTTTATTTTTTCAGTGCTACAAATTTGGTATTCATGCATATTAGTTTTATGTTTCCGCAGCATAAGTTTTGGGCTTATATTTCTCCGAGGGAGGGAAATGCTAGTTGACGTGAATGCATAGCCCCTTTGGGGTGATAAATATTTTCTCATAATTTCCTTCGTCCCATACCTTACCGCCGAAATTCCATCAGGCTTGTAGCTGCTTTTATACTTTTTGCCGGTCCTGTCAGCGGCCGTTGAATGAACAGGCATTTTGAGGTATTTGTTCAAAGATCTTCTCGGGCAACAGTTCATCTTACTTCAGACGTCTCTAGAGTAAAATAAATTAAATGTTTATTTTATCATATTTTCTTTTACGTCATAAAATATATGTATAGTATTTGGAATACTCTTAAAGCTGCCACCTTTGGATAACGACGGTAGGTCGTTAAGTAAGTTACAAATTGATGTGCGGTACTACATGTTTGAATGAGGCAATTGAGGATATTGACGCTAGATATCAGCAAGATATGCGCTTCTGAGTGAATGCAAGCTCCATTGTCCGATTGTTTTTAGCAAAAAGTTTGGAATCAAAGAATGTTCATGATTGCGATCTACAGCGAGGTAGTGCTTGTCAGTCATGCTGTTTACAATTGGGTGCAGAAGTTCTCTGAGGGGCAGAAACGCACCAAAGACGAACATCTTGTTGTCCCGCCAACGGATATTGCCACAGAGGCGAATTTGAAGACTTAATTCGAGCAGACATAAAGATAACTATAGACACCATAGCAGCTGCTATGGATCGTTCACACGGCATGGCCTACCTCAAAATGCATTACCGGTTAGGTTTGCAGAAAGTCTGTGCACTGGGTGCCGAGCATGTTGACCTCATAATACAAAATGCAAAGAATGAATATTACATTACAGCATCGACGATGATGGGCATTTTGAGCAACTGTTGTAACTGTAAAAGTCTAAGATGATTAGTGCTCATCATTTTCTATTTGTGTGAATTCGGTTTTGTTATGTTAACACAGTTTTTTCTTTGCTTGAAGGCGTATTTTGACACCCTCTGTATTTTAGAATAGAAGAAACCACGTCAGCGATGAACACCGGAGCAGAAAATCAGTTATCGTTGCAAATGAAGCAGTGAAACAGCAGGGGAGTCACTGGGTCACAAGGCTCGTGAAGGACATGCCTTTCTTCATCAAACTGTTACAGGAGCGCCAATATGAACAAGAGAATGTGAAACAATCGATGCAATGGATACACGATATCTCCGATCAATAAAAAAATTCAAATCACAGACTTCTGTTGGATAAGTCATGCTGACGATCTTTTGGGCTGTCAGGAGTCTCCGATATTGTTGCGTTCATAGGAAAGGATCTCACTCAGGTTAATTCTGGTGAAAAAGTTAACGCCCGTGATCGAAATGCCGGACTTCTCTCAAGGAGAGCATTGCTGCTTCACGATAACGCTTGCCGCCTTGCGCTAAATGATCCGAAATAAGAGATATTGAAATATGTGATTTCGGTTTATAATATGTGGTGCACAATCCCACGACGATGAAAGGGTTCAGGAACTATAAAGGAGATCAGTTAGCTTTTATTCTTTATGCTACTTACCGCTATGGGTAGCCGAGGTCGTTAAGGCGCGATTTCATGAGCAGGAGGTTTGGGGTTCGATTCTCATCAGAACCGCTCTCCCTGACTAAGTTCCCCCCCCAGGATTTCCACAGTCCCAACATTGCAAATGCCAAGACGTTACCTTAAAACTTGGGACGCTTCCTTCCTTTAAAAAATCAGCAGTAAAAAAAATGTGGTACTCAAAGGGTACTGCTTAGGTAAAATATATTTGTTTTAGAAAATCTATTTATCGCAATTGACTTGAAAAGAAAACCACTTAACTGCGCTAGACTCTTTGTTTTATTTGCTTTCACATGCAATAGCGAGTCTGCACAAGGGGTGAAGCAACCTTGCGGCTGAACCTATCCTAAATTTGTCTGTTAATTTTTATTGGCGAATTAAAATGTTTCCATATTTGAACTAGTACACCGTCTGTTTCATTGATAATTGATTATCAATAATAGGTCGAAGGTTCAGCATACCTTTGCGCAAGTGCCGTAGTGGTTTTTCACGTCATTATCCGGGAGTGTTGAAGGGGATCGTTCATGGAGTGTAGACTAACCTAGATCTTAGCCCACTTCTCTGATTTTGTAATAGTGCTGGTAGTGGTAGTGACAAATCTACATGCATGCATACATACAAATATATAAATACTTCGATATATATTTTACATTCTCTATTAATATTTTTATATACATACACATAAACATAAATGGAACCGTTACTCTTGAGACCCCTTCCATTTACTGACTCCTCCTCCCCAACTCCCCCTCGTCATTATAGCCATTAACCCGACAATACTCCCAATTGAGTATCTCGCATGCACTAACACTTCCCGGCAAATGTTAAACTTTCTATTGGAATTCAGAAAATGCAGTGATAAATGCTCATTTCTTGAAATCTCCGTTTCCCTGCATTCAGCCAAAATATGCCTCCAGATATCGCTTTTTCCACTTAATGGGCAAATTGTTTCCTCGATATAATTAACTGTTTTGTTTCCATTCCAAGCCCCTAATCTGAACCATGCGAGACCACTTCTTTCTTCCTTGCCACAGATATCTAAATAATGTTCCTTCCCTCTCACCGGATGTATTTGAGCCTGCAGATTAAGCGACACTTTTTCTGCGCATTGAGACAAAACATTTTGCCTGTCTATATGTCGCAACGTCTGTTAACTATTTTCCAACTATTTCTTTTAATGTCCTCTCCCCTTAACCAATATACCCCAATCCAATTTTGAATAAGCATTTGCTTATTTTTGATGCCCATCCTATTATCACACCCTTCCCTCCCTGATTTTACAGAACAGGAGGACTGGAATTTAAGCGACGCCAATTTAAATACAGAATTTAGCTATATACCACCTAATGTCATCATTTAATTACTTATTCTTTTTAAAACTCGTTCTTAAGCTCCTATAAACGTATTTTAGTTTCCATAGCACCGCAGGGCGTATGGTAGGTTGGTAACTCTTCATTTATAACTCTTTTGTTTCTTTTTATGTGTGATTATCAAGTGCAGCGGAACTAGAAATACTAATATATATATATATATATATATATATATATATGCGCGTTTTAATCTTCTTACTTCTTCTTCTTCTACTTATTCCTTAATTCTTATAATCTGTTCTTGTGGTATCATCTCTTCTCATGCTCGATTACTTATTTTTAATGCAGCCTTAGGCTCTTATTCCTAATCTATGGGCCACCTGATGGCCATTTAAAACTTTTCTTCCTTCTCTCACCTGTTCTAAATAGCGTGTATATTCAAACAATACGTGTCCTGGGTTGCCCTGAGATAGTTGACATAAACAAGATTGAGCAAGCTCAATTGCCTGCGTCAGTGGAACTTTACTCTCGTCTTACAGGAAATCGCACGCCTGCCAAAGGTCAACGGTTTCCAGTAGTGTATACAAACTCCGATTGCGTGTGCGGTAGTTATGGATTTATTTTATAAAGTGAGTTTACTAAGGCTCTGAAATAGCATTGCTGTTCATTTAGATAAAGCGATCTGTGATTGTTAAACAATTGAATGATGCATAAAATGTGTAATTTTATAGCTATCTGATATTTATACTTTAGAGTAGAAATGCAATATAGTCGTGTCTCTTTTGTCTGAAAGCGTTTCTTGGATACCAAACCGTCTCCCTTTTGTTTTAGTTCAGACGGTAATAATGCGATGCGTGAAATTTTAATTTCAAATAACTGTTAAATTTCCCTCATTAGAGCAAGGTAATTGTTATTGAGCATATACGGAATTGTAATTGGCTTTGTTATGTAGCAGCGAAGGGAAAATATTTAAGGGCTCAAATTAAATTCGGTTTGTTATATGAAATAATGAACACTCGAAAATAACAGCACTTTGTAAACTGTTGAAAGCTATAGATGCAGAGATGAGTGTATAAAATTGTTAAACGCGCCTGAATGAGTAAAAATAAGTCAAGTCTACAGACTAGGTGAGTCGAACTTTTCGGAGGTGATCCGTCGAAAATTCAGATCGGTGAGTAATGGTAATGTAATATTTGATTTATTTGATTTATTTACGGACGCTCTTAAACATCTCAGGTCATCGTCCCCTTCAAATCAGAACATGAAACGGCCGATATATTTTGCTCAGAAGCCTCTTCAGAGGCTTCGATGCTGATCGGAATCAAACCCCACATTCGAGGAGAATATGATTGCTACTAGATCGACGACTGTGTGAGCGAAACTTTGTAAGTGATGCAACAAAAAGCTCCTGGATTTTTGGGAACTTCTTAAGTACAAGCTTTTACTATCCTCCGGTTTTCCAGTACGTCACAGGCAGTTCTTCAAGAAAGTCAGTTTTGTCAATTCTGGTCTCATCACCTGTACCAATGTCTGAAACCAGCTGAGAAGCTCCATTCATAATATTTCCAAAAATTTACTCCATGATTACATCCTAATCTGTTTTTGCCATTCTGTGATATTGTCTAAATATATCGAGGATACATTCCGGCTTTCATATTTGCAAAATATATTTCATTATCTTTAGTGACCTGCCCTATCTTTCCTCATATTTTCCTGTGAACAAGTGGAATGTTGTGGTAGTGAAGAAGAAATGTCCCCAAGTGACTGTGTCAAACGTTGAAACGGCTATGACAAATATGGTCCACTTTTAATAGTAGATAACTTAAATAGATTAGTGCTCAGAACTGACAGAAGCAAATCCAGCTCTTCTGCTGCAGGATATGCAAAGAGAGAATTTTTTAAATAATATATTAGTTTCCGGTAAACCTGTTGCCATTGACACCATCTCTCAAACGTTTTTAAGTGATCCTATTATTCAAATATGATAGGCAAGTCAAAAAGCAAATTTCGTTATTTTATTACTCCAAAACAGTCAGGCTGCCCACTACCATTTGTGTATCCACTATGTCAGGTGAGGTGCAGTCTGTGTAACGCAGCAAAAATGACGCAGATACTGAAATTAATCAAGGAACAAGATAGATATTGATCGTCTTTACCCCTTCACGTATAAAACCTTAGGGAATGTTACTTTTTCACTTACCCTCAGATTTACAAGAAAGAGACATCGGACGGCTAGGATCCATGGGCGATGTCCTAGCAATGTTTGGAAATAGAATCCCCACAGAATCGTCGTTTCCACACCAGACGCCTGGGCGAAAACCGGAGCTACCGTATACAGTACCAGCCCATCTCGTTTGGCATTTTTGATCTTGTAACAAAACGAATTAAATGAAATAGGAAAGTAGAAAATTCGTGTATAGGAAAGATCTATCGTCGCATCCCCCTAAGAGACATGGGGACACCGCGCAAAATCCAATGTCAGGAAGGCCGGGCTCAAGGGATTTGAACCACCGGACCTACCGAATGCGAAACCCAATTCATTTCAATAATACTCCTGTTATCTTTAAGATATTGGCTGATATCTAATTGAAATATGAATAAGTAATGAATGTAACATTAAATAATGCAAACTTAAGGAATCTCCATATCAAGACCATTTGAATGTCGGTAAAGAGACGAGGTGTGCTCTTTCATCAGGATACTCCTGTAAGCTTACCTGTTGATGATGTATGCTTTGAACGAACAGAGCATCCCTGTTATTCAGCAATAGCTTGTACCCAGCTTCTATAGTAATTAATGGCTCAGCGACGGAAAATGCATCAAACTGCTAGGTTGGCCTTAAGTCTCGTGGTTTTCTGTCTGTGAAAGAAACATAACGTATAATTCTAGAACTAACTCTTAAGTATACTAAATGGCAAATACTGCGTCTAATTATAGTGTTCTATAACAAACTTTTTATTTATGTCCACAAGTGTCCATACTGAGTCTGCTGGTGCTGTCAGGAAAACTATTTGAAGAAATTTTCTTAAGTGATTGAGTTCCATGTCGTAATGCATTTCATAAATTTGTAGTACCCACAAACTAAAGGATAACGATCAAGAGATAACTTAATTAAGATTAAATTTCATAGGCAGATGCCAACGTGTGGAAAATGAAGTAATAGATTTTAAACAGTCAAATGTGGAGTACAGGAGTTGACCTTTTTACTGTTACTGATTTTTGCTGTCTGGAAACGAATTTAATTCAGGTATTGTGAAGGCTGCAAACGAACGTAATAGCAAGAAAAGTGAAAAACGGTCAAAATGGGCGAAAAGCAGTTCCCTTAACTTTGAAAAAGGGTTAGTTAAGTTTTCAATACTACATAAATAAGATAAGTTGTGGACAAAAGAGCCTGCGTGGATTTTTTTCTCCTCTCCTCGTTTTTTCGCGATGAATGCAGCAATTGACAGACATTTAAAGGGTTCTATATTTAAGCAACAGTTCCCAAATAATGGAGCCTTTCAGATACAAAGAAGACACTCCAAAAAAAAAAAAATACAAACGGTCTACAAACAAGTCTTTCTCCCCTACCGAGCGCCGGAAAGCCATTCCTCATGTTATTTGAAATCCCAATGGTCCATCATCAGGATTCTGTAAGAATCCTTTACAGCCTAAATCCTTGGAGCCCATCCTGTTTCCTGCCTACAAAAGGAGACGTGACTGCCAAGCTAAGATGTTCTCCTAATGCACCGGTCTGCAGATGGAGTCATAAGGTTTTCGGACTTATTGCTACGCGGTTTCCTTGTTGACACTAAAGCACGCAGCTTTTGGCTTTAAAGGAGAACTATTAGCAAAACAAAGGTGTGCGTTGCCATGAAAATAGTTCTTTTTGTCATTTGACTTTTGCAGCAGTAAGTATTTAATTTTACATCTACAGGCCTCAACTGTTTATGTAGGGATGCTTAGCATTTGTTTCGAAATGTTTCATAAAAATGTACTTAATCCCCGAATTTCAATCTTTTTGGATATTCGATTCTAATTGCTTATTTAAAGGGGACAAATAAATGACACTTTTTAAATTTAGGAAGGCAACATTTATTTTCATTTTTGTAAATGTGTTAATACAATTTTTAAATACACATTCATCCAAATACATTGACCATTGGGGAATATATGTTCATCCAAATACATTGACCTTGGGGGAAAATATAAATAAAATAAAAATAAAAAATCATTTTTAAGTTTAAACCTAATTTGAGCGAAATTATGGATAGTTCATAAGTTTCCGGCCTAACTATTTTCTAAGTATGATAAAGACCAAAACTATATTTCAATTTTCACTATTCTTTATTGCAATTCGCTTTCACTCTTTGAATTAACATTACATTTCCCACTCCACAAAATGTTCAAAGGTTTTGTCTACAAAATGGGTATAAACACCATCTATCACTTATTCGTCCCACTTAAATTTCTTTATTCGAACCTTCTTGAGTTTTGAGAAGAGGAAATAGCCCCTGAGAGGTAGATCTGGGCTGTAGAGTGGATGGTTGATTTCCTTGAAGCCACATTTCTACACAGCTTCCTTTGCAACAAGAGCTATACAGGGGCGTTGACGTAAAGAAGGCGCACACTACCACTCAGCTTTCCTCGCCTTTTCTCTTTGACGGAAGCACGTAGTCTGTGCAGTAGGTCAGCATAGTACTCCCCATTTACTCTTGTGTTCCTTCCTTGAACTCAATGAAGAGTATTCCTTCACAGTCTCAAAATACTGCAGCCATGATCTTCTTGGTTGACTGAGCGACTTTGGCCTTTAGAGGCGGTGCTTCGCCAGGTTTATGTCACTCCATTGATTCTCTTTTGGAAAAAGGATCATAGTAGAGGACCATAGTTTCCTCTCCTGTAACAATAGTTTCTCCTTCCACAAGAGCGAGCGATGTTTTCAGGAGTGAGCACCTCCAAGGGCCGATGTGCATGCTCTTCGTCTTCAATGCTTTCACGACCCATTTTACGGTAGAATATGAAGGGGATGCTTCCCCATGTACACCGCCCAATCGCTGTTTAATTTTATTTGGAGTAAGTCCTTCTTTTGTAAAGAACTTAACAGCTCGATACTCCATTTTGAACATGTCACAATCTTCTACACACAGCCTTCTTTGTGCAACTTTATCTGAACAACTGAACATAGCGGAGCGGAAGTTACAACTGCAATTACTTACTGAACAGACAAAGTGTGACACCAGATAAGGCTTTCTGAGAGCGATAATCCTTATCGGCGAGGCCGGAAACTTATGGACCTACCCTCGTACTTCGTTATAAAATTTAGATTGCTTCCTTGAGACAAGGTTGCGGCCATATTTAATATATGGGTGTTTACGAGGAGTGGGGGATTATTTGGAAGCCCCTTTGCTACTGTTTTAGAAATATTGAATCTCAGGGAAACGCTGGAGTTTTTGTATCAAGTATAAAGTGAGCAATAAGAGACGAGAATCATCAGTGTGTGCGTAGTCGGTTGGAGGGCGTGAAGTGTGTAGTCGTAGGACGTTAGCATGAGTCGTTAGTTGTCAGTTACCAGGAGATATCAATAGTCGACAGAGTAGCAAGTCGTAAGACAAGACTAATAATCAATAGTCAGTTTAAGTGGTCGCTATCATGAATTAACAAGGGTGGGATCTTCGAGTGGAGAGTTGCGATCAGTTGTAATCAGAGTATGAAGAATTTAGAGAAGATCGCGCTAGAAGGAAATAGGGAAATCTTCCTGAAGTCACTATGGGCAGTTCAAGGTATACAGCGAATACTCAATGTCGACTGAGTTTTCGGTTTTCTGTGTAGTCTGCTAGATGTGCTGCTCTTTCCGCTGACTCAAACGAATCACAAATTTCCATAGTTTCCCTGAGACTCAACAATTCTAAAACAGCAGCTAAGGAACTTGAATTTATTAATCACTTAATTCCCTCCGCTTTAGTAACCAACCATACATTAAACACAGCCTCACTGTTAAGTATCATCAGTGATGACCGCGGTGTTCTGAACCATTTTTCTGAGGGATGAAGGTGTTTTCAGTAAGGTTTGAAAGTGAAACATTGATAGGATAACCTTTGTGAATGATTTGGTTCAGAACCGTTCTCTTGCAGCATGGATTTAAAGTAGTTCGCAGTGCTCAAAAATGCCTCATCCATAATTCATAACAGCTGCTTCCGATAAGTTGGTGTGTCTTTGTTTCTGTAAAGTAATTTATGTTGAAAATCAATCACACAACTATTGTGGGTGTGTACGCGAAGCAGTTTATCACGGCCCTTGATGAACTGTCACCTCCAAATCTATTTGGAACAATTTTTCTCTTTTCCAGTCTAATCAGGACTTCCGTTGCAATTAATATTCACGTCAACAAAGCAACATTAATTTTGAAATGTAAAAGCAAATGCAAGTTAGCCCATCCTTCCCCACAAAATTTCATTCTAAAATCGCAGTGTTGCCAGGCAATTTCTAACATCAATCATTACTGAGTGCTGCTATCTGGGGTTTCGTTCACAAAGCCCCAAACAGATTGAAATGTAATGCGACTGACAAATGCCACGCATACCTTATCACGGCTGGACAGCAGCTCAGCACTGCCCGCTTTCGTGTATCCATTTTTATCGTGCAATACACCAAGCTATTGCTTTCGCAGGTGTGTGGGGTATTTTATCCCTTTGAAACAAAGTACAATCGTAGGGCGCTGCGGTTTCCGCGGGAACGCTTGCATTGGCTTTTGTTTCGACCACTCACGTCCTCTATTTTGTATTTACAAACAAAGGATCACGTTAACGATGCACCGCCTAAGTGCTTTTATAAAATAATACTAGCAGTTAACATTTGTCTCCTCGGGCTGTCAAAAGATCTCAAAACCTCTTCAGGTCTGAATTTTTTGGGGGCATAGAATAAAAACTGACACAAGGGGAAACCTACCTTGTAACTTCTACATACACCACCGCAAAACATACAAAAAATATCCCTCACGCAGGAGCTGTGTAAACTAAGCGAATTCCTCACCTAGTAGAGTAACTTGAAAAAATGAGTATAAAATCAAAATTAGACCTTATTAATTAATACAATAAAATATGCTATCGCATTACTGCGTGGTATTATGGGAACAAAATTAGAATTCTTGCAATGTACAAGTATTGCAAAAG